>NEWO01000298.1:453865-507745 GCA_003013225.1 Phalaenopsis aphrodite
CTCTCTCTAGCCTCTCGTCTTTCTTCTCTACCAAACCACCCTTTATCCCTAGACTCCTCTCCTTTTAGTTAGTGACTGCCTTTCTAAAAAAGAATTCAAATTTCCCTCCCAAATTTTCTCCAAAAGTCACACCTTTTGAATCTTAAAGATATATCCATTCAATCAAGAGACATATCCCTTCATTAAAGAGCCTTCCAAAGAATCTAGATGCATCAAATCATTCCATGGGGCATTTGAAACATTTCAAGTACTAAAAATCTACTCATAATTTATCCCAAACTGCCTTAATCCATCAAATATCGTCTCTGGCGCTTCAGGTCTCGATTCTGGCTCTTCAAGCGCCAAGTTACTTAAGTCTGCACTGTTCTAGGTTCTAGCGCTTCAAACGTCGATTCTGGTACATCAGACATTATTTCTCTGTATAATGGTGCTTCATGAGCAATTTCTAGCATTTCAGATGCCATTCTAGTGCCTTAGGCACGAGAATCACAAAGTTCTCGATTTTTGCTCCAAATTTTCTCCTTTTTGCTACTTTTGCTCCAAATACCTAAAATTGATAGACTTGTACCAAAAACATGAAAATACCCTTCTTTAAAGTGCAATATAACAAAAAATAATCATAAAGTGTATACTTAAAATAACACATTATTTTGGTGTATCAAGGATTAAAAAGATCCTAAAAGGAAAATAAAAAAAGAAAAAGAAAAGATAAGTGAACTATGTAAAAGGGAGGAGAAGTTTGAGAAATAGGAACAAATTAGAAATTGGTCTCACTTGAATCTTTCTAAAGAAGAAATTTTAATATCAATTCTTTGCTTAATTTTTGAAAGTATTAGTAAAAAATATTTTAAATATTGATGACATAAATTTTGAAATTAATATTTTTCTAAAAACACAAAATTTGTGGAAATTTCAATTATGCATGAATTAAATAGAAAATCGGTATTCCTAAATTTAATACTAAATATTATGATACCTTAGATATAATCTAGTTTACTAGAAATTTTTCTAAGTTAGACTATAACATTTCCAAAAAAAAATTTTAGTTATCTAAAAGTAAACCCACTACCATAGCAAAATAAATTTAGTTTTTAAAGGTAAAGTGTTACTTAAGGACAAGTAATGCTTAAGTTTGGGGGTATTGATCCACATGAAAATTGTCTCTTTTTAGTGTACATTTCATGATCATGTATACTTTTATTGATATTACCCTTTAAGGGAAGGAATTTTTCATATTTTTTTCTTCAGGTTTAAGAAATGGACTTTTAGTAAAAATGGAGCAAAAAGGGTGTCATTTGGAGCCAAATTGAGCAAGAAAGAAAATTCTGACCTGACACATTTAGATGTCTTCCTATACTTAATATACTTTACATTTATCTCATATTTTTGAAATAAATTACACTTTAAAGAAAGGTTATTTTTATTTTTATCTGGTAGGCATATCAATTTGGAGTGCAATAGAGCTGAAACAGGGCGAAACGGGGCAAAACGGTGCAACTGGTTGAAGGGTGGCGCATAGGCGCCATTCATAATGACAAAACGACACCTAGGTACCAGAAACTGGAACGTAGAAGCTATAAATGGTTGGGGACATTTTTGGACCACTTTTGGTGATTCTAGAATGTTCTGGAAGGTTCTAGATGGCTATGCATGCCCCAACGAGTCATGCAATGAATCTAAACATCTAAAAATGAAGAGATATGTCTTTTAGAGTGAAGAGGTATGAATTTTGGAAAAAAGGAGGTTTTTTGTGTCTCCTTAAAAAGAGGGGCTTGGTGCCTCTCATGGAGAGGATGTAGAGGGTGTTTAGGAGGAGTTTTGGATGTATTTTAGATAGAGCTTGGTGTGAGTTTATGGAGATGTAGATTTCTCCATTTTGTGGAGAGATTGGTGAGATATTTTGAGAGATATTATTAAGGAAATATGAGAGGCGCATGGACCGGCAAGAGACTTTGTTGGAGAGGTTTTCATCTTTCTTTTAGAGGAAAAAAGCTAAATATTGTGTTCTACATTATCTCTCATGGAGAGGATGTAGAGGGTGTTTAGGAGGAGTTTTGGATGTATTTTAGATAGAGCTTGGTGTGAGTTTATGGAGATGTAGATTTCTCCATTTTGTGGAGAGATTGGTGAGATATTTTGAGAGATATGATTAAGGAAATATGAGTGGCGCATGGACCGGCAAGAGACTTTGTTGGAGAGGTTTTTCATCTTTCTTTCAGAGGAAAAAAGCTAAATATTGTGTTCTACATTATCTTTTAATTATTGTAAACACTTTCTAGTGAATTTTTTTTATTTAAATGAAGTTTTCTGTTATGTTTTATCCATGCTTTGTAAGTAGTTTCTTTACTCTTTTTTTTAGTATGTAGTGGCATGTGTAGAAAAATTGGTATTATGATAAAATTACTTTTATTTTAATGTGATGAGTAATATCTCCTTTGTTTCATTGACATAACTTAAGTGGCCATATGTTATGTTAAAATCTATTGTGAAACTAAGACTCGGGAGAGCAGTGATCTCGCAACTAGAGTGCACTCACATTGTCTGGTAGGGTATTGCAAAATAGTATGGGGTGCAATGCAAACTTTAAAGAAATATAATTCATGATCGGTTTTTATTAGAAGCTTCTAGGTGACGAAGATTTTCATAAAACTAATAGAATACAAAGCACATCTACATGCTTGAATGAGGGTAGGTAGACATATTTTCCTTGTTGGCACTTAGTTTATTACAAAATTCTATTAATTCTTTTACTGCTTATGTCATTATCTTCATTTTAATTTTCTTTTGCAATGACTTAGATACATAATTAGGAATTTAGATTTGCTTAGAAATTCTCTTATTTCAAAAATGTGATGGTATTTTTACCGGCACTTAATTTATTTTACAAATTGATCACTTGTATTGTTAAAATTTGTCGAGAAACTTATACGCTTGGTAGGGCTAAGATTTTTCAAACTAGTGAGCACCACATTTCACTTTGAAAAGAGCAATGACGATAATCCGAGGGGTAGTGCAAATAAATAGAGAGAAAATATTTGATGGGCGTAAAATAAATATTTTCTAAGGCAACATGCTAGATTCCTTTATCAGTTTGGTCTAAAGATTAGAACTAAGGGTTACTGGTAGGTCTATAAAGAGGACACAGTGAGTAATCTAGCAGTGAGTGCCTAGAACCTACCCAACCCTACTACACATGGTGACACAAAATTTAGATTAGTCGATGTTCTTTACATAATCGAAAGAAGTAAATAATATGTATGATCCTATTTGTCACTACAACATTATATTTTAAGCATTTGATCTCTATACATTATCTAGGTTAACACACAAAAAGGTAGTCTTTAACATCTCAGAATTCTTTGAACCAATTGATCCAGATAAGTTATCCTTATAATTAATATTTGTATTTAGGAATTATTTTTATCCTTACATTTAATATTTGGATTTATGAGTATTTTATAGATAAAATACCATCTTAATTGACTTTCCAACCTAATACTTGATAGTAGTAGACTAGGATTTTGCTTAAGGCTTTCTTACCTTGCTTCTCTGTGAGATCGATATTGGGGTCTTTAAATAAAATCTTATATTACTTGAAATAATACGTATACTTGTGTAGTACCCTAGTGTGTAAATTATTTTCTAAATTTTAGAGCATTTCAATTTTGCACACTAGCCACTAAATATAAATTCTGGTCAAGGTTTTGGCCATCTTTTGCAAGCTAAATTACTGCTTGATTGAGGGTCGGTTCAGTTTGCTAGACTTGATTCTGCATTATGGGCCTATAAGGTTGCTTACAAAACTCCTATAGGAATATAGGCTCATATTTGGAAAGGCTTGTCACTTACAAGTTGAATTAGAATATAAGGTTTATTGGGTGATAAAAGAATTTAATTATAAAATGAAAGAAGCCGGTGAGAAATGATTATTGCAGTTAAATGAGCTCAAAAAAATTAGAAATGAATCTTATGAGAATGCTAGAATTTATATGGAAAAGATGAAAATTTAGAATGGTTGGAAGATTTTAAGAAAATATTTTGATCCTTGACAAGAGGTTTGTTATACAGTACTCGATTGAATTTATTTCCCGGAAAACTTAAGTTCGGGTGGTTAGGGCCATTTATTATGATCAAAGTCTTTCCTTTTGATTTTGTGGATATTAAAGAACTAAAAACTGAACGAATAATTAAAGTAAACTAACATCTACTAAGACCTTAAATTTGTGGAAACAAGCCTTTGAATGAAGAAATTTTGATGTTGGGACAACCTCAGTAAACCCATTAGATACGTCGGGATGACGACGTTAAATCAAGCGCTTTGTGGGAGGCAACCTATAGTTATTTTTGTGGATTGATTTATGATTTTTGTTGATGATGACTATATGATGTAGAGTTGAGACCTAGTAGATGTGAGGAGGCTCAAATACACTAATTTGATGATTGGAATGTAATTGGGACGTGAAAAATTCAATGTGAGGAGAAACGGTGTTTACTTGAGCACTGGCGCCCTAAGCGTCAGAATTCAATAAGCATGACACCTAAGCACCAGGATCTAAAGCCTAGGCACCACCCTTATTATATGTGGGTAAAACCGCCCATAGTTGTTTTAACCCAAAAATTTTCTTTTAAATCCCTCAAATCTTGTCCTTTGAAGTCAAAACTTCAAACTTTGGCTTGAGAGAAGAGGAATTGGATAGGCGTTGAAAGCTTAGTTGATATTTCTTGCCCAAATTGAGAGTATAAGCAATGGTGGTGCAAGTGAGAAGAAGAAAGTGCCCAGAGATGCCCAACCTTACTTCAATGGCTTCTTGGTAATAAGTTTAGAGAAGATCACTAACAAATTGATGAAAACTGAAGAGGGGTTAGGAATTCTGCAAAACAAGATAAGTGAAATGTACCACCAGAATGAGGATTTAGAGGGGTAGATGAAACTCCAATTTAACCATTTAGCTTATTTTCATGGTTATCAGGTAATTATGTGTCATAATAACAAGTGGATAACTGATAAAGTTGTTGAAAAATATCCTCGTGCCCCTTTCTACTGCATGTTTGATCGCAAATTTCTATTAATTGAAAAAGTAGAGGATATTGGTGCCAAAAATTTCTAATCATGGGAAGGCTTGTGAGGATTTTATGTGTTAAATATGTGTGTGATTGCAATTAGTGTGTCGACTCTAGTCGAGGGTGAATTGGGTACTACGAGAAGTTTAGTATTTGTACTAGTATTGGTTTACTCTATTGTGTTGCTTCGATATGTTCATTGTATTAAAACTTGTTTGTTAGTAATGAAAATTTGTTAAGTTTGTGAAAATTTTGGTGTGTTTGAATGTTGGAATGAATGGAGTTTTGAAGTTATAATGGAGTAAATGGAAGTTGGAAGATGCTGGGAGGATATTCAATTAATTGAATGAGGTTAGATGAATGTCAAATTTTGATTTGGAGGTCTTAGGCTTGTTGTGCCACACTTAAAAGTAAATTTTCAAAAAAATTGGGCCTGGCACCTAAACGCAAGTCATTTCCATAGCAAGGTGCATAGGCACTAGAATCTGGTTCCTAGGTGTCATACCAGTTGAACTAGTCAATAAAGTAAAAAATTTGGATTTAAGCTTCTTATTCTTTTTCTAGTTCAAGATTCTTCAACTTCTAGAGGCCAAAAACACCATATTTCATCTTCTCCAAGTTAGATCTACATTTTGGCATAGAAATTTTATGATTTTACCATGGATTTCTTCCACATTGAGTGGAGGCCGAAAATTGCTAAATTTTGGAACTTGTGGTGAAAAATCCTTAGAAGAAAGCTTTATTTGCTTAGAAAATACTTTAAGGACTCTTTAAAACTTATATAAATGTTTTATTTGGAATTTTTCTAGATTTGAAGCATGGCTCCTAAAACTAAGACAGGAAAGAGAAAGGGAGATATTGATACCACCAAATTTGTGAATCCTAAGACTCTGGTTAGATATGATGACTTTCTATTTTCATGAAAGTTCATTGCGAAGCAGAACTTTTCAATTTCTGGTGGAGTTGTACAATGCCTGATTGGTGCTTTATGGGAGGTATTATGCTACTTCACTATTGTAGCAGTTATTTCTATCGTGAGGGAATTCTATGCAAATTTACTTGAGGATCCTGATGATGAGGTATTTGTTAGAGGACTAGGAGTTAAGTTCACCCTAGAGTGTATCAATGTGCTATATTGCTTAACTTCTTCTTTGGACTATTTTATTCAATTTTTGAGCCTACTGAGACTGAGCTTGATGAGATTGTTGCGTACCTTACTAATGGGCGTGGAGTCTGGAAGATCAGAAGTAAACATATGGTAAACTTTTCTTCTTACTCACTTAATGCTCCTTCAAAAACATGACACTATTTTATTTTTGCAAGAATATTTCTCTTGAACCACTTGAGCAAGGTGACTTATGAGAGAGTCATCTTGAACTACTGCATTCAGATAATGAAACCAATTGATGTTGGCTCTTTCATCTTCAAGGGTATTTACACCTCTGTCAAATTTAGTTCTTTTGCAAATTTAGGTTTTTATTCTCATATGTTTACTATCTGTAAGGACTCTAGTGTAAAATATGAGACTTGGGAGGAACAATTAAAGCCACTAAAGCCTATTGGAAAGGCTAATGTGGATATTTATGGGATATATAGAGGTATAGCTTCTAACATTCTATCTACTTCTACCTTTAGGTCTTCTGCCTCCAGTACTTCTGTTCCACCTCCTAATTTTTGGGATGTGATGAGTGAGAGATATTTGGAACAACAGTCTGATCTGTTATTGATGCGATGGCGAAGCAAGATATGGAAGATAGATATGATCATGTAAAACATTACCTGTAAAGGAAGAGTGACTACGATGTGACTTATGATGAGACATTAGTGAAACTTTTTAAGGGTGATCATTTAGTTATGTTTCCTACTAGCCCTCAATTTTCTCCGTATGATCATCACAAGTTAAGGGATGAGGACATTCTTGATGATGATGTTGATGATGAGGAGGATGACTAGATAGAATTTGCTTTTCTGTTATAGATCTTGCATGTAGACTTTTTCTATTTAGTCACTTCTTGTATATATCTATGTGGGATTATTGCAGTCGTACTTCTTATCTTGTTGCATAAATGTTACTTTTACTATAGTTTAGTTTATATTGTCTATGTGTTAGAGTAGTCTTTTATGTTGCACTTTCTACAATATACATGTTGATTTTTAGATGTACTACTACACAAGACCTGTTACTACTTGTATCTTTCCTATTTACAATTTTAGTACCCTGTTAAAAATGATAAAATTTCCTCTCTTCATACTTTTCTTATACTTTAATGTTTTACACTATTTAAAAATTCAAGTTTTAGGGAGGGAGAAAAACTTCTTTTAAAAATGCTAAACTATATTTGTCCTCGGTAAACTAAATTATTTTAACACACTCTGTGGAATGTGGTGTTAACTTTAGACAATTATATTTTTTTATTTTATAAATGTAATAGTAAACTTAAGTAAAAGTTTTAGTAATACAGGGTAACTCTAACAATTAAGATGTTTAGTATAAAAGTATAGGAATATGCTTTTACTATTCAGAGTAAGAAAACTATATTTTTGAAACATTAAGAATTTTAGAGCTACACTTAAAAAGAATTTGAGACTCTATGAAGAATTATTATTGCACTAATACACATTTTTAAGTAAAGAAATTTGAGAAGCTCTTAACTTTAAGAAGAGAAAAGTGAAGTTCAAAATCATTAAAGACTATCCAGATATAGTCATCCCCATGTGAAAAAGAAAAGAAAAGAAATAATTGAAAAGGATCCTGAAAGAAAATGAAAAGGAGAAATCAAAAGAAAAAGAAAAGCAAAATGAAAAAAAAACATGTGAGGAGAAGCTTAAGGAGATGCCTAATTAAAAATTGGCTTCACTTGAATTTTCTTAATGGAAAAAAACTTATTTACACTTTTGAACTTTTAAAAGTAATCGTCTCTTTACTAGTACAGTTCTTCTATAATTCTTTTCTTTTAATTCTTCTAAAATTACTTACTGTAACAAATTATAATTATTTTTGAAATAAATAGAAAATCAAAATTCTTAACTTGATTGTTGAATATCCTAATATTTTAGTTTTAATCTAAATTATTAAATTTTTTTCCTAAAAGTTTCACTATCACATTATGGGGCAAAACTATAGGGTTCTTTAAATAAAACCCACTATCATAGGTTATTATCTTTCCTTACATAGTACAAAGGTTACTAGAGAACAAGTAACATTTAAGTTTGGGGAAATTTATACCCCTTATAATTACCTATTTTTTATGTGTATTTCATGTTTATTTTTAATGATATTGTACTTTAATGAAAGGTATTTTCTATATTTTTTATTGCAAGTGCAAGAAACAAAGTTTAAGAGAAAAAGGAGTAAAAATAAAGCAAAAATGGGTCAAATGATGCTAAAAGACAAGGTGACCAGACACCTAAAAGTCAGGATTCGATGCCTAAGTGCTAGAGAGACTTGATGGCTGACCACTAAGCATGGTGGTTGGGTGCCTAAGTGCCAAAAACGATTTCTCCAACATTCAATGAATTTGAACGAATTTCAAAAAGATGCCTTAAGTTACCCTTGATTATGTTTAGAGCTCTATATATAAAAAGCATTTTTACACGTCCAAGAGGAGAAAAAAAAAGAAAAACCTTGATTATGTAGGAAGTCACTATAGTGGGAGTTTGGTGATTTTAGAGTCTTGTATGAGTTTTGTGGAGTCAAGTTCTGTCAGAAAACTTTAGAGTATTACTTGGGGAGAAGTTTGAGATAAGTATTTGTACTTTTGCTTAAGATTTGTCTTTTAAATTTGGTTTATATATATATAATATTTTGTTTTGTTATCATCATGACTTTTTAGTAGTTTTTTTTTCTTTCTGCTTAAAATAAGAAGAAATGATGTGAGGGATTAGAATGTTTTGAAGATTTATTTTATTCAAACAATTTTTTTTGATAGTTTCTCTAGTTTTTCATTTACTTTGCAAACCATCTATTTGTGATATTAAAACCTATTGCAAAACATAATAACCTAGGAGGGATGTGATTTCACCAACTAATGAGTACCACACTAAACTTTAGAGGAAGTGGATGTCAAATCTAGCAGGGAGTGCAAATAAATAGGGAAATAAGTTCTGATTGGTGCAGAATTTGTGTTACTAGGGTGACAAGCTAGATCCTTTACTAATTTAATCTAAAGTTGGAACTAAGGATTTCTAGTTAGTCGTATAGAGAGAGCCCAATGGGTAATCTAGAAGTGAGAGGCTAGAAACTACTCAGCATAACCACACAATCTGGAACTAACTTTAGATTAGTCAATGTTCTTTATCCTTAGAAGGGGTAAAGAATAGGGGTGCTCCTATTTTTCATAATACCTCATTTTCATCTTTAATCATTCGATTCATGCACTGATTCACAATCTCTTTGCAAGGGAAAAGACTTTTTATTATAATCGTACTTCCTTACACATCATTAATTTTGAAACTTTGCATCTAAATTTAGTTTAAATTAAAAGTAGCCACTTTAGTTATAACCTTTTGCAAATAGTTCGACATTATTCTCTTGCAAATTTAGTTTACAATTTTAGTATAACTATTTTTAAGTTAGCATACTAAAATTATTTATTCCCTATGAATTTGATATTGGGGTTTTTAAAGAAAACTCTATATTTATTTAAACAATAAATATACTTGCATAGTACCTCTAGTGTGTAAACCATTAATTAATTTAATCACACTTTTATTTTGCATAATAGCTGCTGAATATAAATTAGGTCAACATTTTGACCATCTTTTCAAACATAAATAATTACATAATTGTGGGTTGGGTTAGCAGGCTGCCTGTAAATAAAAATTTAGGTAGATGTTTGTCCTAGGGTTGAGAGCACCCCCAATGGGACGTGTACCACTTGGTTAATTGCATCTTAAGAAATACCAAAGAATACTCTCAATACTTGGAAAAATATGTTATCAAAGGGATTTTATTATGTGCGGGAAAGCCCATATGTTTCAAAGCTCTAGCTAAGCCATTAAGCCGAGAGCGATTCTCTTAAATCCCAAGTAGGTTGTGAGTTATAGACATATGATACCCACAAAATAACCAATAATCATCTCAACGGGGGTACCTGAATACATCAAAGCAAGTTTGAGCTATAAAGGCAGAAGATAATTCATCAAATCTCAAATGGGTGGTAGCTCATCAATATCGAGCCGTCAAGATGATACCAATGAAGTCAACAGATTGAAAGGGCACAACAAAGGTAGTCAAATGAAAGGGAGGAGTAATCCCTAAGGGCTAGAGGTAGCCAAGTCAGGGTACCATGGATCCATCATCCCAAGCTACCCTAAGCCTATCTAGTCATGAAGATAGTCGATCCAACATGTCCTGATATCCCTAGTCAACAACCTTGCATTGCATAGTCAATGGGGACCTCGGTAGCTTTATGGTCAAAGGAAAGAAACTCTATCCTATGACTATAAGCTGGAGCTCTAAGAGGTGGGACTTACATCAGTCAAAGTGGTAAGGATACCTCAGTAAAGAAAGAGAGGTAGAGTTTCAGCTCTAAATCTCAAAATGCTGGGTCAAGGAGCCTCCTAACGACCAAGGCACACTATACAACCTCTTACGTGAAAAAAAGTTATGTTGGGCTAGTCGGGTTGGAGAATCACTGGGGCTCCTCCTCACAACATGAAATATGAATGCAATTATCTAAAGCAGTCCTTAATTATTATTGAGGCTCTATTAATATGACTTGGTTGATAGTCATACATGCATTCCATTTTAAAACCAGCCCAATGGCCATGCAGGAAAGTAAAAGCAGGTTTTGAAAATCCTGAATCTTTTAATCCAGAATTTTAATTTATCTTGAATGGTTTATTTAGGATTTTTGAAGTTGAAACTTTGTAATTTAAGGGTCTTTAATGAGCCTAAATTATATTTTTCATGGAACTCAGATGCAAAAAAATAAACGATGAAAATCAATTTAAGCATGCAGTCATGCAAATGCAAATGTAAAAAGTAAAACAAGCCAAACAAAATAATTAACAAGCCAGTGTCACTGGGTTGGAAACTAATCCCAAAAAAGAAAAAGAGTGGTCATAATCCACATATTCTTGTCTGATCTTAATTTGATACATCAATATCAAATGCAGAACTAAGATACGGGGCACGAGCATCTGCTTTTGATCCCCTCCATGTGGTTCCCTCACCAAACACCTCGGAACTCATGCTTGTGTCTTATTTTTGCTAAAAAACTCTCTCAGGACTCTAAAACGTACATAGGAAAAGTTAAAAAAAAAGGAGTTTACATGCATGAAAATAAGCGTTAGTTGAGAAAGCCATGTAATGCATATACTAAGTCGTGCCTTATAGGTGGGGGAGTTAAGTAACATCAGAAACCATTACAAGCTTCATCTTAGTGGTACCTGTATGTGTGTGCACATAAGTAAGCATGGCTCTCTACAGAAGAATGCCCTAACACACTACTATGCATATGTAGCATGCATGCACACCAAAAAAAACACAAAAAACATGAAGTGTGGCTAGGGCAAGAGCAAAAAAAATGTCACAGAACAATAGTTAAAAGTGTCAAAAAGAACTATCTAACATCTTAAATCTTAGCCTAGCACACCATATAATGAGAAAATTTCCTAACTAGCATTTAAGTGAAAGTTCAATCTTCAGGTAAAGTATGACTTTGGTGCGGTATCCTCGCTGGCCCCACCCTAAAGATCTAAGGGATCCAAAGGGTGTTACCCAAGGTGGAGTTTTAAAGAAAATTCAGTATTATATACGGCTTATTTTGCTACATGCATAATTTTAAAATCATGGTGAATGTATTAATAAGTAGAAAATTATATTTTCTTTTTAGCTTTCGAAATAGGGACCATTAAATGTGAGCTTCTAACATGCAAGGAGACGCGAGTTAGATCTCTTGGATTTTTAGCTCAGTCATACTCGTGTCAATCCTGGTAACTTAAATTGCATTGTTTTTCGGGCTCAACCTAGCAAGAAAATCATGAAAGCATTACAACTGACACAAAAGTCACTCTTCTATAAAGTCTGGCTTGCTATCCATGCTAGTGTGCAAATGCAAATGCAAATGCAAATAGTCACACAAAGGAGTGATTATGGTGAGTGTATTGAGGAGGTATTAACTCAGGCAACTGAGAACACCGTAAGGGCAGTGACCCAATGATAGGCATGTTCTGAAGATAGGTACTCGAAGAAAGGAGGTATCATGGAGGCAATGAGCCAAAGATGGGTGTGTTGTGGAGGTAAGGGCTAGAAAACTGGGTATGTCATGGAGGTAGGAGGTGTAACATAAACAAATGATAATGATCATGCAAGATAACACATATAAGATGCATGCATCATACAAGAAGGTAAACATGCATAAGCAAACAAACATGAAAAATGATGCAAAGAGCATACAAGCATGCAAATGATCAGTTAGCCAGACCATGGTGGACCGTCAAACCAAAGTGTAGTATTGAACTGGCTGGGTTGGCCGGTCTAGGAAAAGTGAGATGCCAACCATGTTAGTGTGGTTGGTTGAGGCAGAAGTGGTGTCAGCCAGTTCGAAGCAACCAGTCGTGGAAAAAGAACAAGTGTGATATGCAATATGTAACATGCAACTGCAAACATGCTCTAATAAAATTGTGTGATGCAATCCTAAGAAGAAAACATGCTCAATAGCAAACCAGGCTCGTCTAACATCATCACGTAGGAACTTAAATATTTGGATACTAGGATGTGTGACATAGCCGCTTGCTGTTTTTGCGAGGTGTGCGGAGAGCTTCTCCTCAGGGATCCTCAGAGGAAACTCCGTATAACATTGTAAAAAGGACTAGCTACAAAGATTTTTCCATTTCACAACTCCTAAGAATTTTTCAAAGTGATCAAGCTACAAAGATTTTCTAATTTTACAAAATTAAACTCCCATTTTCTCCAAGGAAAAATGGGGGATCCAAAGCAATGGGAGGAGGGGACTCCAACCCGTATGGAGTTTTTCTAAGGTTCACAACAAAAGGAGATTCACTCAGCTCTACGAAAGGTGTTTTACTCTAAAGAAAATGATCCATCACATAGACACGTAGCTACACCAGCTCATGATGGCGTACGCACTAGGTGTGGGTGATCAAACCCACATACCTAACGACACTAAACCCTAGGGCTAGCTAAAAACAAAATGTTAAGGAGGGTCTTACCACTATGAAGATTGCAGACATCTAACAGAGTCTGGGAAGAAGCTCTCCTCATGCACAGGGAGAGGACATCCACACTTTTCCAAGTTGTTGTATCGTCAGTGTCTACTGATGATGAGGCATTTTAATAAAGTTTCTCTGCCTTCAATCCTACCCATGGAAGATGCAACAGTAGGAACTCTTTTTATAGAAGGCTTTGCTAAAGACAAATGACGGTGAAGGAGGGCGTGCTCTGGCCACCAAAGTTTTCTAGATTGAGTTGGGAAGGGTAAGCGCTTAGGCATCATGTCCTTATTCTTCTTTATGGTCAATGAGGGAAAGGAGAACTGATGTGAGGCACACTAGAGAGGCATTGGTGAGGTAGGTCGGCAAGAGCAGAATATTGATGAGAAGGGAAGGGTAGCAACAATGGTGTGTGAAACCTGACCGGTGGTTGTAAAGGCATCGACACTATGGCATGAAGGATTTCAATTCCCTTTTTTGGGCATGAGGAGGAGAGGGGGAAACGGGCTCACCAACGTGAAGTGGAGATGTCGACTTAACGAGAGAGAAAGGCTAGCTGGTGAGGTGGTTTTGGTAGAGAAGCTCGCTGGTGGAAAGGACGCGGTGACAAAAGGGAGCTCGGGCTGAGAGTCGAGCAAAACCAGAGGTTTTGTAAAATGGAGCTTCAGTGTAGAAGGAGGAAATTTGGAGAGGCTTTCCAGTGTCAGAGAAGAAGGCAGTGGTTTGGTGCGGTCGCCGGTGAGGATTCTAGGTGCAAGAGGAGGGTGTGACATGTGTGGCGCATGAGGGAGATATGGTTTACGAGGTTATTTGGTCGAGGGAGGGGGTTTTGTGATCAGGGAGAGTCGGGAAGGAAGGGCCTTTTTTTTGCTAAAGGGGGGTCACAAGTTTTAAAAGCAATTTTTCTTTTTTTTAATTTCATTTTATAACTTAAGTGCATTGACTTTTGAGTTACCGACTTGGACGTGAGACCATAGAAATATGGGTGTCCTTTCGGGGTAAAATCAAGATTTTGGACACGCTTGTACAGTTTGTTTCATCATCAAGGATCATCTGGATAAATTCATCAATGGTCGAGCCAAATTCAAGTATTAATTCGTGTGATATAGCAAATAATATTTGTTGGCCCAATCAAAGTCATCCAACAAATGAAATACTGACCGGTCCTCACCTAAATGATGACTAAGGTAAAACACAATGCTCTTGACAATGAGTCGCTCAACTCACACCAAAGGATTGCAAGTTCATGTCAAAAATACGTCAAAATTGGCTTTCTTTGGATTTTGATTTTGTGATTGATCATTTGATATTTTGATTTTAATTTTGATTGAGGTGTATATGAAAGTGTATTTGGTGTGCATTGTAATGTATATGTGGGTCCTGATACTAGTCCTTCGGGAGAGCCAGTAGAGAAGTCCGACAGCTAGGTCCCAAATTTTAGGAGAAGAATATCGACCTTACCAAAATGAGGTCAACAAAAGTCATACGTGTCACCATTTGTTTTCCCCGCACATTCCATGTTGCTGCTAACTCGGCCCACAGTTCCCATTTTCACCTCGTCTGATGCCATCTTGACTATTCGCTCAATACACATGAAAATGGACGGCAATAATTCATCATCCCCGGTCCTTCTAACCCTAGAAACTTTTTGTGTTCTAATTCTAATATCTCACCCGATACTCAATTAAATTAAGTGTGGTTTGTTCCTACTCCTTCATCTAATTGAAATGAACACATATATATGACTATATAAGCATGAAATGTAAATCTTCTTCATGAAGGTACAAAATGAGGCAAAAATGAGGAAATTTGAGTTATACCTTTGCTCAAGAGATGAGGTCTCAATTGGGTTTCTTTCTGAGATTTTCCTTGAGTCCACAAAAGTCCTCCAATCTTCAATTTAATCTATAATCAAGCTCAAGTATGTTCTTGGTCAATAGGTGGCCTGAGTGTGGACTAATTCTAGGTTAGAGGGCTTGGGATGATGGGCTTTGATTAGGGAAGTGTTTTTGGAGTGTTGTGAAGCTTTTGGGATGGTCAATTTTGAGTTTGGTGGAGGTTGATTATAAGGCCAAGAAATGCCCTAAATTTGAAATTAGAAATTAGGGTTTTATGTGGGGTTTGAAGGATGGAAAATGGTGGGATTATACTTAGGGAAAGTGTAGAATGCTATGGATGCAATTGGGTAGAGTTTTCCCTATGTTAGTGCATTACTCCCCATTGACTGAGAGGTGGTGGTCTATTTATAGACTAGGATATGGTTGTCAATAAAGTAAGCCAAGGTGGCTAAAGTGGTTTTTAGGTGGAGGAAAGAGAGGCTCCAATGTCCAAGGGGAATGAGCTACCTCAGAGAGTTCAATTTTTTTAGTTTTGTCCATGGGTACCATCTCAGCTTTAGTGTTTTCCAACGGCTAGGAGTGGTCGACCTGCCAAGAATAGTCACCTCCACACTAAGGGAGGTCAGAATTGAGAGTTGTGAAGTTAATTTGGTCCAAGCATTGGTAATTGCAATTTTCTAAAGTGGGCAACGGATTTGGGTTAGGTTGGCATGGAAATGGCTTGGGGTATGTGCAAGGTGGTTAGAGTTGTTGGATCAACTTTTGGGGGCTTGGGTGATTTATTTGACATGGGAAACATGCATTTGGTGGGATTAGTGTTTTGGCTAAGCCACTTTGGTGGGAGGTGAAAGAAAGTCCTCCTTTTTCCACTTTGGGGTCATAAGTCATGTGATGCTTATGAACTCCATGGGTGGCTTCATGACATGCATGGGGCCATGTATAATTTTCATGAAGAAAGCATTTGAGGATTTTGAAAATTAGGTGAGAGAAATCCGTGAGACAAAAAATGGATGGATTTTATGCATGGGTGCATGATGTGTGGGCATTGTGTATGGTTTTGATTAAAAGAATGATGAAAAGTAATGTGTCATGTGGGCATGGATTTTTAAAAGAAAGTTGAAATTGGGATTTTAAAATTGGAAGGGTGGCCTTTTGGAATTAAGTATGGTGGACTTTTGTAATTATGTGTGGTGGGCTTTTAAAATTAAGGATGATAGTGTTAACTTTGGGCTTGATGAAATTTGTATTTGAATTTAGTGAAATTTAATTTTTGCTCATCGGTTCAATTTTGGTGAGATTTTGATTAAGGGTATTTTTGGTAAGGTGATCATGCATGTCATGAATAGCCATATTGAGACCATAAGAAACTAAATAAGAACTCATTTTTGAGTCTCCACCTGTTGGTCTTACCCATCTTAACCAATGGCTAAGGGCTTGGGACCACCCATGTGAGTTCCTTAAGGAGGTAGATCCAGTGCATGTGATTTTAGGGTTTTGGGGTATGTGGGGAATTTGATGGATTTGAATGTATATATGTGTGTGTGACACCAAACCTGAACCACTTAGGGTTGTCTTAAGGCACAATTGAACCTAACTCACTCTTAAGTCTCCACATATTTGTCTTAGTCATCCCAAATTGACATTTGGGACTTCACAAGGGGAGTCAAGAATTCTTTTTTTATGCGGGGTGTGGATTCCCTCAGTAGTCTTCTAAGATAGTCCATAGGAAATTCCTATGGCTAGAACCTATGTTCCTAAATAGAAGAATTTGATCTCATCAAAAATGAAGCGAACAATGCTCAGTGAACTTTGGTGTTTAAATTAAATCCTTGAGTAGGGACAACTAATCATTCGTTTTGATGTTATGTTGATGAATTTTAAGACTAAGAACTCTTAGGGTGAACTTAGTTATTATGAAATCTTTCATCTCTTTTCAATTGAATGTGTGCTCGTAGTGTTTCAACGTTGTTAATGATTACTTATATTTATTTTCTAAGCCTCATTAAGTAATTTTAAAACAAACCTAGTTCACTAATGAGCTCTTAGGTTCCTTGTAATTTGAAAAAATAAAGTGAAGTGTGTTCAATTCTCAATAATAAATTAAGTTAACATTAAAACATTAGTTTAGGACTTCAAGTTAATGATTTATTGTTTTCCTAATTCTAGCCTCTGACCTTAAGATCTTTTGAACTTGATTGGCCTCCAATTCTCAATAATTTAAAAAATTACACTTTCACCCTTTTGTAGCAAATGGGATGAATTGGTTTCTACCCTTTATCCCTTTGTGTTTCAATCATTTTAGATAGTTAATTATCATTAATGTTACCCATTAACCCTTTCACTTGACCTAAATCTTTAATTATGGTCCAAATGTTCATAATTATCATTTTACCCCTAGGTTCTTTTCATCATAATTTCTTCAATTTAACTCAAATGATATTTAAACTTTGTTGTTACCTTACTCATGGTTAAATTTATAAACCAAAGAATAATTTATATTTTTTAAATTTTTATTTAAAATTTTATAATTATTTTAATTCAAAATTGGGAATTTTCAATATTAATTAATTTTACTAACCAAAACAGTTTTTCTATCCTTAGAAAAAATTTAAGAGGTTCACCTAGATCAGAGGACCACTTTGAATACTTTTTATGAAATTTTGAATTATATTTTAATTTTTATAATTTTTAATTGATTTTAAATACTAAATAAAAAGAAAATATATTTTTAATTCAAAATTTTATTTTTTTTTATTTTTCATAAACTTCTCTGACCTTAAAAAACATAGAGAAATTTATTTATTATTTTTCTAATATTTGTTATATTTTTTTATAATTATTTTATTCAAAAATATGAAAAATAATATTTAAGTATATAAAATATGTTTTTACACTTTTAAAAAATTGATGAACACATTTTTAAATTGTTCTCTCTAGTTGTGGTGAACTTTGTGATTTTAAGAATATTTTTATTATTTTATATCATTTTAATTATTTTAAACATAAGAAAATGACTTGAAAATATACTTTTTTAGTTTAACTTCAATTTTATTTTCTAAAGTTCCTTTGGTCTCAAGAAACACTCCAAACCTATTTTCATAATTTTTTTTAATTCTCTTTTTTTTTTTATATTTTTTTAAGCTAAAATTCTTACTTACTTAGAAAATACATTTTCATACCAAAAATATCTTTTGTGGCTTTTAAATTTTCATAAAAGCTTCCTGAGGCGATTTTCTTCATGTTGAGTTATTTTGGTGATTTTTTGCATTATTTTATATTTTTCTAATTTTTAATATTTTTAATATTTTTTATTAAATTGAAATTAGAAAATGTTTAAACTTGGCATTTTGATCCTCTAATTTTAATTCTTATTTTTGTTAAGGTCCTCTGATCACAGTGAACCTTCCTAAGCTGATTTTGTATTTTCTTACTTTTATTTTAGTATTTATAACTATTTATTTACGATAGTACTAAATATCTTAGAAAATTAGGGTTTTTGATCATAGGAGTACTCACTGCCTTAAAAAAATCAAAAAAATATCCCCATGTCATTCAGAACAAACTCTCAACATTTTACTTAATTTGGATAATTATAAAATTAATTATAATTAATTTCCCTTTTATAGTTTTTAATTAATTTTAAATAAAATATTTAATAAATATTTTTTTTTATTTTTAGTTCAATAATTCTCCTCTGTTCACTAATCACAGAGGTATTTTTATTTTATTATGTTTTTTCTATACCAACATATGGATTTTTAAAGTTTTTATATTTAAATGATTCCAAAATACTCTATTTCTCTACTTATCTGACTCAATGTCACATCATCCTCGTATCTGTCAAACTCCTACGCGATGTCTATTGATTTGTCTTGCTTTCCACATATGCTACTGACTCAGTCCGCGTATGTTTCATTTGTCTAGCTTGATCTGCACCGTCTGATCGATACACGAGTGAATGGATGACATTCGTTCATCGTCCCAAACGTGCCCTAACCCGAGAACCATTCATGTTTTAACCCTAAGATTTCGCTCGATACTCAATCAAATTAAGTGATGTTCCTACACCTTTATGTAAGTGAGACGAACACATCTATGTGACTAGATATGCATGAAATGTAAATCATCTTCACAAACATCCAAATTGAGACCAAAAGAGAAGTTTCGGGTCATACCTTTGTCCAAGAGGTGAGGCCTCGGTTGTATTTGTTCTTGAGCTTCGCCTTGAGTCCACAAAAATCCTCCAAGCTTCAAATCGATCTACAATCGAGCCTACGTATGTTCTAGGTCAAGAGGTGGCTCTGGTGTGCTCTAGGTCTAGGTTAGAGAGATCGGGATGATGGGGATTTAATTGGGGAAGTTATTTTGAAGTGTTGTGAAGCTTTTGGGATTGTCAATTTTGAGTTTCATGGAGGGTGGTTCTATGACCGAGAAATGCCCTGGATTTGAGCATAGAAATTGAGGCTCTGGGTCTGTTTGATGGCTTAAGAAATGGTGGGGATGAGCTTCGTGAGGTTGTGAGAAGTCTAGGAGCAATTTGGCAGGGCTTGGCCAAGGTCTTGTGCATTCCTTTCCTTTGGTCGAGAGGTGGTGGTCTTTTTATAGAGTAGGCTATGGCTACCAATAGAGTAAGTCAGAGTGGCTAAAGTAGTGCTTAGATGGATGGAAGAGAGGCTTTAATGTCCAATGGAAGTGAGCAACCTCAAGGAGTTCAAATTTTGTGTTTTGGCTATGAGGACCTTCTCAAGTTTATTTTTTTTTGCAGTTAGGGGTGGTCAGTCGGTCAAGCAAAGACACCTTTGCACTGTGGGAAGTCAGAAGTGGGGAGATGTGAAGTCAAATTTGTTCAAGAATTGATAATTGCAATTTTCCAAAGTAGGGAATGGGTTTAGGTTAGGTTGGGTTAACCAATGGGTTTAAACACATGGAAATGGACTTGGGTCACTTCCATGGTGGCTAGAGTTGCTGGGTCAACTTCTAAGGGCTTGGGTGATTGATTTGGCATGAGAAACATGCATATGGTGGGATTAGGGTTTTGGTTAAGCCACTTTGGTGGGAGGTGAAAGAAAGTCCTCCTTTTGCCACTTTAGTGGCATGAGCAATGTGATGCTTAGGGATGGCCCCATGAGTGATTTCATGACATGCAATGAGGCCATGGGTGATTTTTACAAAGAAGGAATATGGGGATTTTGAAGATTTGGTGAGTGCCATGGTACCAAAAATGGATGAGCATAAGAATGGATGAATGATGAGGGGTGCCATGGTGTATGATTAAGAATTATGAAAAGGAATTTGTCATTTGGGCTTTAATGATAATTGAACTTGGGCTCAATTTATGGGCTTTTGAATTTTTTCTTGAAGGAATTGATTTTTATTCTTTTAGGATTGGTTAAGGAAAATTAATTTTGGGTTTGGCCAATGGGCTTGAATGGCTTTGGAATTTTTATGCAAAAACTGATTTTAGGTTTGGTTTATTTGAATTTGTGCAAATTTGGTGAAATTTGAACTTGGTGGAATTTTGGTATGGATTAGGACATTTGGATCAAAAGTGGGGGCTTTGGGTTTGGAATTGAAATTTTGGTTTTAATTTGGTTTGTTGAAATTGAATTTGAATTTGTATTGGAATTTGGAGGGCTTGAATTTTGGGTTAAAATAGGTATTTTGGGGACATTTGGGAAATTTAGGGAAATTGGGTCATTTGGAAAAAATTGGAAAAGGTGATCATAGATGTCATGAGTAGCCATTTTGGAGCCCTAAGACGCCAAATGTTAACTAATTTTTGAGTCTCCACATGATGGTCTTCGCCATCTTAACTAAAGGCTAAGGGCTTGGGACCACCCATGTGAGTTCCCAAAGAGTTAAGGAGGTAGGTCCTCTATTTGTGATTTTAGGATTTTGGGGTATGTGGGGAATTTGATGGGTTTGAGTGTGTGTAGGTGTGTGTGAGACCAAACTTGAGCCACCCAAGGTTGTTCTAAGGCATGATTGAACCTGTAGGAACTCACTCTTGAGTCTCAACATGTTGGTCTTAGCCATTCCAAAATGACATTTAGGGGCTTGTGACCACTGAGGTGGGACTTCACAAGAGGAGTCAAGAATTGTTTTGAATTTTTATGTAGGATGAGGATTCCTTCATCAACTATAAGATTTGTAGCAAACTACTGTGTAGCTGCCAACAAAAACTTTTGTATCTCGATTATCATTTTTGTATCCAAACATTATTAAATAACAAGATAAATGGATCTTTATACTTTTAATTTTGTAGCAAATTACATTGAGTGGGCGACACACATGAGTTTACTTATTTTCAAGATTTTTTCACATAAAAAATCTACCGTCCCTTACATTTATATCTTTAAGTGCGTATATATAGGTAATATTACTTCTCAATCATAAATACATGACTTTTATCAATGATTTAGATTAAAATAACTAAAACTCATCTTACATAAAACCTCATGCATTTTCTATTCCCACTTCACTTGTCCTACTTGAACACTCCCTCACAAGAACACCCAACTCCTCGTTCTAGTCTAATACATTCTTAGCCACTTTTAGGGTTTTAACACTTCTTTCATCCTTTATCTCTCTCTCTCTCTCTCTCTCTCTCTCTCTCTCTCTCTCTCTTTATTTCCCTCTCTATAACTCTCTATCTCTCTCTCTCTACTTTCAGTTTAGTTACCTATTTCTCTCATTTATTATCCCTTAAATCTTATTTTTTTGTAGTTTTAGCTCTCATTATTTTTTTTTCTTTCCACTCTATTCATCTTGAATTACATTTTACTTGGACCTATTAACACCTCGCTTATGATATGTTTTCTTTTTTCATGAAACTCTGACCTTCTGAGTTAAAAGTGAAGTTATACTGAACCACACTTCTTAGCACATTTATTTATGATATTTTGATAACTTAAATTATCTTAATTCACTTCAGTTTTTATTCATATTTTGATGAATATTTGCAACAGCAGTAAGGTGTACTATTTTTTTTGGATTGAGTTAAAATATTTTATTTTATATAATATACTAACTATTAAAGTTGTGATCTAAAATTTTTTTTAAGATCTACTAATTTTGTGATTGTTATTAGTTTAATTTATATATTTTGTGAGGTTGAATGACATATAATAATCTCAATGCTATATTTAAAATTTTGATTTTATGTTTTCACTTAGATTTTTATTTGAATAAACTACTCGATTTCTTTTACTGATGTTGAATATTTCCTTTCATTTTGTTCATTATGAAGCTTGGATATTCTATTTGGAGATTAATTTTTGTTGTTGAATTTAGATTTTGGATGTCTAACTTGGAGATTTACTTTTCTTTAATAAATATTCATTATTTTTCTATCACTTATTATTTTATTTTATAATGCTATTGAAGTTGAATGCTAGTTAAATGTTTATTTTAGAGATTTAATATAGAGGATGATAATTAATTTAAGATCATGAACTGATTGTGTATAATGTTATTTTCTTAATAAATGAAATTTGAATTTTTTATAACTGTTATGACTAGTATAACAAAATAATTTTTTGTAATCCTTACAAAAATATGAGTAACTTAAACTTAAATTTTATTATAATATTATATACTCTAAACTATCATGTCATGTTTTAGCTTGTTGAAAGGTAAAACAATCGATAAAATATCATTAATAAAATTTAAAAATAAATAAGTTCATATTATTATATTTGTTTTATAAATTGCACATGTAGGACTTAATCATATTCAATGATGTTCACATTCAAAGTTGAATGAGGATACATATGAGATAGTAGAGAATATCAAGTTAGAATCAATTAGACTTTTGATTGTAATTTTGTAATATAGGTTATTATTATTATAATTATTATTAAAATTTGAGTTAGAAATTTGTATATAATTATAATTTCTTAAATTCAAAAACTAATTAAAATTTATTGTTTATTCTTTATTGTGTAATTTTTTACATAAAAATTATAACTTCTCTTAAAATTAAGGCAAATGTACGCATTCCAATTAAATTAAATGTAATATAAATTGAACTCAAACATCAAATTAACAAATAATTTTGAACACAAGCTGAATTTGAATAAACAGAGTTTTGTACAAACCAAACGCGAATAAACATTATTCTTATTTATGCTCAACTTTTTTATATCCCTAAATATTCATTAGAATTTGATTATTTTTATCCAAAAAATTCTCACTAAAAATTTGACATTTTCTGGTCATTGAATTGTCATATGGGGCTCTAATGATGGAGTATAAGAGATAAAGAAAAAGTGGATATATTATTAAAAATAAAATGGTAAGAATCTCTAATACAGTATGATCAAGAAATGTGAAGGTAATTTTAGTTTTCTAAATGAGAGTATTGTCTAAGATGATATTAAACCATCTACACAATGAGAGCTCATGTTTATATAACCTATAATTGTTACAAAACCTATCATCATTAATTAATTTTAACTCATTTGTCTAAAACCGAACAAAAATTAATAAATTGTTGATACACATAAACACTGATGAAAAAACTTGCAATAGATTATCCAAAGAGTGTCACAGTCGGAGCATATGTGTGAAATATTTACTAAAAAGTGAAGCTAATGTAAGGAGAATAAAGAGCAAAATAGATGATCTTTAAGATAAGGAAGAGTAATATATTCATTTGTGTTTGACTGAAAGGAGCCAGTAGGACATTCTAGGAAAATATTATAATCAAGTGAAAATTTACTCTCTCTTATGATGATCCCCTTAATAATTACTATTTCCTTATAACACATCCTAGAGTAACATTTTATTATCTTAAAATTTAGTAAGATGTTCTTGGGGTTCAACAAGGAAATGATGAAACTACCTTAAGAGCAATGAACCTTTAAAAATTTTTCCAGTGATTGCTAATGAAGTCTCCTAACTAAGAATTTACCAACCAACAATAAGTGAAAGAGGATGTCCATTTACTCAATCCAATAGCAAAAAATAATGGTGCAATATAATCTTATTTATAAGTTTGCATTTTGGATACTAACTATTATCAAAAAAAAATCTAAAGAGGGAGGTCTACTAATTGCCAATAAGATATTGAAATTAAATCAATAACTCAATGATAGAAAGTGATATTGATGGGGCCAAGAAGCTTTTGAGATTGACCATTGTAGGACTTGCTAGCTCAGAATAATGAAGAACTTCGAACTAGCCACCATTTTAGCAAAAGCTAAAAGGTATCCATGTTAGAAGCATTAGCTACCAAAGTTGAAGCTAAAAAAAAGGAGTTGGGAAAGCCACTAAGAATGTTCGACCAAATAATAGAGAATAGGTTGAAAAAGAGTTAAAGAATTGTCATCATTGTTTCTACAGCTAGAGAAAAGTTGGATTGAGTTATAGGATTAGTCTACATGAGGGAAAAAATGACCAAAATCAAAGAATTCAAGGGCAAATCTAAGGGAATAGAGAAATCAGCGAGCTAAATAGAAAGAGACTGAAAAGAAACTAACATAGAAGCAGCTTCAAAAAGAGATGGCTAATGTCAATGTAAGCTCCATAAATAAGGACTATATTAACACAAGTTATATAATAACCTAAAATTTATCTATGGGCCATTCCTTAATCAAAGAAGAAGAAAGTATGAGGAAAACCAAGCTATAAAAGCATTTATGGTAGAACACTTTAAAAGTGAGGCATATTTAAGTCTCATAGCAGTTGGGGCAAAGAGTAAGAGTCAAACATGAAGAGATGAGCAAAGATGATAGTATCAGTAAATTAACCATCAACTTATGATATTGGATAAGGGAGGAATTAACAATAATCGGGGCATCGACATATTTTATTTACTGTCTTTCTTGCTTAAAGTAATTAATAGAAAGATTATAAGCCTTAAGTGATCAAAGATTCATAAATATAAGAAATTTTTATATGAAGATATTCTTGTTAATTTAAAATCAATACTCTAATTAGTCATTTTTACAATAAATTCGGGAGGATGCCCAATTTTGCTATGAAATAAAAATTTGAAGGAATTAGTGTAGACATCATAGTAGGGTCATTGAGAACAAGCTTCTCCTAATAGGAAGGAGGGGACTGGTTAATAGTTTTTTAGAACCAAACAAACCATATAACACTACATTTGTCATCTAGATGCCTTAATAAGTAGACAAACATCTAGAATGCAATGCAATTATTGAAGTTCAAATTGATCAAAGGGTTGAAGTTAGAATAATTTGATGGTTTAGGAGCACCATTGGTTTTTTCCTTCATGGCAAAGAGAGTCTCCAAGAATAAAAGAGTGAGGGATTAAGTTGAAACACTTTTAGATCAAAATTACTTATTTGGACTACAAATGAGTTCCCAAGATGTTATGTGGTTTGAAATTGGCAAAACATTGTGGTTTGAAATTGGCAAAACATTAAAACATTGATTTTATGGTTCTTACACATGCTTGTTCATAACTCTAAATGTGATAAAAGTAGAAAAAATAAAGCTTTCAGCAAGAGTTCTCAAGTTCTGTTGATCCTAAAATAACTTTATGTTACTAAAATTTTACAAGAGTAAATAAATTCTAGCACAACTCTTGCTAAAACTTATCTTGTTAATTTTGAGATTGAAGGATGAACATTTTTATTTTATTATTGTTTAAAAAATACAAAATTATATACCAACTAGAGTTTATTCTTGTTTTAGATTTAAATTTTAAGAAGAGATTCCTTACGTTATATTATTAGAAATCTTTGTGACAAGTCTAATGTGGTGTTTGGACGTAGATTTTTAATAGGAATTACATTGAATTCAATGTAAATACGGCCAAGCATGAAAAAGATGGATGCTAAATCCGCGCTCTGCTAAATTCAATTTCTCTCTGTTTTGTCTTCAGTATGAATTTACTGAATCTCATTTTTATGTGAATTTAACAGATTTAACTTATGAAGAAAACACATTGTAGAATTGACATTAAAAGACTAAACACGTAAAACAAATTTAACTGGATTTAACATTAACTGAACCAAATAATATTTTATTTGATAAATTCATATTTACCAGATTTACTAAATCCTATTTAACTTACACCCTCCAAAACGACATGTTCAATGAGTATATTCAACTAGTGTCATAAAAAAATAATAAAAAGACTTTCCAACAAAAATATGCATATTCCTATTTATAGATGTATCCAACAACATTATTAACATTTAAGGGTATTAAGAATATCATTAGCACAAAAATTACAATTTCACATAAAACATCATTAAATAATAAATATTTGAAGATTGGAATTATATTTGATAGATAAATTGTCTTCAATTGATCAACAATTCAAAAGACATTGTGACCCACACTGAAATACACCGTAGTGGTAAAGATTATGCTTCGTGCATGAAAAATGTTAGATAAAACTTCCGTAAGCAAGTTACAGATATCCGAACGATGACGGAGCGAAGTGGCTCAAAACCGTCTTCTTGTGTTGCAATGTAGCTTATCTTTGTAGTTGTTCTTATTTTCTGTTTATTTGGATGAAAAATTTAACAATAAAATTACAATATCTATCAATTGGGCACCCATTTTTGAAGATAAATGAAATTTTGATTGTTATATTTCTTCGTTTTCTATACGAAGTTATCAAATATTATATAAGATATTTTAAGAAAATGAGGACATTGCTGGTTTCTAAATGAAAATGGTGAGATGCAATCCCATTACATTAGACAATATATATATATATGCTCCTCTTATACATATGCTTTATACAGTCAAGAATAAAACTTTATATTAATAAAAGGCATTGCATCTGTTGAACATTCCCATTCTTAAACAGCAGAGAATGGAGATGCATTTTGACAACCAACAGATATTCAAACAGATTTCACTGAATATTCTTATAAAAAATTTTGGTTTTACTTCAGATAACTTCTTACTTTTAATTTTTAATTTTATTTTTACATCTATATCTATTTTTAAAAACATATTTATCCCGTGTATGACCTTAATTTATTTGAATTAAATAAAAAAATTGACATTCAACAAAAATCAATGAAAGAAAAGATTCATGTAGCAGACACCACTTAGTGGTATAAAGGCTTATTAATGTTGTTCTAACTTTTTTATACAACTTAAAAATAATTAAATTGCATTTAAAACCACCCAAATAATTTTAAAATATTTTAAATATTTTTAAAAACAGCTAAACATATATTGTCATACCAACACATTAAACATATTTTATTTCAAATCAAATCATAAACAAAAATAAAAAAATTATCCCAAATGGCCTCTTAATTCTCTTTTTTACAACCGCAAATTTGCTAGACCGCCATCACACATGATGTACAAAATGTGGAAAGCACGATTACAAAGGATTCTGAACTATATAAATACCTTCATAATTTCATGTTCATGGACAATACAATTCTAAAATTAGACTTAGACAATACACTCCTCCCTTTAGTCATGAGCTTTCTCCGCCAAAACAAGTAATACCGATAAAGCCACCAATTTTAAAGCTGAAATTGCTACGAGGCCAAATAAACCCTTACTGGAAATAAGACACCAAACCAGCCTATATGCCCATATAAATATTTTCTGTACAGGTGAATGGAAGTAATCAAACATTTGATGGATACCCTATAATACATGAGATCTTTCGCCTCCTTTCCCATAATAACTGCTTTCTTATACCCTTTTTCACCACAGGGATGGCAATCACAACTTTAACAGCCATTAGGAACAAATGATGGGGAGGTGGATGAGCGTTTCCTTTACAACAGAAAAATAACATCGATAACCGGTCCCCTAACTACCGGTGCTGTTCGCACATCTGGCACGTGTTTGCAGATCTTGGGTTGGCATAGGTACAGTGCTCACAAGACCAAAGATTTCCGTCATCCAAAGAACGGCCACCTGACCTGGAGCTCGCCACTGTTGCCTTCGCCTTTCCCATCTTGCTCCCCTTTCCCCCTACGAGGTTCTTCGAGCTCGAACTCTTGCTACATGTAGCCTGATTACTGGACGGCCCCACATCCTTCAGCCCAGTCTCCAAGGCTCGAACAAGGTTCTCGAAATAGTTTCGGGTCACACTGGAAGAGAAATAAATAATGGTCAAATCTGAAGGTGTTAAAAATTGACCCCACCAGAATTAGATCAGAAAACTCCAGTATTCAAATTGACCCGAATATTTTCGGGTCGAGTTCAGGTTTTAACAATCCTAACCTACTTAATTATTAGGCTCTATCTCAGATTGACCTGCCAACCCGAAATTGACTCAATCAACCCTTAAACTCAGAATCGACACAAATTTGAAACCAAAAGAAACCCAAATAGTTGTTATATCTTTATATTAAATGAGTTATACGGGTCAGGTTTGAGTAGGCAAGTTGAAGACAGGTCAGGTTCAGGTTAGACTTTCTGCCATTTTAATTTTCGGGTTGGGTGCTGGCCCTAACCCGACACCTGAAACTGATTTGACAACTCTAATCAAGTCATTCTACCATCATGCAATACTTGCAAAGGCCAGCTTTGGGATGAGGACAAAACCTAGTAAGCCCGGCAAGTTTGGTGCGGAAATCATTGAAATCTTTCATGGGAGCTTCTGCTTCTAGATAAACAAGGAGTTCCTTCTCGGCACACTGATGAAGACGCTCCAAACCAGCTTCCGCCTCACCTAAAGAACTAAAAATGTTAGTTTTGTTTTAAACTACACACACACACACACAGAATATTATGAACCTTGTAAATACTCAAAAAACTGCCGCTTTGCATGTTCATGCTCGGGAAGGTAATAACCATATGCATACGTCCATTTCAGAACTCTCCTGCACTCTACAATCTGTAAAAGGAGTTCAATGAGAAATTTGTTTAATGGTTTGGTACAAACGGGAGAACACGGGAAAACAATCAGTGAATAGGAATAGTAGTATAAAAAGTTCGTACTGACCTGTAGCCAAGCCTCAATTATAAACTTGAGCTGTGACTCCGGTTGACTTTGTCTATCACTCAATTTCTCGAGCTACAATTATTCAGGAAAACAAATAAAAAAGGTTAAATTAAGATGGCAAGGAATGGCCATCATACGTTCAACAAATTGCTTTATAACACCGTAAAAAATAAAAAAAAAAATTTGTCAAGAAGTCGGCAATACCTACACAAAAGAGAGCTAGCATTCCTAAGACGATCCTAGTATCAACGGATGGATAAAAGGAATAACAATACTTTATATGAATGATTAAAAGGCATTGATATCCTTCCCTAGCAGATTAGCAAGCCATATTTGTTTTTGTAACATTTTGCAAACCAAATTTTGGTGCAAAATACACCAACATCCTCAAAGGTAATAGAAGTAGATCCTTAAGTATGCAGTCACACAAGTGAAGCAAGAATCACTGATGGTTTTAAAAAGAGGATAGCGTTAAAAAAGTCCCCTTACTATTTATATGGTGCCATTTTAGTCCTAAATTTTATACAGTGGCTATATTAGTCTCTAGAATTTTTTACTGGAGGCTAAATTAGTCCTCCCTAGAACTAAATTGACACTTTTATAAACTCTGGGACTAAAATGGAACCTGCAAAGAGTTAGAGGATCATTTTGACAGCTTTCTCATTTTAAAACCCATTACCGGCAATGTGAATAGGACTCATGAGTTAATATATCCATGAAAAACTTAAAAGGTAGCAGTTCCACGGATCCACCATTCTATTCATATTTATACATTTCCTGTAGCCAGTCATCATGAAAGCTCCAAAATACAATCACTTCCCTTGCTAAGCTGCATAGACCTTTTAGAAAGAAATGCATGCAATACCTTTTCCATTTGCATACTATGCAGATCTGCGAGTGCCTTCTGTCGAGACTGCCAATGAGAAAACAAACAAATTAGCACGAGTCAAAAAAAAAAACATCAATTTAAACCAAAACAATTACCTAATTTAGCTGAGCCAAATAACGTCAAAATACAAACCATGCCTATTAAATTCCAATATAATGCTTTAAATCCATAGCTAAGAACTCTGAAGGAAGAAATATTTTCATCTCAAAAAAAAAAAATATATATGATTTGAACAATATTGACGAATTCCCTTGTAACTTCAAAATAAGCAAAATGATAAAAGCTGACATGGAAAGATGGACATCAAAGTATGACTCACTTAATAATTTCATTCACCGGAACAAAACTTACGATTTTTCTTGCAATGACAGGAAAATTTTCTTTCTATGTTTTCTAATTTAATTTACATGCATAAAAAAGTTGAACAGAAACATGAACGTTACCCCTATAGAACTAAATTTGAGAAACTAGAATCATACCAAATCTCAAACAACAAAAGGATACATATTTATTACTAGAAACTCTATATTTTAGTTTATAGAACATCTCAACAAATTTGAGCATCCCATAGTTTGCACTTCACAGTTACGAGCCTTGCTTGTTTATGTAAAATAGTTGCACTTTCACAGTTCTTGTTTATGGAAAACAAATAGTGAAACTCCTTTATCCATTTGTTTCATCTCTACCAAACGGTCTAGCTTTCTCACTGATATCAGGTGTTGAATGCAATCAGAAACAAACTTATGCTAGGTTCAAAAACAGCCATCTCACCAGAAGAAATTGGTGATAACAGCTGCCAAATCCAACAGGATGGATACGGAAGTGTTAGGAAAAACACCTATCTATTATGTGTTAGTAGGGGTGTAACAGAGACAACTCGTTGGGCTCAGGTCGATGAACTAAAAAGCCAAGCTCAATCCAACTTAGCTCAACATGTTAGCCTATGAACCGGCTCGTTTAAAAATAATTAATATAAAAATAGACCTAATATATTAAATTTCCAGATTTTATATTAAAATTAATTAAAATTTTGATATTTTATGTCTTATATCAAGTAATTTCTTATTAATTATCTTTTAAATCCTAATTTTATTAGTGGTTTTATTATAATATTACTTGAATTAATATTATTTTTTTTTCATAATAAACAAGTAGGTTCAAACTCGTAAAATTAAGAGAGCTCGAGCTCAAACTCAAAATTGAATCTTTAATAAAGCTCAAGTTCAAGCCAAGGGTGACTTGAGCTTGACTTGACTAATTTGCACCCCTCTTTAAGAATCAACTAGAGGTGAACACAATGAATACAAAATAATTACAAAACATGTCAAACACGGTAAAATCAATATTTGTGTGGTTTGGCTAAAAGAATCAGCTAGAAGTGAATACAACAACCACAAAATAATCACAAAACCGATCAAGTACAGCAAAACCAATATTTGTGTGGTTTGGCAAAAAACAAGCCTACATATATGGGAGAGAGAAAATTAAAAGAGGATCCAATCCACACTATATAGTAGTCGTAAATATGTAAAACTGGAAGGGCCTAAGAACAAACTCTCATCCAAACCTAAGTACACCCAATATAGCAATATATACAACTTTTAAATCTTTCAAGAAAAACAAAAGAAATCTAAAGTAAAGAGAGAAAAAAAGAGGATTAGAAAAAGAAACTACAGACTTCAAAGCTCCCTTAAATGATGCATGACATCTCTATATCTATAGAAAAACACATCTTCATCGTTAGCTGATTTGTAGCAGTAGTAGCATTTATTTTCTACTTATGACAGTCATTCTCATGTCACTCATTCCTCAGCAAAGCATGATAATCATTCTTAATTGTGCCTTCTCTTCAAATAGAAGAAGGCTGCTTCCTAACAGTTTCCACAAGGCTGACTTCTATCATTGATTAAAGTGAAAACTTTCCACAAAAAACCTACGCTAACCTGGCAGGCCGTTAGTGGAATTTTCACCAACTACACGCTCAAGCTTAACAATAATATCTCATCTAAAAGTAACTTTAGGCATCATTTGAGTTGACTGTATGTCATTCACAAAATATAATGTCACCGAAATGCTTATAAGATATGGTAAATATTACAATAGAAACAAAGCTAGAACATCATTGTCTTGCATTAATATTCATCAAATCCTAAGCAATAAATAAATAAAGGTATTAAAATATGATTTAATGGGCCTACCTTTCTACCTGCATACCAAGGATAATCTTTACTTCTAATATAGTTTAACAAGGTTTTCGTTATATCCAAAGAATTCAACTTGAGGCATAACCCACCAGCAACAACTGACCCCATCTTGCAGTTATCATTTGCATATGTTCCTTTACCTTGAAAGCATTACAATATTTCAAGATATACCCCATTTTCTTATAATAGAAGCAAATCACGCCCCCAAATAATTTTTTCATATCTTAGACCCTTAAGCATAGCAATAGTATCTTTTACAAAAAACATGGCAGCTTCAGGCAAATTATCCCCTCTATACAATATGGGATCATAAAAATAGATAGAAGTGAAAGATGAATAGCACATTAACATTAATGTTTGATCTTCATTATCAATATCCTTTAAATAGCTAATAATAAAATTAAACTAATTAGGATATTATTTAAAGAATGTATCGTAATGCATGCAAGGCGATTATAACCTGTGCTTGCGACAAAACTTATTGAGAAACTTATACTCATGTAAAAAAAACTTTAAATTGTGCTACAACACATGAGAGGGTTTTTTCGAAGACATTCATCCTAGCTTCATCCATCAAATCTCCCACATTGTTTGGTCTTCTTCATAGTCTACATATTTAAACCCATGAGTTTTTTCACAAGTCCTTACTAGACTAAAACACCACGTGCCTCAGTTTTTGTAAACCCAAAATTTATATGTCATCAGAATTCTCAATCTTAAATATTTTAGTTACTGTATTTTTCAATATACTCTAAAACAAATTAATAAAAAACAATTTTTTACACAAAGGAATTAACCATGGGCAAACATAATGACACATAAAACCAGCAGCAGCCACAGTAACAATAAGAATCAGACGTCCACAAGACATTTTCAAATTCCACAAAAGGAATTTGCCTTTTTCACTCATAGTAAGCAGATTGTCTACCTTGGAAAAAAAAATGCAAAATTATGGCTCCTAACTCCTTCGACACAAACAAATCTTTTAATCTTCTATTTATAAGAATTAAAAAAAAAACATTTTCAAAATTTTACTTTAATCTATCCAAAATTATAAATCAGCACCAAGCAATGTTCAAACAAGATTTCATCCAAAAATAAATAAATAATTGGTTTTACCCCAATAGTCCCTACTCTAAATAATTTTGTGAAGGTGCATAAGAGTATTGAGTTTAATCTCATCTCTAACAATTTTAAAATATGTTGGTATAAACAAATCAAACAGTCGGCCAACTCCAATTAGTCTGCACATTTGGGTTGAAAATCAATTTGATCACTGGCAAATCTGACACAACTTTGGCCCTCTATTTTAATCTCCCTAACAATTTGTATCAGAACTAATTATTCAATTGAGATCGAATGATTAATTTTAATTATGCCTCATATGGATCTTTGATTTCTTCAACATTATGGTTGCAAAATGCTCAATAACAAATGAATCCCATGACTAATCTACATGATTGAATAGGATCTTCGTGCATGATACTTAATATTAAAAAAGAATGCGTCTGGGTGAAATCCAAATGCAGAGCTCTGAAGTGAGAGAATAGTGCTAAGGTACAGGAGTGACTAAGTAGTGTTTTTAACCCACATATGAAATAGTTCTAACAAATATATTGGTGTAGAAATGCCGAATGACTGGCCCTCTCCTATAGGCTTAAGTTTGGACATAAAAATAAGTTTTATAACTGGCGTGCCTGGCTCAATTATGATCACTTTTGGCTTGCACACTAACAATGTGAAAGGAAGAAAAAGACATGAGCAATACTTTTTTTCTCACTAAAGGCCATTTAAATGAAATGAATATTAATTAAAAGCAGACATAGCATGCTATTATCTCATAAAAACACAGAATGCTATTATCTCATAAAAACGCAGCATGCTATTATCTCATAAAAATCTCTCAGATCACTTTCTTACAAATCATCCAAAAAGTAGCAAAATATATGAAGTAAAATGTATTGATCTTCAATATCGTGAAATAAAATACAAATTGAAAGTTTGAGTAACTGTAAAAATGTTCTCAAAAAGTAATAAGAAGGTTCTTATGTAGTCTCTATACAAGAGATCATTTAAACGAAACATGCCCAACCTCAATATTTTTCTTTAATTCGCATTGTTAAATAAGAAAAAGAAAGAAGATATCTTCATACTCTATATAACATATTACTAAACAAGACTAAGAAGATTATTTTCATCACAACTCAGGCAACCTTTTATTTACAAATGAATCTACATCAAACATACAAGCTAAATGTGCAAAACAGAATTGTTTAAATATCATCATGACCACACATTTAGCAAAGACAATAAAAAAGAATTTACTAAGAATTTTGAACAATAACTCACACAAACTTTTTGATGCAAGGTAGAGATAATAAATGGGGATACTTTCAATTCAACATGGCATTAACAAATTCAGCAGCCAAATGATGCCAAGAAAAAAGGTGACAAAAAATTATAAAAATGAACTGCAAACTTCACATACAGATTGATTTGTAGCCCATCTTTCATAGTAATGAGTGTATCTTTCCAGAGAATTTTTAGCCATTTCTCTCCTCCTTTCAGACTCATCATACTGAAACGAATTAAACAGAAAAAAATGTGATAAAAAATGCAAAAGCTTCATAGCCATGCATAACTAACAACAATTAACAAAGTGGCTGGCGTAAGCATACTGCTCCCTCCTGCCTTGCTGCTTCATAGCGATTACATGCATAAAAACCGCCAGTCCTTTCCCCATGTTCCGACCATGCACCTAGGCACAGCCTGAAAATTTTCCAAAAACAATTAGAGAATAAAAATCTAAAAGGCTGCATTTTAATAGGTACATAAATGCAAACATTAAAAAAGAAAAAAAAGAAATTCAAGCCCAAAGTTTGAAAATATTTACCAACAAAATTCAAATTTACATGGAGGTGTGCATGTAATATGCATACATCCCTGGTTTTTCTCAATCGGTCTCTTGCATCTTGGACAAGGTTTTGAGTTGGCCAATATCCTGGGTGAAGTATATAAAAAAAAAAAAACAATTTAAAAAAATCAATTCAGATGGAAATGATATTGAATTGTGAAATAGCACGAGTAATCTTCAACTTGTTCAAAGTGCATTAGTTTTAGATGGAAATAATCAGATCAGAGAACAATGAGGAATCCTGTGCCCGAGAGATGCCAAGAGCATAGAGCGAAGTGCAATACTTCAACCATCAAAAAAAGAGTTTAAACGGAAAAAAAAAAGAAAAAAAAAACTTACTAAAAAATTTGAAATAAGAACTAGGTGAACAATCTTTTAAGCACTCTCCCCTCAGCCAGCACAGATCACAGTAGAATCTTATAGCAAACTGAGCGCCCAAAAGCAAATCAAAATTTTCCATTGCATCAAAGCCCATGAAACTCATTGTTTTTAACATTACAAAAGGAACAATGACTTTCACAAGCGTATTCATACTCTCGAAAGTATGATGGACAAAATTAAATTAAAAATAAATGATAATGATTTAAAAAGTCTGATATGTATATAGACCAAAGAAGTAATCAAGTATAACAGCACTTCAAAAAATTCATCCACCCCAGCACAAGCACAAGCCCAAGCACATATGTTGTGCATGCATGAAATAAAGAAAGAAAATTATTAACGCAGCAGTATAAGTAAATTTTAAATATTAATTAGTCACTTTTTGCTATTCCAAAAAAAAAAAAACCTGTGAAAAAGATAAAAAACAGACTATAACATTTTGCTCATGCAATTCCAAATTTTAATCATAGATCCTTTTTCTCCATTTTGTCCTATTAAGTTTCATATTTTTATTTAATTTTAATAAAATAAGATCATTTTATATACAACATGCCCAAGTCTTTTTAGGACTACCCCTACCTTCCTTGACATAAATCTAATTTAAATATCCACTCTCCTACTGGATCATCAGATTGTCCGCATATAAAACATCTAACTTCTTTGAAAGGAAAAATATCATCATACTTACATAGCATTCATAAAATTTTTTTTCTCCATAATAATTTTATAGCTGCTTTTGCAAACAGCTGTGAGCATCCAAAAAAATAACTATTTAGTTGTTATCAAATCAAGCATAAATCTTCTGTTATGCCAATTAAACCATGCAGCATAACTGAACCAAAACTGCCGCTGCTTTGTTTAAGTATTGGATGGGAGAAGAATGACAGTTCATAAACCTTGCAAAAAACAGTTCTCCAAATAATGGCAGGACTAGGGAAACCATTGCAGGAATGAAGATACAGCATTTCAGATGTAAAAATTAGAACGGGCATTTACATGCATACCACCCAATTCCTATGTATTTACATATCTAACACAACATTTTGCCTTTTACATAGCACCCAAATTGTTCATATCACATCAAAAATACTAACTATTTTAGCTTTTAAAAAGCGGAATATACATTTTCATGCATAGGTAAGGTGGAATATATGTAAAAATTGAATGTTTAGGTGTTAGGTATGTAAATACATAAGAATTGAATGGTATGTATGTAAATTTTTACAAAAAAAATATATTAGTCAAGCAAAACCATGAGTAGAGAAAACTAAAATTTTCATCACAAATAACAGTAAATAATCACCAGTAAAAATAACAGTAAATAATACACCTTACCATGGATAGGTAAGAAGGCATACATGTAAAAATTGAAGTTTAGGTGTTAGATATGTAAATATATAAGAATTGAGTGGTATGCATGTAAATCTTCCCAAAACAAAAATATTAGTAAGTAATACCACGAGTAGAATGCAACAAAAAAACAAAAAAAGCTAAAATTTTCATCACAAATAACAGTAGATAATCATCGGTGAGACAAAATAATAATAATAGTACTAATAATAAATCATCAGTAACACACTAACAAAAATCACGAAGTTACAAAAGTACCACCAAAGACTTGACATTTTCTTTTGAAAAATAATAATTCCAAAAATAATTCAGAGGCATGCTCTTCCAATACATTAGATGCAATGAAATTAGTTCTTACATACACTAACAACTTAGGCACCATCATATCTACCCTTGCGAAAGTAAAATCAATAAATTTCATTAAGAAGATTTCCAAAAATTTCATCATCGATAGCCTAATCTCAACTAGTGCCAACATATCTACTCATTCCTATTAAGTGTTGCATATGTATAAAATGAATTCATCCAATTTTAGGTAACAAAAGACATGTTCCAACCAGAGAGTGACACAAAATGAGAAGGTTTAGATGATAGAAATAGATAATAGAAAAGACAGTGGAGAACCAAGTATGGTAAAATGATTATAAAAGAGTTAAATAGATTTCCACAAATTGAGAATTTTCAATAGGTTTTGTTTCCACTTAAAAAACTATCATATAAATAATTAATCATATACTAATCATGATGCACATAGTTTAACATTAAATCAAAAAATACGACAGAATAATTAGCAGTTCATTATCAGATATTATGAAATATAGTGATAAAATGCTTGCACAAAATTTAATTACGAAGAGTAGCTGCTAGTTTATTTAATTGTGCTTGGCTCAAAAAAGATTTAAAATATTATCAAGCAGCAAACCATTTCATTTCAGGTTTAAAATTTATAAAAAGACCAGCTCACCTTCCAAGTTGTGCATTCTTAATAATCAATGAGAAGAAACAATACTGTATTTTCCTCTGTTAAGAGATTATGATACATCCATCCACTTATTTAAAGCATAGTTTCTTTAAGAACTTCCATTTTAATGGGCCAGTAGATTGAAAATTTAAAGGCACAGTCATGTATATGACTGTAAACATGTCTAAAATCAGTAAAGAAGTGTATGGAAACCTACCAATTCATGTTTTCAGATTCTGCACAGTTCTTCAGTATCCACTTTGCAACAGTGGCACAATCCACTGGCCGATGAGCTTCCTCAGTACACTGCAAGATTCCAACTCGAATAAAAAGAAAACTACAATTATTTTTTCTTTCATAAAAAAAATATAATTGATATAATCAAAAGCAGTAAAGCCTTTCGAACTAACGTTCCAACAAAAACTGTACGAACAATTGCAAGTAACATCGTAGCTGCTACTACCCATAACGAACTCCACAGCAAACTCGCACCCCGGAGCTGGGCACCATTTTGTCTAAAGATAAGAAGAACCATTATAAAAATATTAGAAAATATCAAGAGTGACCTTCTCAGATAATAGTCTAGTAAAAGAACCTGTTATCATATATATCAAAGTGCTGAAAATAGATTTGGAGAGGGAAAAAATATTTCACTTCATTACTCACATGTAGAGTACATATACAATGCCTCTTAGTTTACAAACTTGTCAGAAAAAAAATAATTTTGAAATTAAAAAAAAAGTAAAGAAAAAAAAATAGGAAGGGAATAAAATTAAGAAATGTGCTCCAAAAAATGTCTACAATCAAATCTTTCCATGATTTTGTGAAGCAAAAAGCCGGCCCACCATGGGGAGGAGCCGAACTTCTCAGCTTTCTACACTCCCCCTCAAGCTAGGTTGTAGATGTTGTAGAGACCAAACTTGGTATCAAACTCTAAGAAGGTGTCTAAATGAAAAGCTTTGGTGAAGAGTCTAGTGTGTCGGATATTAGCTTAGTTGTATAATTCCACCATTAACCTTTTCAGAGATGAAGTGTCTATCAAATTCAATATGTTTGGTTCTGTCATGATGCACTGAATTCTTGACAATACTGATACAAAACATTTTTGTTGGCCTATTGAAAGTGTACCCCAAATTCCTTTAATAATTTTTGAATCCAAATCCATTCACAAATTCCTAAGGCTATAACCTAACACTCTACCTCAGCACTACTTCTAGAAACCGCCACTTCTTGCTCCTTCGAGTAACTAGATTTCCCCATATATAAGAGCAGTACCTTTGGTGGACCTTTTGTCAGTGAATTCCCCAGCCCAACTTGCATTAATGTAGGATTCCTCTCTATGTCTAGTTTTCTCGAAAATTAATCCATTACCAAGAATCTTCTCAAGAAATCTCAGAATACTATATACAATTTCCAAATGTTCTTCATTTATGTTATTCATGTATTGGCCTCGTGTGTGATAGGTACATGAGTATTACAACCAATCTTTGATAGATTCCCTTATCCACAGATACACTCCCTTCTCGTCTATTAAACTTCTTGTTCTGATACATTGGAGTATCAGCAAGTTTGCATCCAATCATCCTTGTCACCTTTAGAAAATCTAGGATATATTTTCTCTGTGATATAATGATGTCTTTCTTGGAACTTACTACCTCCATACCTAGAAAATATCTCGAGTTTTTCATGCCCTTGCTTTTCGGTAACAAGAACTTAATCTTGAGTCTCTCTTTTATCATCAACTGCAAGAATCATATCATTTACATATACTATCAGTGCAATAATCTCACCTCCCTGAGTGTGCTTTATGAACAAAGTATGATCAGTTTGACCTTAAAAATATTCTTTAGATCTTATAAATTTAACAAACATTTCAAACCACACTATTGGTGAGTGCATAAGCCTCGAGAGAGATTTCCCGAGTTTACAAATGTGGCAATTTTTGTAAACATTCCAAGTCCTAGTGGTATCTCCATATAGAATTTTTTCAGATCCCCATTCAGAAAGATATTATTTATGTCAAGTTGATGCAATCCACATTCCTTGTTAATTGCTACTGAAAGAAAAACTCTAATAGTATTTAGTTTTGCAATGAATCATAACTAAAGTAAATCACAAATTGTATTTAATTAAAGTAAAATAACACAACTCGAATACATGAATCATAACCTACAATTCGAGAGGTATGTGATCTCTCCAAAATCCTAGAATTGAACAGGTAGGAAACCTCTCCCCAAGGTTTCAGACACAATCTCTTACATAACCTCAACCCTAAACATATTAATCCTATTTATACCCAACAATAATAATAATAATAGACCGAATTGCCCTTAAGCTAATAATATACAAAATTTCCCTTAGGCACCTATGTAACAATACTCCCCTCCCAAAGTAGTATGTTCTCTTCAAAATGGATAAAAGAGAATGTTGTTGGATCAAACTCTTATGTCTCCTCGTCACACACTGTGAGAACATGAAAATTTATGCTCCTTACAATTGTATCATGGGGCAAACATTTCATAACACTGAGAATAAAACATGTTTGCTCGTTTCTCCTAAATCTCTCTGTAAGAAGTTTGAATGTCGCCCTCGGTTGTGGTCGATTATTCATATCCTGTGAAGCCTCCCTCTAAACTTCCACAATTTCAGTTATTAGAAGTGGTTGTAGCATTTTGATATGACGCCCCACTTATGTTGCTCCAATTATACCGTTCAAATGGATTATTATCTCGAATCAACTGAGCTAATTTCATAGTTTGCCTCAATTTTCATGATCTCAATAGACAAATGGATGCTTGAATCTCTGTCTTCAACTCTATCATGAAGTTTACTTCTAACACTTCTTTTGATATCCCTCTCAAACGATCGAATAGCATCTCAACTTACACTCTAATCTCCATGATGGATCAATACAAAAGACAGCTCGTGTAAATCCCCTTCCTACCACAGTTTAAGTTTTTAGTAGTGTAGTGGTTGTAGCATTTTTATATGGCTCTCCACTTTTTTTGCTCCAATTAGGGCGTTCAATTGCATTTTTATCTTCAATCAATTGCATTAATTCCATAGTTTCCCCCGATCCTCGCAAACTCAGCAGACGAAGGGTTCCTCGAATCTCTGATTTCAACTCTTTCATAAAGTTTTCTTCCAATACCTCTTCTTATATCCCTTTCCAATGGCCAGATAGAATCAATTTGATCTCTATACTCCATGACAGACCCTAGGATCAATGCAAAAAACTACTCATGTAAATCTCCATTACGCGTGGTTCTAAAGCACTTCAACAATCAGCACTTGAATTCTTTTCATGTTCTGATTAGTTGCGTTGTTCTATCCATTTTTACTATGCTAGAGCCTTCCCTTCCAAGCACAGGGTCGCCGCCATCAATTTTTCTTTTTGTCAAACCACTAAAGGATCTTTTCACATGATAAATCCATATACAGGCATCCTCTCCAAAAATCAGCTTGTTCAGCTTTCTTATAGGTGCGTCTCCTCCTTAATTTCATTAACTGAAAATCATTCCACCCATAAAGCAGGAATTGGTTTTATTCCTCAACATATATTGACTTTTCTTCTTCCATAAGCTCGGCTTGCCTACAAATCAGCTCGCCCGTCCCCATAAGTTTCTGAATCGCCCTCTACCCGAAAGGCTACCGCATCGAAAAAAACTGATGTAATTGGATGCAGCCCTCGGCCAGGGCCCCACCCACCATGGTTCCCTATTTCAGACCAAAATACTTGGAATTGATTTTAAGGATTTTGCATTTCAAGTTAGTCTACATAACACCCACCGACGTCAAGTTAGTCCTTCTAAGGATTGTCGTTAGAAGCTGCTTCTAATTCCTTCGCTCGGCCCAGATGTAAATGGCAGCTGGTTTGTGTGAAACTCCATGATATTCTTCATCATTTCTTGTAGGGTCGTCAATCCTCCCTCCATGGATGAAAATCGTGTCTCAATGGACTAAAATTTTTCTTATATTAAATAGAAACGCTTCTTCATTCCAGATTTTATTTGGCTCATCACTTTTTTTCTAATTTCTCCCCCAAAGCATCAACTTTCGGGCTGCCATGACCTACTATATGGAAGTTGCCCTAATGTTTGGCCTCACGCAATCGGATTTCATGTACGCCGCAGATCCCACTTCCCAGCTGTCTCAAATGGCAACCAAATCTCACTATCTCACGAAGCTACCCCTCAATCCAGTATGATTGGAGAGGGACGGGAAGAGCCGAAGGCGAAAGACGCAATCCTTTCATCACTCCAAATTAGCTCTTTATGCGATTGTATCGCACAACCGACATTCTTCTCAACTTGCTCTGATCTCGACTGTGACTGAATCACAAGTGCTGCCAGATCACGTCGATCTCATCTATATCATGATCCCGCTAGACACTTCCCAACTACCTCTTATCGTGATTGTATCGTGATCCGACATCTACTTCCAGCTATCTCTTATAATGACTCTATGCAATTTTGGGCGACATGGATTATGCAACGATCTGTAGTTTATTCCCAACTAATTTGCGATCAAATGTATTGCAACACTAGGTCATGAACGCGGAAAAATTTTGCAATTTTTCTAGAGTCTAAAGCTTTCAAACCAATTTAATAGGCATTTTCATAGAAATAAAGATACAACACAAATTTTAAAATTCAAGAGGTAGACAATACTTCCCAAATCCTACAATGCGAGAGCTAGGAAACATGTCTTAAACACTAACCCTAAGACTCAAGACAACCTCCAGCATAACCTCAACCCTGAACATAGTAACCCCAACAATAATAAAAATAAAAGACTAAATTGCCCTTAGGCTAATAAAAGAAAAATTTGGCCTTAGGCACTAGTTAAAGTCTCCTAATAGTTAATCCCACAAACTCGAGTGAAACTAATTGCAACAAGCCTGCCTTTAAATCACTCAATATCCTCATCAGTTTTGTATTTGATGTTGAACACATTTACATCCAACTGGTTTCTTATCCTAAGGGTGTTAGGTAAAAATCCATACGTCATTACACTCCAGTGTTCGAATCTCCTTTTCAACTGCTTTCCTCTATTCTTGTTTTACAAGAGCTTTATGAATGGATTTAGGAATTTGTGCACTATCAATATTGGAAACAAAAGTTTTATAGGATGATGATAGATTCTCATAACCTACATATACCTAAATTGGATATCTAATGCCGCTTCTTGTCACCAAAACCAGAAAAAAAAAAAATAACTCATGAGTACTAGACTCCTCCGACCGCAAAATTTACGATGAATGTGAACTCGATTTTTGGTATGAGTAGTTCTGTCGTTGGAAGTTATCTTCCACTTGCTCAAAAATTTTCTTTCTTGTGCACACACAAAATTTTTGGTAAGGAACTCCCAACTTGGGTTTGTGGGATTGGTTGGACATTCTAAACCAGGATAGGATGGCAAGGTGGAGTTAGTAATGAGGTCATGTAGTTGTCATCAAGTGTATCTCAAAATTAATTATCATTTGTGCTCTCCACTCAAATATCAAATTTAGGATAGTATGATTGATTTTCAAAAAAACCTGGCATTCATAGAATTCTAGTATTTTCTAGTAACAGGAAAGTAACACTCACAACCTTTTTTAGTTGGAGACGTACCAATGAAAAACACTATAGATTTATGATTGTGCGAGAATGGATGTGAAGAAAGAATAGATTTAAGCAGCATAATATAAGAGAAAGCTCTGATGTGAGGATAGGTAACCATCAAAACATGAAGAGGTTCTTTGAAGTTAAGTACTCGTTTAGGCCTTTCATTGATAAGATATAATGCGGTACGAACTGCTTCCACTCAAAAATTTTTTGAAGCTTTGATGAAAAATTATAATTTATTGGGATACCTCATAAAGATGTTTGTTATTTCTCTCAGCTATCCCATTTTGTTGTTGGATATCAATACATGAATTCACATAGATAATTCCCTTTTTTGAAAGATAGGACTCAAGGATAGAGTTGAGATATTTCTTTGCATTATCAATTTTGAATATTTGAATTTTGCATTGGAATTGAGTTTGATTCATGTCATTGAAGGTTTCAAATATTTGGATTGCTTCAGACTCCCTCAATAGGAATACCCAAGTGGTTATAGTATGATAGTCAATAAATAAGACACAGTCTAGCCCCACTTTCAACTTTGAAGGTCCCTAATTATCACAATGAGTAATGAAAAAATGGTGAGGGTATGTACCAGATCATATAATAACTAATTCTAGTGTGTTTGGCAAGTTAAAAAATCTCACATTGATAAAAATTAAGATTTTTATTAAAAAATATATGATAATATAACTTTGCAACATTGTTAAAATTAGAATGACTCAGGTGACAGTGTAATAACTTTATCTATTTTTCGACATACATAGACTCAATAGGCTGAGAAATTTGAGGTAAAAATGGAGGTAGGATTATTTATGTTTGTTTAGACAATGGCTTTCCTTGAGAGGGTATAAGCTTTTATGCACATTTGCACTGTCGATTATCTCACCGACTCCACCTAAAATTCACAAGAGATGACAATGAGTTTAGTTAATACATTTCATATCCTAAGTATTCTGATTAAAATAAAATTGTAGTCCAACAATGAGACAAAACAAAGAAAAGAGTTATATTATGATAGAGTTCTACATCTCCTTTTCCAACAATTTTTTAGTGTAATCCATTTGTAAGTCAGATGATCTTAAATGTAGAAGTTTCTTGATGGTGGACTATAACATTGATGTCTCCAGTCATATGATCAGGGGCTCTTAAATCAATGATCCAAGTTCTATATCTCTCACTAGTGCAAGATGGGAGAAGGATATATTACAATGGTGTGCCACAAGGTTGTGTTTTTCTGAATTACCTCCAAGGAGTTTTTTCAACACTTCAGTAGTTATCCGAAATAAATTCCTAGTCTTTGATTCAAAATTAACCTCTAGAGTAAAACTTGAAGTCTTCATCCTATACTTGATCATAAACCTTGTGTATTTAGGGTTGCCTCTAATTGTAGGGAGTGAGTTGATTGTTGCTTCTTTTGATAGAGGAACGACTACTACATGAAAGAAAGAAATTTGGCTACTTATGTTATTGTTGTTGTTGCCGCTATTATTGCAGGATAGCATAATTCTGACGAAGGTGCAAGCAGGGAGAAGCCGGTAGAAGGCCTGTTGTGAGGAAGATTCTCACGGTAGAAATTGAACATATGAGAATTTGTCAGAGAGCATTCCAATGTCAGGAAGAAGAGGGGCTCCAGAGGAGGGCCTCAAGATCGGCTGAAGTGATTCTGGTGGAGGAGAGCCTGCAGCAAGACAAATTCTAGTTACAGTGAGAGTTCAAACGATAGAGAAGAACAAAGGAGGTTATGCAAGGAGACTTCTAGTTGAGGATACAGTAGAAATAATTTATGTTGCAGGGAAGGGCCACGAAATGGCATGCAGTGTCAAAATCCTGACGAAGAGTTTCGGCTGCCTGCAGTGAAGAGTTCTTGCGCCGACAAAGAAGATTTTCTGCTGAAGGAGAGGATCCATACGATCGAACGAAGCAGAAGAGCAATCCAAATAGCAGACGACGAGACCGAGTGATTTACCAGAGAGGACGATGCAAACAAGCAATTCTGACAAGTGGATGATTGGGTTGAGCGATTTAGAAGAGCGGTTGATGCGATGGAACAAGCGAATGCATCTAAAGGTGTTGTGGAAGCTTTGAACAGTGCAATTAGACGAAGTTGACCTACGATTCAAGCGAAGCAAACAAGCGACCTCAACGAGAAATAAAATTGACGATACGCATTCGACGAGATGAATGAATGATTCAAACAACCTATTAGAACAACGAGTGTAGGAAACGATGTTGATCAAGTCAAATGGTTCACCAATCAATGCAGACATACAAAAAATGAGAGGGGCAATCCAGTTGAAGTTTGTTAATGACATATGCCCAAATTCTGGTTGAAGCCTAATCTGACGCTCTAATATCATGTAGAAAAAAGATTTGGTGAGGAAAAATTAATTTACAAACTCACTAAATAAATTTAATATAAATTAGGAAAGGAAATAATTCTGAAATAAAAATAAATAAATAAACATAAAATAGATAGGGAATAAAACTAAGAAAAGTGATCCCAAAAATATCCCCAATTAAATCTTTCCATAATTTTGTGAGGCAGCCAGCCACCTCACCCAAGGGAGCAGCCGAACTTATCAACTTTCCACACAATGCAATTTAGAATCAACATATGAGAATAAATTATAATCTGGGAGGCCAAAATATAACTGCAATCAAAATTTATCACACACTGAGTGTTCAACCACAACATTCAGGCATGTTATAATCGATAAGCACTGAGAAGTTCACACAATGCAATTTAGAATCAATAGATGAGAAAAGATTTCAATCTTGGAAGCCCAAGTATAACTGCATGACTGCAATCAAAATTTATCACATGCAAGGTGTTCAAGCAAAAAATTGAGGCATGTTATAAATGATAAGCGCTGAAAAGTTCTAATTAAAATGGGGAACTATGTAAAAAACCAATCAACCTCATGAAAAAATTTTAGAATCATCAGAAGTCCCTACAAAAATAAGAAAAATTTACTAGACGTTCATTTTCTTATCAAGTATTTCGGCTAAACAGAGGGAAACAAAATTCCTCCTAATTATCAAATTTTTTTAGGGGCATTTACATACATTCCACAAAATTCTTATGTGTTTACATATCTAACAACTAAGCCTACATATTTACATGCCCACCACTCAAATCTTTAACACCACATCAAAAATACCACAATCGCCATCTTTTAAAGGTGAAATACACATTTTCAAGCATAGGTTTAGAACACCAAGGTATTATAAATGTATATATTAAACTTTGAGCGTTAGGTGTGTTAAAAAAAGAGTTGTGGTATGCACATAAATCTTCCAATTTTTTATAGGACAGAAGTGTTATGCTCACCTTTCATCAGTCTTCTAACAATTGCATGGCATTAAGTATGATGCATGACAATCACAAATAAGCTTGCCTAAATTATTATGTTTTAGGATAAATAATATTGCATTCTAGACTCGATCTATATAAACAAAAAATCAAAGATTTAGCATAAAAAATCATATTTTGTAATTTTGTTGTTACGAAGTCAATCCAGACTGTTGCTTGGGGAGTTAAGAGATTAGAATCTTGCTAGAGGCACCTAAGTTAGCCCTCACGCAAGCAACAAACACAACAAGAGCGTGAAATGACAAGGTTAAGCGAGAAGGTCATAGATGAGCATCATTCACCCTTCAGATTTGAGCAAGTAAAAACCCTGGGACTCGTGATGCTAGCAATCAATGTACAATCTATGATTGCGTGTAAGATCATCAAAAGAAAAACTAATGAAATATTAAAAAGCGATGCTTGCTTGCTTTTTAAATCATTGAAAGAAGACAATTGAATGAACTGAAAAAGAGCCTTAATAATAAACTTCATAAGGTATTTTAATACATATCCAAAATATTCTTAAAAGTTATGACCAATGAAGTTAATAGCAGTTATAGTCGTCATATGTGGCATGACCAACTCAACTATAGTAGTTAGATAGATGCAAGAAAGAAAAAAAATTGTCAATGATAGGTAGATAGTGATACTTGTGATGATTCTATCATATACGGCATAGAAAAGTCTCGTTCATATGTTCATGAGGGGTTAATTTGATCTTTATGTGAAAAATCTTGAAAGTTATCAGCAAGAAAGTTGAATATTGCACCATTCATATGACGACAAACCATGGGGTTGACCATGCTAATTTACCAGGAATCACATATGCTCTGCTCAGGATATCATCAACAAATGCCCAGATAAATTTTCGGAGATAAGTTTGAAAAATCCGATTCATGAGACTGAAAGGCGGTTGGAGTGCTTGTAAGGTAAAACAGCATCACTAAGTTCGTGATGTCCTCCTAAGTATTGATAGTCATATTGTGCACATCGGCTAAATTCATCCTAATCTGATAGTATATTGACTTCAGATCGATTTTTTAGAAGATAACTGCTCCATGAAATTTTATCTAACAGCTCATGAATCACTGGAATTGAAAACTTTTCAGTACAATTTCCTTATTCAAGGCCTTGCAATCCAAACAAAATCTCCAACTATCATCCTTTCTCTACACCAAGAAAACTAGACTGGAAAAGGGACTCACAATGTCCTCAATAATACCTACTTCAAGCATCTCGTGAATCAACATCTTTTTCCCATTCTCCTAAATCTGAGGATACCAGTACGGTCTAATAATAATAGGAGGAACTTCCTTTAATGTGAAGGCATGCTCATGCTCCCTCAATGGCATCAATCCGTTGGGGGTTGTTCAATGATGTTAGTAAACTAATGCAGAAGTTGTTGAAAACCCTCTGGGACTTCTACTGACTAGAGCACTCAGATCTCCTGTATATTATGCAACTTAACCAAAATAGCCCAACCTTGCTCCCCGTAACATCTTGAACATGGTTTTGGGTGAGACCAAGGTTTTGCATAGGCAAGCAACCCCTCTCAGCATCACCTCCCTCCCCTCCACACAAATCTCCATAGTCAGGAATTTCAAATCCACCTCCGTCTTCCTAATCGTATGAAGTCACATCATCCTCAGAATCAAATCAATGTTTTCCAAGTTCAGGGAAAGAAAGTCATCTGGGACCTGTAGGCCTTGTACTGTTTACACTAATCCTCTATAAATTTCCCAACTTTCATTACCTATGATGTCACATCATAACCTCAAAACTTTTCGTATCAGCCTCATCTCTAATTGGTCTACAACCCAACTGGGGATGAAATTGTGAGTGGTCTCATTATCCACCAACAACACTACCGACTGCCCCAGGATTTGTCATTACTGGTGACTTGGAGTAAATCACCCCACCGTGTTGAGTGACACTTCCCTTTCATCCAAATCCAAGTGCTCCTCCTATTCCTCTACCTTTTATTTCTCCGACTCCTCACAATATGATTCCTCCTCATCACAAACTAAAAGAACCTGGAGTGTGTGCTCCTTGCACCGGTGGCTTAAGCCACACTTTTCATCACATCGAAAACATAATCTCTTTGCTCTTGTCTTGAACCTCTGGCATGTGAGGAGTTTGAAAATGTCCACGAGATTGGTCCCCATATTCCTCTCCTTTGGTGTCTCCTCCTAAAATGACACCATCCAAGTCCTCGATGTCATGATCATCGAGATACTCTTGTGGAATCCTCTAATGGCGTTGATTTTGTTGATTTTCTTCATTTGTTTCTTATCCTCCACCATCTGGATGGGCTCTATAGTCTTCCTCAATCACCGCCAAGGGTCATAATGTTGATCGTATGTCGGACGTTAGGTGTTTAATAACGTTTCCCTCCAATCCTGCCTTAGAAATTTCACTCAGTTGTCCCAACAAAAACTTGAATCTCTCTCTAATACTTCATGACTGTCGTCTTTCGAGTTAAGGCATAGATTTGCTCGTGTAGGTTTCCTTCCTCAATGGATCGAAAATGTTATAATAAGAAATCATTAAATTTCTCTTACGAACGGATCGGGTATGTCACCTCCCTCCACTAAAACCATATATGGGCTTTCCACTCCAAACATAATCCTTCCTCCGTGAGCTTCTTCTACCCATTTAGGCAATTCATAGTGAGGTATTGCTCCATCCAATACAACGACCATGTGTGTTTCCCCCTAAAAGATCGGCATCTTCAACTTCCTAAACCTAGTATCACCATCTCAACTTTCTCTTCCTCTGATGTTTGACCCCATGTATCTAGAGTGAAATTCCTATTTCCATTGAGCATAGTCATATCCCATTTTGGTTTCTCTCCTTTCTTCAAACTACTCCGGGCACCTTGCATAGCCCCTCCAAATTTGAGCTCCACTCCCTCCATCAAAAATTTCTAATCCCCCCCACCCCCAGGAGTCTTGGAGGTAAGTTCTTGAAGGCGGATGCTTTCCCCATGCTCCTCTCATACAATATCTTTCCTTTTTGAATTGACCAAGGATCCTTTGGTCGACCCTTGGTTGAGGTTCGCAAATTGAATCGTCGGCGAGTTCTTGGTTGCACCTCAATAAACATTATCATCTCCTCGAAGTTCCCATATTGGTTTTCCATGGAAGAAAACATATCGTCTGTGTAGAAAAACCTTCCTTCTATGGTGGAGAATCTTTTTTCCATCTTGAATTTGATTTGCCCTACATCTCCCAACTCTCTTCCAATGTATCCACTTTCTTTGCTATCATCTCCACAATATCTTGCTCTGAGACATAATTATTATAAACCAGAGCCAAAATCATTGAGTAACTTGTAATAGATATGTGAGAAAACTCAAGATAGGGCTAATTTGATTAGTATCAAAGCAAACAAACAAGATACAATAGATGATCTATAATTTGAGAGTGAATCATCTTTCAGCAAACTCTAGACGCTACTAAGAACCCAAATAAAAAAAGTAAAATGCAGTAAATAAAAACTTAAAGCAAATCTTAACTAAATAGCCCTAATAAATACTCCCCAATATTTATTAAAACTTTTCCCCGAAAATAGCACTTAATCCACCCCCCTCTCTTGTATGTGATTAATGGATGTGTGGGCCCCACCCAGATGCTGGAATCATCCTCATCAGTCCCTAGGGCTTCCATCCCTCTAGTCTGGGCTAGCTTACTCGGGCAAGCTAGGTTTGACCTGCCCAGATCGGTCAAAACAGGATCGACTCACCTGCAGAAGGAACGGGCGTAAAAGACCGGTTTAGGACCCTTAGATTGGAAGCAGCAAAAAAGCAAACGCCACTCCAGGTTCAACTTCATAAATAGATTTCACCGCATGAAAGCAAAATGTAGCCTAGAAGAGTTGGGCCAATTTAACCAGATTTAATTGCTTTAATCACTTGGACTCCAATTCAAGCTATCTAGGCCTCTATAAACTCTATGTGATGTGATGTGTCGATCTTATTTATGGTATGTTAAGTTGATATAAGCTTCTTTCAACTACAGAATAAAATTGGACAATGACAAAATCCTTCTGTGTGTTTTTGCATCAAGAGTCATGCTTAACCGGAGAATTTTCACAATCACAACTATTAAAAAGGTAACACAATACATTGCAGAAAACAAAGGATTATTTCTCTAAAAATTAACTTTTACTAACTACAAGTTTCTATTTTTACCTCAATTCTCTTGTTATAAGCCACAGAAAAACAGCATGACAGCAAGCAATTCAAATTATACCACCCGTACAATTCAACGTACTCTGAATCATCTACTTTTCTCACATACCTTTCTATTATCTTCAACATAGGATCTAAGCAGGTAGCGTGAATACTTCTCCTTATCATCATAAGAGGTCAGCATATTAATCATATCTTCACCAACAGCAGCACCACATGATGGATCTGGACACCGGAGCATTAAGCACCCCGGGCCATCAGTTATTGATGTTCTAATATAACCTGCACATGACAGCTTGAAACTAAGCTTCAGAGAGTAATTCCAACATTACATAAAGGAAAAATAAGTCTATCCCAGAATCCTAATTTTTTAACTATCATTAAATATATTTACTGCAAGATTTGGCGTTATGTAGTTGGATAACTAACAATATATTATGAAAAGAAAGGTAAAAAGTTAACCTGCTACACTATGGATAATCGCATTTGCTTCTACAATATCAGCCCAAAAAAAAAAAAAAAAAAAAAAAACTGAAATATATGCTCCCAAAAATCATACCAGAACAATCTCTTAGTTTAAACATTTCTCAAGGCTTTGGTCTTTTTCCAAAACAAAGAGAAAGTCTTTTCCAAAACAAAGAGAAATGAAAAATCTACAAATGAGAATATGCATCAACAATCATATTCAAAAAAACAAACCAAGAAATAGAACTTCAAAAGTAACTTCTAAAATACAACGGGGAAGTAACTTGGAGTACAAATCAGCATAAGGTTAGTTTGGTCAGGAAAGATAGTCAATAACCAACCAATTTAACTTGTTTAGTGAATTTCAGGGCAAGTTCAGGTGAACCAGTACAATTATCAGGTTCAGAGAAGTTCTCATGACAACCAATCCAAACACAAAAAAAAAAATAAAAAGGTTAACGGCACCATGGGAGCAACCAAACAAGCAAAAAGTAGGATAATACTAATGAGTTCGTGGAGAGTAGCTGTAGCATTTCAAAAAGATGATTATAAAAGTGTAGCGCAGAAAGCATCCCTTTTGAAGTTATATAAATATTATGTTTCTTTCTTTCTTTTCCTTTTTTCTTTTTAACCATGCTACAGCAAATTTCATATAGCTACCAAATATTAGTAGATCTAGTTATAAAAAGCAATTTCAAATCGCAGAAAATTTAGAAACCAACCAGATTAAAGCGTCGCAGTATTTGAAAAGGCAAAGCATTTAAAAAACTAGCCCGAACAAACCCTTAAGCTCAATACTGTAGCTCAATATAAACTCTAAATCAAGTCAAGCATTCAACTAAACTGACTGGAAGTTTAAGGAAAAGAACTCTAAAAGGTCACAAAGAAAAATGGTAACCACAATGAAGGCAGTTATAAGCCAGCAGCATTTAATTCATCATTTGCATGTGAAAAATAAAATCTTAAAAAGAACCCTAATTATTTATCTATTCACAGTTCAACTTCACATTATAGAATTATAGAAAAAGATGTTTCTAATATAAAACTAGAAATGCACGTGGAGTCATGGTTGGTGATTTAAAATTTAAAATAAAAATAAAAAGAGAAAAATAGGATTGGGACGGGCAAATCCTATTTGGCCAGAGTGAAAGTAGACGTGGATCAGTGGTTTTCAACTAGCCTTAGCAGCTATTTAAAACAATTAGCATGCGGGATTTATGCTATATTCTAATGCTTATATATGGCAATGGCATGTGATGTTATCGCAGCAGGCTACGCAGCAAGTAACTGTAGCGGTACCGTGGAACATGACTTCAATGCAGGTTATTGAAACGGAGCTGTGGTGGGATTCCATGGCCACATGCATCTTGGTTTTGAGGATTATGGTGAGCTGGCTTGAAATTTCAAGTTAAGTTTGTTAGCTTATGTGGAATTTATAAATTAGACAAAAATTAATCTTAGTTTTTACGTCATATAGGCTAGGAAAAGTCTATAGTGATATAAAGCATATAATTTACAACTTCTAAATTGGATAAAAAATTTATTCTAGTTCAAAATCTAGTGAGTGCAAGTTGGAATTGTGGTTCATTCGAGTGGGGGATAACTGCAATTACATAAAGGAAAAATTACATGCCAAGCACCCAATTCTTATGGATTTACCTATCTCACAACTAAACTTTCATTTTTACACACATAGCACTTTACCTATAGATGAAAAGATGAATTTGACTATTAAAAAGTGATAATGAGTGCAACTTTTCATATGATGTTTGTAATTATGACAGTTTGTGTGAGATAGGAAAATATGAAAGTTTTGGGTGATATGTATGTAAAAGAGCTTATTTAAATAAGGAAAAACTCATGTTCTTGTACCAACATGCAACCTATGTTTTCTCAACTTCAATAGTTTTATTCATTTGTCTATTTCTTTTAAATAATTTGTTAATGCCTAGTTTAACAATTTTGATTTTGGTCAAAATAATCGATACATCAAAAACTTAATATAAGGAAATTTATTTATATTCCCGAGTATCCAAACTTCTTCTAAAATTATTTATATTTGTTATCATTTAGACATCAATTAGAGTTAAAAATTTATTATTGCTTGTTTCCAGTAAAAGAGAGTTTTAGAAATAATTTATAGCGAGTAATCAGTGAATCGACAATTCCCTTTACAAGAAAAGCATACTAGCAGTACACTCCAATATCTCATAAATCGAATTCAGGTCAATTAAAGCCTATTCCGGGTCTAGAGCAAGCTGTCCAAATATAAAGAAATAAAATTTTGAACTCTTTAGAGCTATATTGAACTAGCTGGAGTCAGTTGGAACTCGCCAAACAACCTATATATTTGCTCAAACCATGATGAAATCTTAATATTAAGTGAAATCTCATTAGAAAACCATCACATCAAATCATAATCAGCTGAAAAATTAACAAAGCATACTTGCCCATATACTCAAAGCAAAACTCACAAATATTCAACCAAGTAGGTCAGCGACTATCCTAGAGTTAGCTGTCGTTGAACAATCTAGATTTATATATATATATATATATATATATATATATATATAT
>NEWO01000298.1:507995-538776 GCA_003013225.1 Phalaenopsis aphrodite
ACACATCTTTAGGAAGATATTGTAAAATGGCTAGAGATAGAAATATGTGAAATTGACAGTTTGAAAGAAGGTAGAAGAAGTTTGGCAGGTGTTCAGTCTGAAAACAATGAGGAAACAACAAAATGGTGAGGTACAGATGATGGGGACAATCGAACACCTATTAAGGAAAATAGATTGCAGCATTCCAAAGAGAATAAGACAGGGAGAAAAGTCTTCAAATAACATAAACCAAAACAAAAGTCTCAAAATCATAAATTAAAATAAATAGTTTACATGTAAAAAAAAAACCCTAATTCTACCTTAAAAAAATTCTGAAAGGGACCCATGAAGGCTGACGATAGAATAAGCGTGGAAGAATCCCACTATTTGAATTCTCACGGGACATTCAGCTACGATATCGAGAAATTGTAAGATCACAGAAGATGGCTCTTACGCCACTCTCTCCAAGTAGAAGGCTTCGCCTTCTTTCAAAAAGCATCTGAAATCTTCGTAATATGGCAACAATTCATTAAAATTAAATATAACATAAATCTTGTAATCTACTAATAAATCAATCTTACAGTCATTATTTAATCCTCTTAGTGATTTTGAATGACCAAGAAGCTCTATAATTTAGGTTTCCCAAAAGAACCTATAGGAAATCTTTCTTTCTTCAATCTGTTCCACACCAAGTCACCTTCCATAAAAGCCTAAGTTTTTCGGAATTTATATGTTCGCTTGATATTTAGCATTCTGCTTAGCAATTTTCTTCCTCACCTGCTAATATAAAGTTTGAATATCTCTGACTATAGCCTCTGATCAATACTAAGCTCAATAGCTATAAGTATCAGAACAAACTCCAATAGTATGAAAGGATTAAGCCCGTATACAATCTTAAAAGGATCGTGACCTACGGAATGAATAAAGAAACGACTAAAGGCAAACTGCACCTAAGGAAGCACAACATCCCACTTTCTAATGTTCTTTCCCACCAAATGCCTAAAGAGATTTCCAAAATTGAGATTTATCACTTCTATTTGTCCATATCTCAGTGGGCATGTTGTTGAACTAAATTGAAACTTCATATCAAGCTTATCCCATTGGGTCTTCCAGAAATTGCTCATAAACTCCACTTTATCCGAAGTAATTGTCCTGAAAACGCTATGAAGACAAGTTATCTCCCTAAAATATAGGTTGCAATTTTGTGATATGTTAATCATTTTGTGGCAAGAAAAAAAATGTCATTTTGGAGAATCCATCTACCAATATCATAATAAAATCCTTACTCCTTTGCATTTGTGGCAAACCCAACATAAAATTAATGCTCGCATCCAACCAATGTGCCTCTAAAATGGGAAGGGGATTAAATAAGCCTACATTATATTCCTGAATCAAAGCAAAATGACATTCCCTAAATTGTATAACATCTCTCTACATCTCATACCAATATGGGCTAATAAAAAGTCTCTTTCACTAAGGAACTCATTTATGTCATTATCAAAGTGTACAACCATTCCTCCATTACGACACTCATGTAAATTATATTCTCTGAGCAAACTCCTAAAAAGTATAATCTATTCTGGAAGAATAAACAATCACCTGACTTGTGGAATGGTATATCATGACAATCCAAATCTCTTAAAAATCCTCGTCAGCAACAAAGAAATTATTTAGCACTTCAAAATTGACTACATGCATTTTTACGGCAGCAATCGATAAGTCTTGCTACATATTTTTTAATTAAAATAGCTTACATATAGCCTTTTTATAGCACCTAACTCCAATCAAAACCAATAAACGGAAAACTAGGGGAAGAGACATGGACATTAATTCATATGTTCTAAAAAACTATTAAAAAATTTTAAATGTAACAAAAAACTAGAGTTTTCATAATCAAATAAAATCATAAAGTTCTTTCTCAAGATTCTCTCTATAGATAGTATTTTAATGTGTAATTATTCTCATTTAAAAGGTCCTAGTATTATGTTATATCGGTCCCAGAGAGCAATTTAGTATTTGGTAGTTTATTATTGTTTAGTATATATATGGCTAATACATACATTAAAGCGTTTCGAGAGGAATGACGGTCAAGAAAGTAGATAATCTAGAGAAGAAATTATAGAAATAGATAGGTCACATCAAATCTGAAATAGACAAGTGTTTCTCGACCTTGGAGGGGTGTTTCTCGACCTTGGAGGGGTGTTTCTCGTCTATTAAAGAGCCCTGGAAGAAATGATGAAAAGATCATGGAGTTTCATACTAAACCGTCTCCGCTTGTGACGACATCGGGGACAAATGCTAGCAGCAGGAACTAGAAGAATTTGCAGATCAGGGCATTGACGCTGCTTTAGGTAAATCAAAAGTTGTGATATCGAGCGACGAAATCATAAGCGAACTCGGGTGGCAATACTTGGAAGAAATAGAACAAACACAAATCTCTCAAAAAGACATGCTTCCCTTGTGAATCGTAGGTGTTAAAACTCAGAAGAAGCGGCAATCTCAAAAGCTTTCTAAACTCCTACGAAAAATCTTTCATGTCATGCTTGCTTATGTGAAAAAGTATGATTTCAAAATCTTGTCGTTGTAACCCAAAAAGTTTTCATGAAACATGAATCCTAGATTCAAAAGCCACCAATGATATGAAAAATCTTGCCAACTATTTTCAAACCAACAAACCCTATCCCAGTAACTGCAAAGTTAAAGTAGTTGTCAGTTCCTTGATAATTGTGACAAGTCATGGGGATAGTTATATTTCTCCCACATTTACCCTCAATAATATACTACATCTCCCTCCACTTGCAATAAATCAATCAATCCATAAAATTGCTGAATAATAAAGCTATGTGATAACATTGTTTACCAACCATTGTGCATTCGAAGACCTCACAATGGGAAAGACAACTTGTTAAACTAGGAATAATGAAGAGCTATGCCTGCGTGATGAAAAAAAATACAGGTAGTCTTTCTTCAACCTAAGTCTCAACTATCAATATACAAAACAATTTGGGAGAGCACCATTAATGAACTAGGGCATTTTATATTCTAAAATCTTACAATTGTATATTTCTTTCTCATTTTATAAATATTAACAATGAAGAGTTTCATTGTGAGACTTATAAAATTGGAAAACATCATTATGTTTTTTCTACTGAAAATGATTCTAGATCTTCTACTTATTTTGTGTTAACTCGCTATGCTATTGGGAACCTTAAAAAATCCCTAACATTTCTGGAGTTATGGAACTTGTTATCTTCATTGATAATTGCACATGAAAGAAATGAGTATCTTATCAAATAGAAATCTAATTTCAGCCTTATTCTTCCAATCTTTATTGTTATGATAAAATATAAATTAATGCTAACATCAAGATGTTCATCATATATAATGATTATGGTTAATTAATTCAAACATTAATTATTGTTTTTAATAAAAAAATGTATCATCCATTAATCCTCCTATTCCGCCTACTGATAAAATAGAACTGCAGAAAAGACAAGCCAAGATATAAAAAAATATTGAGCAGAAAGCAGCAGCTCTAACCATTATATACCAAACCAATAGAATAAAGAGAAGAATAATCAACTTCAAAAATCCTCTAGACTACTGGATTAATTTTTTTTTTTTTCTACAAACAAATTCTTCTTAAAAATACCTCCCAAAATATTTGGGTAAATTAATTATGCCCATATCCATAGACAAAATCAAGATAAGATTGATACTACAACGATCAAATGTGTCTTCGTAAGATATTCCTCAACTCAAAAAGTTTAAGTAGCATCACTCAACCACATAAAAATCTTCACTTCAAAAGATGTCACCTTGATGAAAATCAAACTTCTTTCAATAAAAAACATCTTCAAGAGGAAAACAACCAAAATAAACTTAATGAAACCACTCTCTTATATCTTCACATCCCAATCATGTAAAAGTAAATCATTGTACCATTTCAAGTTTACACGATGAGAAATAAGCCCAGCAAAATCTCCAACAAGCTTAAAAATCATAACCATCAACAAATAACAATAATCAACCCATCATCATCACTATATCTCATATTCTAAAATATATCACTTTAAATTTTTCTTTTTCTTATAAAAATCAACTCCAACTCCATTAAAATATATCAAGCCCGATTTAAAGCACTAGAAATAAGAATTAGAATGATGCTATGAAAACAAAACAAAAAAAAGTATTAGAAAAAATACACGTGGAATATCTTTGAGCTACCAAAAGAGAAAAAATTGTAGAATGCAAATAAATCTTTTCAATAAAACACTAAGTGCATGAAAGTTGGAATGGTACAAGGTAAGATTATTTGCTAAAGATACACTCAATCTTATTAAATTGACTATAAAAAAAATATATATTTGCACCTATTATAAAAATAACTGCAATTCATATTTTAAATTCACTTGCCACTAATGTTAGATAGTTCATACAACAGCATGATGTGAAAAATATATTGTTACATGGAGGCATTGAAGAATAAGTTTATAAGGATCCTACATCAAGCTTCGTTCATTAAAAGTAGGGTGTGTATATTAAGAGAAGCATTTGTACTCTCAAAAAATCCCAAAAAGTATGGTTTTGCATACTTACAAAAACCGTGAATTGAATGAAGTACATGAAAAAAAAAATCAAGTAGACCAAATCTTCTTCATAAAATACTAAATTAAAGCAAAAAAAATATTATGGTCACCGTATATATTGATATAATTTTACACTAAAGGATAGTAATGAAAAAAATCACTCAAAGAAAAAACTAGTTGAAGAACATAAAATCAAATGGGAAAGCTTGGACACTTCCTGGGTATAGAAGTTGATTAATCATAACAAGTAATTTTCATCTCTTAAAAAAAATATATTTTGGACCTATTAAGGGAAACCAAGATGATTAATTATAAATCACGCAAAACTACAACTTAAATAGATTAGAAATTTAACATAAATGAAGAAGTAATAAAATTGAAAATCAATAAATAGCAAATATCTGATGAGAAACATACACCCCCTGATATTGCCTTTGCAGTAACTCTCACGAGTCGGTTTATACACAAACCTAAAACATCTCATATTCAAACTACTTATAAAGTCCTCATATACCATAAATTATGTTCAAGAAAGAATTCACAAAAAAAAATATGATACCCTACAACTTGAAGTTTAGATTGATGCAAGCTATGCAAGACCACTAGTATAGGAGATCCACTTCATAGTTGCGCACTTCTGGAAGGAAACCTCATAACATGAAGAACAAAAACAATGACTTTTACGCAAAACTTTTATTCAAAAAAACTACTCTAGGAATATGCACTCTTATGGATTATAATTGGTCTAGGAGATTTAAAATTATAATATGAAAAGCTTATAATAATATAGTGTGACAATAAATCGACCATCAATATGCTCACAATGCTGCATTGCATGATTATAACAAATATGTGTAAGTCGATAGACATTTTATAAAAAAAAACAAAAAGTTGGTTGACATACACTCCATTTGTCAGGAAAATAAAAAAACAATGACATAAAGTATTCACCAAAGGGCTTTTAGCAACGCACATTCATAAGTATTATAAGCAATTTGAAATCATATATCACTTCCATCAAGTTTAGAAAAGCCTATTTGATCACAGAGAATCGATGACCACACTTCCAATTAAAAAACTCAAGTCATGTCACCCTGCAACAGAATGAGTTGTTAATTACTTCTACTACTCTTGTTATCATGATAATAAAATTAAAGGGTTTTTTTGGAATCACTTTCGTGTTCTATTCTTTGCTTTATTGTGTGTGCATTCTCTCATGAAATAAAAGCATGTTTGTTTAGCTTCTCATAGTTTGTTTCCAATTTCAATTATTGCTTACTGCTCTACAAGCCGACAAGCAACTCAGAAAAAGAAAGCAAAAATGGGAAGGGTGTTAAAAATGAGTGTATGGAACTAGGAGTGACAATGATTGTTTTCATATGAGAAGATCAACATCTAGGGGCTACTTGGCCCAAGGTTGGTTGAATGAAATCACGACAACACTTCCAGAGATCGCAATCCCCTGCAGGATCTTCATCACCATAAATGTGTTGGTGGAGTGAAAGCCCTGGTGTTCGTTCATCGAGAAAAAGGAGCACAGTATCTTGGATGTTGTACGTGTCAGTGGACAAGCTGTATATTTAATATGAAATCAACATATCTACACATCATAAACTTTACATGAAATATTTACAAATGTTTCATGATTATCTGCATATACATGAAACTCATACATTAGACCCCTTTTTTGCCATATTTTTTTTCTGTTTACTTTTTTTTTTTTGTTTTTTTTTTTTGTCAATTAGAAGTTCTTTCAACTTTTTCTATTTTTTAGGGAGGTTACATACAGACCACCAGAAACTTTTTATTTACAAATAAACCACCACCCTCTTTCAACCATTTTCAAATTCTCGCTCAAATATCACATTTTCATGGTGAAACCCAAACCCATATTTTGCATTTTTATCAAATTCTCAATATTTTGATTGTGCCACCAGTAAATACATAGGTTCGGTAGTTCAAAAAAATCACCTACGTGGTTAATTTGAAAATATCAATATTAGGGTGGTTTGTATGCAATTATCCCCTTTTTTTTGCAAATTGTTAATTTTGGTATTAGAGATATTAATGATTATCTTCTGCTCTTTCTACACACATGTTGATCATATTAGGATGGTTAATTTGAAAATATAAATACTATTTGTATGCAATTATCCCCCCTTTTTTTTGCAAATTGTTAATTTTAGTATTAGAGATATTAATGATTATCTTCTGCTCTTTCTACACACATGTTGATCATATTTTTTTATATTTACATGCTTCCTATAAGAGGAAGTTATATTGAGGAGAATAGCTTGTGTAATATCACTAGGATATGAATTTATTGTAAACTTTTTTAATAATGCAAATATAACGTAGAATTATTATGTTGTGGATTATATACCAAGTTGGATATATGCATGTATTTAAGGAAGTAGATATATTTCAAATAACGAATGAAGAGGAGCATATATTTACATTTTTATTAATTGATCTCTTTCGTAAAATATCGAACAGTCGTCATTAAACTAAGATTTTTGGCCCACGAGCTTGTGTTTTTCATGTATGGCTCACTAGTTGATGATAACAAATCTCGTCCAACGCTATCTAACTTTGCAAAAATTTTCAATAGATGGTCCTTACAGAACCAAACTATATAAATAACTAAATTGTGCACCCAACTTGCTTGAAGAAATTGTAACTTGTGAAAATGCCAAAATGTTCAATTCAACTTGATCAAGAATGCAATGTAAGAAAAATCAAAGGTTTAGTAATATAATGTGTGTTTAAGTATTTTAAATTGAAGCAAATTCAACACGATCAACCAAAAACACAAGAATAATGAACACAAAGATAAAATAAATTTATTTTAGGCTAATTACTTTAAAATATATTTTAGATATATTACAAAAATTTCTCACAATCAGTTTGCATTTATGTCGGGCAGGTCTACTATAGAAGCTATACATTTATTGAGAGGTTTGATGGAGAAGTACAATAAAGAGGATCTACATATGATTTTTATTGATTTAGAAAAAGCTTACGAAAAGGTTCCAAGATACACTTTGGAGAGTTCTAGAGAAGAAAGGTGTTGATATGACTGATATTCAAGTCATTAAAGATATGTATACTAGAGCTATTACTTATGTTCAAAGAGAAAGAGGATTGACCAAATATTTTCCTATTTCCGTTGAATTAAATCAGGGATCGGCTTTAAGCCCATATCTTTTTGCTTTAGTTATGGATGCTCTAACCGGACATTTACAAGAAGATGTACCTTGGTGTATGCTCTCATTGATGATATTCTTCTTGTGGATGAGCCTAGAAAAAGAGCTCAGGAAAAACTTGAAGTATGGGGTTGTACATTGGAGTCTAAAGGCCTTCGTTTAAGTAGAACTAAAACTGAAAACATGGAATGTAATTTTATTAGTAGAAGCTCCCCTGACAATTGTAACTTGGGTGATCAAATTATTAAAAGGCGTGAACGCTTTAGATATCTCGGGTTTATTTTTCAACTGATGGTGATATAGATGGTGATGATATTAGGAGAATTCAAGTCGGTTAGTCAAAGTGAAGAAATGTTTCAGGCCTATTGTGCGATAGAAAAATGCCACTTAGACTGAAAGGAAAATTTTATAAGTTGGTGATGAGACCCGCATTGCTCTATGGCGCAGAATGTTGGCCTTTTAAAAAAAGCATGAAATTAAGTTAAGTATTGCCGAGAAGAGAATGCTTAGGTGGTTGAGTGGCTTTACACTTGTGACAAATGCGAAATGAATATATCTGTGTAGGGTTGGGGTAGGGCGAACAAAATTAGAGATAGTCATTTTAGATGGTTTGGTCACATTAAACGTTGATCATCTCATGATCCAGTTAGGAGAGTAGATGTTTTAGAATCAACTTATGTTAAGAAAGGCAAAGGTTGACCTAGAAAGACTTAGGAATATTGTATGAGAAATGATCTTAATTTATTAGAATTAAATGAAAATATGACATTCAACAGGACACAATGGAGAAAAAGGATTCATGTAGTCGACCCCATTTAGTAGAATCAAGGCTTGTTGTTGTCGTTGTTGTTCTTATACTTAGTGTGATGTTCAATTTACTTGGTTTATTTTTAATTTATTGATTATGCAACATTTATTTTATTAATTATATAATTAATGATAATATGCTTAATAAACTCATGTTTGATTTGGTAAAATTAATTTCTTATATTTTTAATTTATGCTAATTATGTGTTAGAAATATTTTTTGGTGATTACACAACACTTAAATGTATTGAAAATTAATTTATATTCCAGTAGGTGTATCGAGTTACTTTGTTGTAAAATCATATATAATATATTATACTTAACATAGAAATTCATTAAGTTATATCATATTATATGAAATTAATTATTCCCTTTAACAACAAGTATCCTCAAAGACTCCTTCAAATTTCCCGATAGATCTAACATATCTAGAAAGTTTCTATAAACTTAACTATTGGACGATTTTTCTAAAGTGCTCTATCACTATTCTCATATATATATATGCCTCTAAGATGAGAGAAAAAAATAGTGAATTGATTAATTAAATTGAGAAATACTTTTGAGGTAACTTTGAAGAGAAAATAATTTGACATCCAAATCAATCCTAGAAACATTACGTTGACTTGTAAATTTCAAGTGTTTATCTGTGAAAGTATAAAAGATTGTTTTCCTATTTTTATTTGGACTTTGAAAAGGATTTTAATCTAGTATTAGAGATCAATCTAGTATTAGTCTGGTACGATGTAAATATCAAATTTTGTGTGTTAAATAAATAAATACATAAGAAGTGTGAGGTATGATGTAAATCTTTGAAAGATCAAATAGTGATTAGAATTTCCTAACCAAAATTAAGGCATATTAAACAATTTATATTGTTGATTAGTGTTTGCAGGAAAGGCTTCCCAAGCTTAGCAAAATAAATAGGGTGCTTGACCAATTAAATATAATTAATAATTTTAATGAAAAAAGAATTAATAGGCTAATTTCATGTTTATTGGATTACAAATATGACAGAATTGGCGTTTACTCTTGATGCGTGCTAGAAAATTTGCAACAGTAAAGGATTATCATCTTAGTTGCACAAGAATTCAGATAAAAGAAGACCAGTAGTGACACCAGAAGTTTTTACATGAAAAACTCAGAAAAAGAAAAAACCACGAAGCCTAGCCCTGCTGAAGAAATCCACTATAAATTGGATATTACATGTACAGTCCATTATCCCACAAGCAGGAAAGGGTTAAACTCTCTTCGGAGTTATAATGTCAGTACACGAATGAACTTGTTGTAAGAAGTGGGCGGAGGCTAATGGCGATTGGTGGAGGTCGACAGGTGGAAGTCGGTGGCGGTTAGCATTGGTCGGCGAATGTCGGTGGTAGTAAGAGTAGTGTTGGATTTCAGCTCCTTAAGCTTCAAGTTCTTTCTCAAGCCACAAGCTCTCCTCCCCTCCATAAGAGGGGTGAGGTTCTATTTATAGTGTTTTGGGTGCAATTAATGCAGGAATATGAACTGCTTTGATCGAACGGTCTGAAGAGCATCATTCGATCAGGCGGCGTATGATAGATATTTGAGTGTCTTAACGATGTCGAAATTGAGCAATATTGGGCTCGTTGGATTCGTCTTGTAGAGACGCTCAATTCGACCATAGGCTTGCTAGATTTGGCATTTGTTTGACCTTCTAAATATATCCGGAAATCTTTCAAGAATGCTTTAATGACTTGAACTAAGCTTGATTTGACTCGAATTAGACTAATATTGATATCATTGGGTCCATCTCATCGAGCCAGTCAGTTTGATTATAAGTTTGTTGAAATCAAAGCTCTGGATGACTATTAATTGAAGTTTGAATGTTTCTTGCCCAAAAGATTGACTCGAGATTCGTGTCATGCATCGAGATTCGTATCATGTCTCGAAAATTTGTTGGTGGAGCATCAATTCTTTTAGAATATGAAATTTGACTAGGAATGAATAACAAATATTATAAAGAATACTACCTCAAAAAATTTAGAAATGGATAAAAAATGAATCAAAAATATTATTAAGAATACTGCCTTTGAAAATTTGGAAATGAATCCAACATACAACTAAGAGGCAAGCTCTATCCTCGATTTAAAGACACTTAGTTAACCAAAACAACCATCCACATAACTGAATGACGGGAATGATAAGCACGATAGCTAATTTGAGGTGCTCAAACTGCCATGAAAAACTTGACCACTTTTTTTACAGCAATAATTAAACATTAAAGAAATAACACTAGCTTTTCCTATGAATAAGAAAGCATCCAATCACAATCTACCAATTATGAGCATGTTGAACAAAAAGAAAACCAAGATGATCAAATAGAACTTTAAAGCTCATTCTATATAACTTTGAAAATTTCAAAAATCAACATTCTGATGAATATCACTTTGTGAGGCTTAGACAAGAAGATTTCAATTACCAAGCGAAGAATTCAATCAAACAAAAAAGAAGGCAATAAAATAAATGTCCAGACAACATTCAGATGGTCAAACCTCTCCAGCAGGAACCACAAAAAGGATGACTGCAGGCTGCTGCAGACATTTCATCCCGTGGATAGCTTTCGAAACAAATTCCACAAGTCAACTGTCACCAAAATTGCAATTTTTTATTAGAATTTGTAATAGAAAACAAAAATAAATTTGATAGAAAATGATGTAAACAGATAAAATTAAACAATAATTCATCCTAAATAGCAGCGCTAAAGGCCTAAGCACTTACTTCTTTAGTGCAAGGCATTTCCACTGGCCTTTCCAACAAGCCAACAGCCTTCCGAACATTTTCCTCATTCGCAAACCATTCATCGTGCACCTTACTGACACTCCTGCACTCAATAACATAGGAATAACATAAAGAAACAAAAGGTATAAAAAAAAAAATAGGAAAAAGATTTTTCGACTAGCTCTCTACTATAATAGATATATGATTAGGTATGCAAAAGCCTTCTAAGAAAACCACTTTTAAATATGATCAATTAATGATTCACTCATGACCTCATTAATGCATTCGATAACAATACACATTTCAATGCCTTAAAACCTACAAGCACAATAAGCAAAGAAAATGACGCGGGATGATTCAGGATTACGGTTTCAGAATGCAGCCAAAATAATGTGATGGTGTTTTTATAACTCATGCAAGAAAAAATAAGATTCCCAGATCATTCAATGCTGAAAAAGCCGACTGCCTTTTTTTCTTTAAGTATAAATGATGCATAAAAGCGCTAAAACCCGAGTAATAATGTCATTATTGAATAAATAAAAGAAAATCGCTAAGAAATTTTAAAATTTAAATCCGCAAGCAATTATAACTTCATTATAACAAATTGATTCCAAGCAAATCAAATTTGAACAAAATGAGAAGCCCTAGCAATTCAATCACAAAAAAAAATCAAGTCAAATACAAAATTAACTAATGTAAGCTTATGCCTCAAGCTAATACAAGAAGATAACTATCACAAAATTAGATAGTTACACTTATACCACACATAAAAAAATTCATTCGGTTAACTTCAGTTAACTTGTACGCGCGCACAACAAAAAATTTGAATATGTTTATTCAATCAAAGATCATAATTTTTATGCCCCGGATCATCTTCATAGACTCACAAACCCCTGGGATTGTGGATATAGTTGGCAAGAAATCAAATGAATCTGATTCCAAATATCCACCAAGTTCACATTTAAAAACCATTGAAAAATTAGTAATGTAAACAGCCACATAAGAAAATCTCTTGTAAACAGTACCCATGTTAGCAAGGTGAACCCGAAAAACAAAAAAAAATCAAAAAAGCTTGGGAATTCCTATTGGACTCTCTTAGAGGAATAGTCTGGGACCCGCACCAACTAGAAATTTGAGCCACTTCTTGACTCCTTGCAGTTTCATATGAGCGGTTTTAAATCATCAACGTTTGGTTGAGACGATTAAAACCAACGTAACGAAACTCAAGTCGAGTACCCATAGGATCTAAAGCCTTAAGAAACTCATTGTGACTTCCGCGCACACTCACGATGCGCGTATACTACAATTCACGCCCTCGATGCACATAAATATTGAAATTCACGTCATCTACACTGTAGAAGGCTTCACAATTGATCAAACTTGAATAAATTGCTTGAACAATCGATCACAAAATGAAATTTTAAGGAAATTTGAATTTGAAGCGTTTTCGACCCAGTCATCGCCGAGGTTGTCCGGATGACCCCAGAGGACAAAATTGACTGCTCCAGCGCGTCCAGAGCATTGATTTTAGCTAGTAAGGAATTTTGCATCACTACGATCCCTGACACACAAATTTGAAATGAGAATCAGTGCATTTAATATATATATCTAGATATATATATATATATATATATATGAACCACTAACCCTACTTAGCCTAAACATACGCACGACACGGCTCAAGCTCCTGCGCATTGATCGCCTGCCATAGCGTTCCCACCACGACATGTCGAGGTGACTTCGCTCTGCCCGAAGCTTCTCCTACCTCTGCGCCTGAAGCATTTGTACCCTTTTTGACCCACGCAGCAGTATGTAAATTCATTTTGTAGCCTCCCTTTGTGGTATGTTTGTGGTTACCCGAGCCTTCTGTGTTTGTTTCTATTAATTACCTAGGCCCTGTGATACCCCGTCATCCATCGATCATACGATTACGCTCCCTCTTCCTCTCCCTCACGGTCTTCTTCTTCTTCAGGTATAAAACCCCATAGGGGGGGTCGTGTAGGGGGTTACGAAGTTTTGGATCTGGGAGGAGGTTTTGCGGCAATTTCCGCTAGGTTAGGCTTGGAGCTTGTGGGCTTGGTGTCTGGGAGTTCTGTGGTTTTCTTTTTTTCTTTCAAAAGGCTCGAGCAAGGTAACTTCTTTCCTTTCTGCTCGACAGACGCTGAATAAGCCCAGGGGGAAAAAAAATATTGAGCAAGATTTTACTTCAAAAAAAATATACTTGATTACCTTGCCTGGATTTTCCTTTTGAAATTATTATCAATTGCTATGAATGATTAGGCATTTAGCAAGTTTGTTGAGCCTGATTTAATTACCTCATTTTTTTCTTAGCTGAGGGTGTTAGACTTGTAAATGGCAATGTTTCAAGTGCTATGCAAGTGAAGATATATTTCTTTTGTTCTTGTTACAACTGTACATTTATGTCACCCACCTTCTATAGTTTATGTGAAGTCCAAATGTTGTTTCAGCCCTATATACTTGGTGTTTTCTTTCTGCTCTTCCTCGGATTTTTCATACATTTCCTACGGTTTTATTGGAGTCTTTGTAGATCACTCGTAATTTTCTTTGGGTTTTCTTCGTATTTCCAAAGGTTTTCTTTGAGTTATTGTGGGTCATTTTGTGGCTTTCCTTGAGTTGTTCGGGTGATGTTTTGTTATTCCGTTCTATTTATAAAAATGCATGCTTACCCATCTGTTAAATTTTTTCAATATACTCGTTTATTTTTACCTATCACACCGACCACATTCACAGAAGCAGCAGACCCGCCAAGTACACAGGTTTATTTTATCTTTACTGTATTTTATTTCCTGTACTGCACATTATACTACCTTTCTTTACTTATCGTTTTCCTTTACCACACTTTAATGCATATACATATAGCTCATGCTTGCGATATTATTGTTTACTTTGTTTACTGCGCTTCGTAGCATGTTTCCATTTTATTATTCATGTTACTTCTGCAGACTTGCAGGGGTTTTTAGGATAGAGGACAGTAGGACACCCGATTTAGGAGACACCCTATGACAAGTCACTGACCTAACAAATGTATATATGCACATACCAAAACCCTGAACTTATAACTGATATGTTAAGGAGTTTGGAGTATCCTTTTCAGGAAGCAGAACGAGAAAGCGGGCGGACGGAGGGCGACAATCGAGACCACAACACCGAAGCGAAAGACGAGCTTCAGTAGGAATTTTCATAGAATAAACAACAAACCCTTATGACTTCAAGGTAGTCTGCTTAGTACGACAAAAATCCTCACTTCCGTTTTAGGCCTTTGCACCACTCTATTGTGCATTATAAATTTTAATTTTCTTTAGGATTTTGAGGTCGTCGTTCGGTACGACGTAAATCCTCCTATCTTCCTAGGTCATTTGCACGATTGGGTAAAGTGCGAGTGTAAGTCCTAAATAATAAAACTGATTAGATGAAACATCAAATAACATCTCTTCAAAATTAAAGTCTAACAGTAGGCTAGTTGGAAAGTCGTCGGGGTTCCCCCTCAAATTTGTGACATCCCCTACCCTTCACCCTTTTGGCTCCTGAAAGTAATTATTCCTATTTTGAGCTCTTCCCTTTTGATTTTCTTATATTTTACTTTGGAAACTTAAACTTTGAAATCTTGAAGACAGAACCACTTATCATAATCGACGGTCTTCTTAAGTGATTTCGGTCATTTAAGATATAATTAACTATAGGAGTTTGCCTCTATAGGAAACTTAAGAACCCAGCTTAATAAAAATCATTGTTAATCTTCCGTATTAAATAGAGCAACTTGTCGACATATAAATAAAAAGATGGGGTTTCGCAAACCAAATGGACGTCACAAACTCTTTAGTTCAGGTGGCTAAGCCTACTAACAAATGGTATGTTTATCATTTGGGACAGTACACTACTTGTAGTATCGTGCTCAACCATCTGGATCGTCGAATATGTGAGGTCCATTCGACGGTCCCGTATTAAATAAGAGAACTTGTCGGTATATAAATAAAATTCTCGTATTAAATAAGGGAACTTGTCGACATATAAATAAAAACATGGGGTTCAAACCAAACGGACATCACAAACTCTTTAGTTTAGGTGGTTAAGCCTACTAACAAATGGTATGTTTATCCTTTGGGATAGTACACTACTTATGGTATCGTGCTCAACCATCTGGACCGTCGAATATGTGAGGTCCATTCGGTCTCACTTTTCTAAATTAAAATATTATTGTTTTACAAAGTTATAGTCATATATAAATTAAATTGAAACATTATTTTTCGAAGTTAGTTATAATTATATATATATATATATATATATATATATATATATACATACATAATTAAATTAAATTAAATCATAAATAAAGAATTCGCAACATTATTGGCCGACATATACCTTTAACACTGTTATGATCTGAAAGAATAATAAAATATATGGATAGATACTCCACATCCATCCATTACTTATTTAAAATTGAAGTTATTAACCTAAACATTTTGAAGAAGAAAATTAAGTTGAAGAGCCTGTTAAGTAAACCCACCAAAATATAGAAGAGCACTGCCTTTTTTTTTTTTTTTGTCCTTTTCTACACCAGCATTGTTAAACAAATGAATTTTCAGGATCAAAGAGCATACTTACGATAATAGATTCAAAACAAAGGTTGTGCTAAATACAATTGATAACCCATTTGACAAGCTAATAAATTTTCTTTGAAGCGCCATAGTAAACCTCAATAAATGATCAAGAGGTGGTGCAGCATAAACTCAAATGCCCTTCAAGATAGTACATTGTGAACACACAACTACACGTGGAAGATTGTTATTTTGTGGAATCTAAACTTCATCAACAGACAAGGCATTCAACTTAAAAGCTTTCAAAATTTTGACAATATAAGAGATAACTCACTTTTGAGGTTTATTACAGGCTTCAATTGTTTGTGACATTTTTTGCTAAAATTAAGTATATTAAATCTCAGAAAGTTTGAAATCAAACCCAAATAAATTTAAAACAAATTTGGTATCACAAAATACTTCGATCGCCATTAAGCATTTATAAATTATGAAGCAATTAAAGGATGGGTGTATGGTATTCAAATCTTTTGTGAAGCAATTGTCAACAGAAACCATTAACTATATATACTCAATTTCTATGAAAGATGCCACCTATTTGGTTTCTGGGAGGAGGTAGATGGTGAATTATCGGCAGCTAGGTAGAGTTCTTTACAACAAGCAAAAAAGGAGGTTGGGTATATTCTAAGATCAACTATCTTCAAGGTCGACGAGGGTAGCACGTGGCTTCTTTGATCAAGGTTGAAGGTAGAAGAAAATGTTGACAGGATCACCTTTTTTCGCAGAGTGGGTTTAAGAGACGGTTGGCAAAGACTAACTTTTAAAAACAACAAGCTACTCTGGCTAGTGTCTCGAGACCAATGGATACACATTTAGCGATTTTTGGCACAAGCATTAAAAGGCATCACAAAAAGATCAAGTGAACTTAATATTTTTGCTATAATACTGAAATTTACTTGGAACATGAAATAGAGGGTGAGAGATGATGAAATATAATAATAGGTTTATATCAATATATTCCACATGTTTTTTTTTCTTGGGGTCACTTTGGTTATTCATCCAGTATTATTATGAATAGAATTAAATAGTGCAAGGAGTAAATGGGAAATAAAACAGAGAAAACGAATATAAGAGAGCTATGCAAAGGAGTTTAATAGTTTGATGTGCTCATCCAAACACTTGTAAAAACTCTCTATACATTCATGGATGTAGACGAAAGTCTAAACAAATAGTATGAAATTGTGTCCCTAGTTTCTATATTATTGCAATTATTTGCTTTTAGTTCATTGATCTGGCTACGGTTCTTGATCGATTGACTTTTCCCAACATTAATTTAGAAAATGTTAACAGAATATTGTCTTGTCAAAAAGCATGCTTCCAGTTGTCATTTTATGTTGGCGATTAGGGTAAGAAAAATGCACAAATGCATTAAAAAGTGTAAAGGAAATAAGAACATTCACTTTTTTAAAATGAAGGATAAGCAATAATATTTGGTTTAGAACTATTGAAAAAGGGAAGCATGCATTTGTTAATCTAAAGCCTAGAATAAACATAAATTTTCCAGCATAAGAGAAAGTTATTTGGTTAGCCTTTTTAGTAAGAAAATCCAGCAAGTCTTACAAATTTCAATATAAAAATACCATTTCCTTCATGTCTTTTGCTGCAGAACATTTATAGATTATTTATTATGCCGTCCTATATAGATAACTGATACCAAACTGAAATAAGGTCCTCAAACATAAATCTGTGCATCTTACCAACTCCATTTTTTACAACATTTTTCATGAAAACAATCAAGTCTAAATTAAACAAAGTTCAATGTGCTTAAACAACATGTTTTTGCCAAAATCATTATCTTAAGACTTAATAACCAAATAAGGCAACAAGAACATTCTAAACACCATGAGTTTTTCGTGTGCAAAGGCTTGCACGAAAAGACTTTGAAAATCAAGAGATGAGTTTGAAAGAGCGAAGTCAAAACTCAAATTTCTGCTCTCGAGTGAAAACAACATACCACTTATAATGACGAAGAAGAACACAGGCTGCCACTCTTGATATAGAAAGTACAGTAGATACTCTACTTATATCTTCATCCTGGTGCTGGCGTATATCGGCGATATTTAGGATTGTATAATTTTGCTGAAATTTTAAAATAAGAATATGTCAAATACATTAAAACGGATTAAAAAATGAGTTTTTTTCTCTTATTTTTATTCATAATAGCTTTGTCACTAATCACTCGAGCTGAGTGACAATCTGTAGCAAAAAGCAATAAAAGAAAAGTTCAACTAGACATCATTGGTGATGATCATCATCGAGAAGAGGATTCAATGCATATGCCATAACTCATACGGGTAAGAAACCATTGCACATCCTCACAAATCACAAGTTCCACTAAGATCTCATATTAAAGTTTCAAAACTCTTATAAACTAGCAAGACAACATGAGCTTATGTTGCTTCATCTTTCTCTAGAACAAAGCAAACAAAATAAAACAAAACAAAACGAGGCCCGGTGGCCTCACGTAAGAGATCAATTTGCACACTCTAAGAAGAAATTTGGAAGAAACAAGTGATCAACGCCAATCAGGATAGAAGCCCAACTCCCAAACCCTAAAATGAATGGTTCATAAAATAAAGCATTCATAAGTAAATCAGTCCAAATATTGGAAACATGAAATTTGCACCAAATTTACAAGATGAAATTTGCTCGAAGCTAGTCATAGGAAGTAGGCCATTACCAAGGGAGGACATGGAAATCAGCAACCCTTATAATTCAGATTTTTTATGATCTTTCTCGTTTTGTAAGACTTGTCTTGTAAATTTATTTTCTCTGTATTCATCCAAAGTCCATTGTCTCTTGGATTCTTTCCAAGTGCTTCTATCTGCACAAGGATACAAGCTACTGATTCTTTACATACTCTGATGCCTGCTATAAAGACCAAAATTAACTTGCTGACCAAGATCAGAACCGCTCATGGAAATCAAACCGATGCTAGTTACACTTAAGCGTCAAATAAAATGTACCTTAAAATCCTTAACAGGTCCAAGTGTCCTAAGAAATCTAACCAAGAAAACCAATAGACTGACATACTAATTGTGAAGAAAACAACACTATCCTTAATATAAATTTAGAAACACCTATTATTGATATGACAATGTGAAGTTCAAAAGTAAACTTCAGCTGACTATCATAGTAAAAAGTGTCCATTTAACACTTGCAGGCAACACATTAGCACGGGAATGAATAATACTAACAAGCCCTAGCATTGCCCCCATAATTACCACCCCACTTTAGCTACAGTAATGGGTCAAAGCAGATATATATATATATATATATATATATATATATAATCATCATCACTGAATGTCTTTCGGACATCTGATTTCCTATTCCACCAAATCCAGCTAAAACAATATAAATCTACTTATTTATTATGCCGCATTACAAATCCCGTATAACAAGCTCTATTTCTCAAAACCCAGCCCCAAATCCAAACCAATCCGTCAAAAAAACCAAATTAAACTGGTAAACAAGCACAAAGCCTCCCAACACTCAAAAAAGGAACATCCATAACCATCTTTTCATCTCCTCACCTGCTGGCGATGCGAGGTGATGTCCTCAGAGTCCTCCGAGTCGTGGTCCACGAAATCGTAATCGGCATCGCCATCCTCGCTGCCCATCGGTGTCCCTCCGCTATAGAAATCCTCATCCAACGACTCCACATCATAGGCATCATGCATGTCGTCCTCAGAATCCATCGTTCCCCAGTTGCGAACCCTAGACACCCCAGACAAAAAGTGAAACTCTAGGAACCCCGGGATAACCTATCAGACTGGAATTTAAAGTGTGTTGCCCGTAGATCAGGCAAAATCCCGTAGCATGATTCGTTCAAGCAAGCGAAGCATAAGATATCGAATCTAGAGAAAAGGTGTTAGATGGGAAAGTAGAGCAAGCGAGCAAGCCAGGAAGCCAGCAAGCGAACTAGGGCGATGATGATGCCTTGGGCCTTTCGGCGATGAACTTTTAACTCAATGGAGGAATCTCGGCATTATTTTATTCGTCATTTCTACGGATGGGAAAGGTAACAGCCAACTCTTCTATGGTGAGTGAAATAAAAAGTTGCAAAGCAATCTAGGCGATCTGTCGAATAATTTTAAGCCCAAATTCTAAAGTTAACCGTTTGCTCAAAAAGCATTATTTAAAATATTTCAGAGTTATTTAAAATATTATAAAATAATTATAAAACTTTTTTTTTATTTTTATTTAAATTTAAGTAAGATAATATATGTGAATATATATATCTATATATATAAGGTATTATGTGTGGATCGGTAGCGACGACCTGCAACCTGCAATTGTTGTCGGCGACCAACGGCGACAGCCATGGTAGGCGAAGAAGTTGACGGTGGGCAACAACAGGCAATGGTGATGGACAATGGCGGGGGCAGTGTACGACAGGCTTTAGTGGTTGTGGTGGTGGAATGACGGCAGCAGATGACAGTGGGTGGTGATGGGCAGCAATGGACGACGGACGACAAAGTGGGATGGTGGTGGGGTGGTGGCGGACGGCGGACTGTGGACGTCTGTAGACGTGGTGGCAAATGGCAAGTGGCGTGTGGTGGGTGGCGGGTGGCGTGTGACAGGTGGTAGCGACAGATCGTGGCATTGGACGGTGGTGTGATGGCGGCGAATCACAGGCATTAACAACGACGGTGGCGAAGAGATGCCAGTGATGGGTGGTAGTCGTTATGGCTTGCGTTGGCTGCTAACTTCTGTGGTGGCAGTGGTTAATGGTGTATGACAATCAGTAGGCACCGGCAGACTACATTCGACTGCAAGAGGTGGCTGGCCGTGTTGGACGATGGTGGCAAGCGATGGAGATGGATGACAGGTGAGGTCGACGGACAATGGGTGGTGGGCTACAGGCGACGAGCGATGGGTCGTGGACTGTGTGAGACCCCCGACGAGCGACGGGTAACGAAAGAGTGGATGGTTGCAGACGGCGATGGCGAGTGGTTGTAGGCATCGACTTTTTTATTTCACATATTTAGGGCATCCATTCGAGCATGTGGGACAATTCTACTCTTCTGTGGTATCCCATAGCCTAATGACACCCAGCTTGACTCCCAAACATGTCTCTAGGGAAGTAGGGTGGAGTATTGTCTGAGCACACCCCCTCCTCCTAGCACACCTGTGTCAGGCTTATATTTGGCAGTCTCGCGCCTGTAAGTCAGCGCACCCGCTCCAGAGTAGCGCTGCCTCCATGCGAAAAGACAGTAAGCATGACAAACACGCGGCCACTGGCTGACGCAACCATGCCAGCATCGTGACTCACCCACGTCTGGTAGCTTGGCACCTCCATGCCAAAAGACTAGCGAGCCCACTTTAAGCACAAAGAAGGCTTGTGCAACTGCTTGTTGTGTGCCTGTATACCCACACCATATCTTTTTTCGCTTTGATTTTGGTTGGACCCCATGGTCGGATTCAGCCAATTAGGTCTCTAATTATCATATTTGTGGCAAGGGAAAAAGTGGCTATGGAAAGGATTGAGACACTGACCTAAATTGGTAGCCAACGGGATGCCTTGGTCATGACACTTGTTGATGTAATCATGTCACGCGGAGGGGAGACTAAGTAATAGGTGTTCTCCTTCATACCCTTTAGGATTTTTCAACCAATAGAAACTGGATGTTGGGGGGGGTGGGGGGGTGCATGGAAGAGAGGGGAATAGTGAGAAAATTATGGAGTGATAGTTTAGTGATAGCTTAGGAAAGCCTTGGAGAGTTCTTTTAGAGATTCCTTGTTAGGTAAACTTCTTTCCTTGAGTTTGATCTTCTTGCTTCACTTCTCTCGTCAACATCTTTTTTTTCTACTTCATTTTCTCTTAGGGTGAGTTTCAAAATGCTTCTTGAAGAGTATCCTTTGAGAAAGCAAGCTTCATCTTCATGCATGCCCGAGAGGAGCATGAATAAGCAAAGAGAATGTGTCTCCAACTATCATGAAGGTGAAATTTTTGTAATACTTTGGATTTTGTTTTTCTTACCCAACCTTTTAAGTTTTGTGTTAGAGGAATAATCCTAGACTAATGTTAGCAGAAACTCCTTAGGTTAGGAAGCTTTTTTCTTTGTTTCTCTATATTCAATGTGTTTTCAACCAGAACCCTAGCCCTTAAACTATGATAGTCGGTATTGTAGTAATCTCACAATTGCCTTTGGCGGTTCCACCTTTTTTTGATGAAAATGGTGAAGCCTTTTTAAACCTAGAGAATAAAGTTCTCTTTGATCCTTCATTCCCTAGATGATGAAGAATCCCTCCATGAAGAAGCTCTTCATTTTATGAAGAATTTTTTTTCATGGAAAATTCTTCACAATTTTGCCAAGCAAATGGAAGTGAGATTTTATTACCTTGTGTAATATAAGGTTGGTACGCTTCACCATATTGAGCCTAGGACCTAAGAGAGATTGCTAGGAAATGCTTGATTTGCCCTCAAATGTGATTATGTCCATTTTTTGCATGCCTTCGTTTGCATTTTCATGTGCATTTGATGTGTGATTTGTAGCACAAGATGTCTCTTTTAAAATGATGCATGTAAAAAATGCAATATTTTTGTGCTAGCAATATGATATTCAAAATATGCATGAAATTACATATATTTTGCATGTGATTGAGTATTAAATTGCATGTGAAAATAATACAAAATTTTGACATGTCAATTTCAAAATATGCATAAAGATACGTAATTTGCATGTGTGTAGTTTGATATTAAAGTGCAGGTAAAAAAAATATATTTTAACGTGTGAATTTCAAACTTTAGTGTGTAAAAGCATATTTGGCCTACTGCCTATGCTTTCATATGTGTGAAAATCACTTTTGATTAATGCTTGTTGTTGAATTCATAATGCATGAAATTTGTATTTTTCCACGTTTGTGCTTGTTGACATCTAGTATGTATAGGAGTCATGGGACATGTGTGCATATTACATCATGCATTGCTTGTGATTGTCATTTGACGTACTTGTTTGCATGAATCTTAGGTGAGGTGTAATTTGTTCTAGGGTGGCATTTAGCCTATGCAACCAAACTTAATATCATTTATATATGTTATATCATACATTGCAACATGTGCTTATCATTTGCATAAGCATTCGGGTTGCCTATCGGGCAAGTGTAATCTCCCCTAAAGTGACTTGTACCATATGCACCCAAATTTTTTTTGTATATAAAAGTGGCATTGTTGAAATCACTTTTGTGAGGATCTTCTCTCTCTATATAGAAACCTATGATTTAGCCTTAGAGCTTCCTAGTGGCCTTCTTAGATAACCAGAGATTGAAATCACCAATATAGAACTCCTAACCAATCCAACACTCACTTTGGTTTCCTTGAGGTTAAGCCTAAATCTTCAACACTTGGTTGAGATGATTGTGGGACTAGCCTAGTGGAAGCCCAAGTTGACTTCCTATAAGTGGAAGATGCCCAAGGTTACCCATGGTGCTCAAAATCCTAGGAATTACCCTAAAAACCCATTAAATACCCTTGGGATTCTCATTGACATTTGAAAGGCCCGACAGATAGGAGGCTAGGCCTAAGATAATGAGGGATTGTTACCACATTACTCAAGAAAAACCTGGAAATCCCATGACCCCAAAATTCATAAGAGGAGGGGTGATTCACCAAGATCAACCCTTGGTCTTACCTAAAGCTTTCCTAACAACAATTAACCCTAAAATTGAAATGAACATAAACACATTGACTCAGTTCTAATAAATTTAAATCATCAAGGGACCCCAAAATTTAATTGGGCCCAAGTCAACTTAAGTCAATTATTAAATAATTGAGCCCATAAAAATAAAACCTAACTTGATTCAAGGTGATTTAGACCTAAAACCACTTAGGAATCAAATCTGAATTAAGGAGGGAGCCTTCATAATTAACCTAACTATTTAATTAGACTAATTATAAGGGCCTAATCTCAATTTTTTTTGTATGTAAGGATTTATGAAGTTGACACCACTAAAGTGCCAAAAACTTGATCCTTATATGAAAAGTAAGTTGTGTCAAAAATATATATAAATTATAAGCAATGAATAATGAGATTTTACGTAAGTATAGGTATTGTTATCAAGTAATAATGAACTTTATATTTAAGCCCCAAATATCAATCCTATAGAAAAAGTGTAAGTTAGCAATGATAACTTTTAATAGGAAATTTATGGAAAATCAAAAGAAATCAATGTCACTTTCCTTGATCAATCTCTTCTTCGTAATAATTTTATCATATAATCTCTACATGTCGAAACTAATAAACTTAATTTTATTAAAAACTTCATACTTTGAAGTATTTCTGGAATTGGAAGCCATGGAATTTGAAAATAGGAAGTTTCTAGGCATCCTTTAAAGTTTTTAGGACTTTAAAAACACCTCTCGGCGGTTATTATGGAGTGAAATACCGCCAAAGGCAGCTAAAAGTTGCAGGAACCGTCCAACCATCCTCGGCACCGCCGGCGCTCTTGAGGGGCACTGTTGGCGCTGAGATCAATTTCCTTGGGCGTCGTCGGTGCCCATTCTAGCACCATCGGTGCCAGTGGCCAAATTTTTGCAATTTTTTTATTTTTCATTCAATTAAATCTCAAATTTTCTTCCAATACCAATATTAGGCTTAATTTGTAATAAATGTAATTGTGTAGGATTATTATCTACTAATATATAAGACACTTAACAAACTAAATAGTAATACATAAACATATATGTAATAATAGTAATACATAAACATATCAGGGGCTATGAGTGGTGGTGGCGATGTGTGGGCGATTAGAAAGGGGTGAGCAATGATGATGGATCCTCCTCTTCAATAATAGTCTTCTTTTATAATTTTATAATAGGTGCCTTGGTGTTTCTTCAAAATGTGTCCACATTAAATAAATTTTCCAAGAGTTTCCTCCTTTCAAAAGCCAATTGAATGTAACTTTGTGTCCATTAACTTTTTTCTACGTTTTCACCAAGGGTTGCTTCAAACATCTCTTCAAAAATTTGTCTAAATTCATTGAATCATCAAGCAACTACTTCTCACGCTTAAGCGCGAGGTCCTAAGCGCTTAAGTGCGGCCTTCTCAGTTTCACTAGTGCGTAAGCACCAGTTCTGGCGCTTATGCGCCTCAGTTCAATTGCACACCTTCTTCATTTTTGCTCTAAATCTGATCATTTTTCACTCCTTTCACCATTTTTCATCCATTTGATTATACCTGAAAGAAAAATACACAAATACCTTCCATTAAAGCATAATATCTCAAAAATAGGTAAAAAAATGTGTACATAAAGACTATATATTTTAGGTGTATCACACATCCTCTGAGGAACCATGGACTCTCCCATGCACACATGTGCTCTTCTCATGGCCTCCCATAACTATTTAAGGAGGGTAACTGAGAGCTCCACACACGCACTCAACTTCCTAGCCAGTCTCTTATGCCGCTTGCTCCCAACACAAAAAGCACTCCCTTAAACTAGAGATACTCATCCCTACCATCCTCTGGCCATCCTACAACAACACAACCTTAATTTCACTATTGAAATATAGGGCATTTTTTGGCTTTGATATCAACTTAATTAAAACCTCAATCCAACTCTCCCATAAGCTTCATAAAGCCAAAAAACCTTACCCCCAATTAAAATTTGAGCTTTCCGCACTCCCTAACCTACTCAAATATCAACCCAAGCCACCACTTGGTCTAGCTCATAATAAGGGCCATTTTTAGAGTGAATTGAAGCAAGTAGAAGCTTCGTGAGATCAAGGTGATTACCTCTGTTAAGCTCAATCAAGGCCTCACCTTTTCTGATAAGGTAATGACTTAAAATCCATAAAATGGTACTTTATTTAATCTTTTATGAAGAAAATGAACAATGAATGTCCACTTAATCGTATAAGGTTTGCCTCAACTAGATGAAGTTATAGGATCAAACCCCATGTGATTTGGTTAAGTGTAGAGCAAAATCTTAGGGTTTGATTTTGGAGGGTTCTCGGTCTTCTGTCCCGTGTGGATAACAGACATATGTTGCCCATTTCCGTGTATTTGTATCTGACGACAGAGATAAATAAAAACTGTTGAACTACAGAGGAGGAGCACAACGGATTGACACCACATAAGCGCTCACTATAAAGCACGACAAATCATGGGGTGCCTTGTGAGAGTTTGATGCGGCGTTGTGTGGGTTAAGTAAATAATTTAGGATTTTTTGAGATGTTCAAATCAAAAAAATATTTGTCAACTTTAAAATCTATAACCTTGGAAATAAAAATCTAAAAAATAAAATAAAATAACCCATAAAATCAATGAACATAGGAGAAAATTATAAAAATAGAATAGTAAAAAAGTAAAGTATAATTAATTTTTAATTAATTAAATATCCTATAGGGTATTTTAATTATAAAAAAATTAAATATAACATAAGATAATATGAAACTTTTAGGGATTATTCCTTATACCATTAAGATTATTTTCTGATTCCAAAGTCAGGGGACATCCCAAACATCAAAATGTCTAATTTTTCATTAAAATTATAATTATTTTGAGAAATAAATATAAAAAATAAAAGAAAAATTAGAAAATATAAATGAAAATGGAAATTAAAAAAAAATTACGGCGTTAATCCTAAGCATTGAAATAACCACTTTCGCCTCTAAAAAATTTAAAAAGAAATTAGAACATTTGGGGTAAATGTGTAAAATTAGAAATTTTGCATTGTAGCCCAAGTTGTCTCATAAACCTATGTTAAACATAAAAACTGACTTAGAAGACCTTCAGATCACTTCTTAATGAAGAGATTAAGAGGTTAACCTCATCATTATGGAATCTCCTTATTGAACCAATTTTAAATTCTTCCTAGGTCTAACCCATACTAGACTAAACCTAACTTAATTCAAACTTAAATTCAATATAGGTTTGACCCCATTTAGACCTAGCTTAACTTAAGTCACTTCAAACTCAACTTAGTTCAAGCCCCAATCTAAACCTAACTCAAACTAAATTCATCTCTAAACTTTACTCAGGTCTAACCTGACCTAGATGTAGCCAGTTCAAACTTTAAATCTAAATTGAGTTAGATCTAACCTAACTTAGACCTAATTAAATTAAGACTTCAGTTAGATCCAACCCATCCTATACCTGACTTAAATTAACTCAAATTTAAAACCTATCTTATGTATAACCTAAACTAAACTTAATTAAATTAATAGTTGATTTAGGTCTAGCCTAACCTAGGCTTAGTTTAACCAAACATTAAGTTTAACATAAGTTTATTCCAATTTAGGCCTAATCCAACCTAATCCAAACCCTAAACTTCAAAAACATCATCCAAGTGTAACTCAAACCCTAAAATTATAATCTACCTAAAGTCTAACCCAACTTAAACTTGATTTAGACCCTAAGTCAATTCCCATCCAACCTGGACTTGACTCGAACAAACCAACTTAACTAAACCTAGGTCAACATGACTTAACTCGAGCTAACCAAAACCGACTTTAAACATTTTAAGGCCGACCCGACCTAACCCGATTTAACCCAAACCAAATCTTAACTAAACCTAAGTCAACCAAACCTAACTTGGGTTAACCCAAACCAACTTTAACTAGTTTATGTTCAACCCAACCTAACTCAGGTTAACTCAAATTCAGTTTAATCGGATGTTGAACTCATATTTGGCTGAGGTCTAGTCTTTCCTCTTTAGTAGCCTAAAGTTTAGCCATAGGACTTTTCTGTTGACTATTCCTAAAGGACTAGAAAAGGAACCCTCATCATTAGAAACTCTAAACCATTCTTTGCAACTTGAAGTTCCACATATTGGTCTTAACCTTTAGCACTTAGTAGGTGGGGTTATTATGGGGGAGCTCAAGGTGAATCCCCATAGGACTGTCTAGCCTTAGGGTCAACCCTTCTGGGTGTTGGTCTTGAGCTAGTTTACATACTGTTATACACTTTCACACACTTTCACTCACTCACAACCCTAAACCAAAATCTTGTTGACTTTGATCCCTTGATTTTTTGGGAGACTCATGTTGATGGTCCCCTAGACCCACTAGCCCTAGGGTAGGTTTTAGTTAAGACCAGTACATAGAGGACCCAAATGGAGTTTCTATTGGTCCAGGGCTCATATAGGGTGGTTGGCACCTCAATTTCACCAAAATACCTAACTTAGCCTTTTGCCCGCAAATTTATCCAATTTTACCAAAATACCCCAACCCCTAAATTTGACCAAAATTCTCAATTTCACCCAAAATACCAAAATTTGTTCAAAAATTAATTTAAACCATTTGAGACCACCCAAATTTCACAAAACTTCCCAAATTTCCAATTTTACCAAATTACCCCCAAATTTCCCAAAATTACAAAAATACCCTTGGTACCCAAAACTTTCCCAAAACCTCTAAAATCACTTCAAATGTCCCCAAAACCAAATTGGGCTCTTCAATTGAACCTAATTTGGCTAATTACCAACTTTCATCAAAAGCCCCAAATTGCCTTTAAAGGCCCAATTATCCGAATTCACCTCAAATGTCTGCCAATTTGATCCCAATATTCTCCAATTTTAATTCTAAATTCAAATTCATCATGATCAAACTCAATTAAAACTAAATCTAAGTTCGATTGACCCACATTTGAGTCTAATTTCAACCTAAATCAAAAAGCCCCAATTTGGCCTAAAACCAAAATCCCACTAAATTGCACCCCCAAAGCCTTCCAATTGCCCCAATTATGCATCATAAACTCTTTGAAAAAACTCCACACACCAAATTTAACCCTCTATTGGCCTTGTTTAATCTTTAATTTCACTCAGTTTCAACCCAAATCTAAAATTCCCAAAGTTGCCTCAATTTAGCCATGTGCCCAAATTCCACCAAATTGAATGTCGTAACCCTAAAATTGGCACCCAATTAATGTTGAAAACTCTTCATCACATTTCACTAGACCATTTTGAACCATCAATTTGGTATTAATCCAACTCTAGCCTAACATAAGCCTAAGTCTAACCCAACTTCCCCAACTTGATTAAATGTCCAAATTCCTTCAAATTCACCCACCAAATCACTTCAAAATCATTATAAATCCTTTCTAAACCTCTCATGATAATCACCCATACAAAATTGATTAATTAATTGGGCTTAATGTCATGGCTAACCTAAGCCAAAACCAACTTCAAGATAATTTGACCTAAATTGAACCCCTTCACCAAAATTGACTTAGCCATACCAAATGACCAAATTAATGTCACCACAACCACCATTTAAACTTTGTTGACCAGCCTAAACCCACCTAAACCACCTAGGTGAGCTATGAACAAATGGCCCCTTGATTTAAGGGATCTTAACCATATTTAGCCTTTTTTTGAAAATACTTTGCCATCATAACTTGCCATTGGGAGTAAATCATAATTAACCCTCCCTTGACCTCCCTAAGCCAAGAAGTGACCATACGCTGGCTAGCCACTAGAAACAATCACCCTAGAGGAGCCCCAAATGGGCAAAACCCAAAATTTAGACTCCCTGACTTGGCTCACTCTAATTGGATGCTTGTGCATTTCTTCCCTCCACCTCAGCAAACTGTAGCACTCATCAGACCCTCCTGAGCTCCACCAGGCAACCATGGCTTTAAATTGACCCCTTCATGACCAGAGGGGAGTGTGCTAAAATCCTTGGGGAAACTCTGCCAAAATCTCACTAGAGCCTCTCCAAACCATCCTAAGTGCAATCCCCCTGCTCTCAGCCATTCACAACCACCAATTAGGGCCAATTTCATCACTAAAATTTGCCCAAAAACTAGGACAAATTTCTCCACTCCACCACGGTGCATCAAACTTCAATTGAACTTGCGCACACTATCCACAGAGTGAGAGAAGTTGATTCCACACAAAAGCACCATCCCAAATAGCCTCTAACCTAGCTCTAGACAAACACCTGAAATTGAGCTTGATCAAAACCATACCTAGAAAATTCACCAGGGCGTAGGACTTGATCTGGTGGTTTGTTGAACCCAATCAAAGCTACCACAACCATCTGATTGAGGCCTCCCATCTCAGAAAAATGTATTGAACCTCAACCCTAAGCCGAGCTTGTTTTGATTCTCCACATGTAATGGCTTAATTTCATGCTTGAACAAACGTATAGATAGGTTCATCTTGAGTAAATAAAGGTTTAGAAACAAGCTCTATGCAATTTGGTTGAGCCTAGACGAAGATCTTAAGGTTTTAGTGTGAACGGTTCTCGGGTTAGGTCATTTGGGGATGATAATGGGGAGCCATTCGATCGCGTGTTTATTTGATGGATGAAGGAAATTATGTCAGACCAACACTTTGTATGAAAAGGCGGGTTGCGTGGCAGCTAAGCTGGATGACATCATTAAATGGCGGAGCACCGCGTGTGAGTTCGGAGCCGCCGTAGGATGAGTTGACGCTGCATGTTTAAGCAAAAAAAATGGATTATTTGAATTAAATTAAATGTTTGAACTTCAAAAATCCATATCTTTCTCTAGAAAAATCATAAATATAAAAGAAAAATACCCACTTCCTCAAGAAACCAAGGAGAATAATGTGGAATAAAAATAAAAATTGTTTGTTTACTCTATGATTTTTAATGAATAAATACTTTATGGAGTATTTTAATTCATTATGATCAAGCAATACTCACAATGGCTTGAGAATTTTAGGGTTTGTTCCTTATGATGGAGGAGATGTTCTCTAATTTTTCCAAGGTCAGAGAATGCCTCTATGCTTCTAACCCTAATTTTCTAGCTAGGGTGGCTATTGTGGTTTATTTTAATTATATAAATTAAAGTATTACTTGAAAAAATTATGAGGATAAATTTAGTAGGTTTCCTGTAGTCAGGGAATCTTAGGAAAAATTACATGATGATTT
>NEWO01000298.1:707999-726526 GCA_003013225.1 Phalaenopsis aphrodite
ATATAAAATCAAATTGATCACATATCTTTCATAATTTAGATGAAAGGGCACTACACCTCAAGCTTTGTATTTAACCCAAAAGACAAATGCATGACTTCATAGTGAGGCTCAATCAAATAAACTAAGCAATGTATGACATCCATTTGTTCTGCCAAACCATTTATTTATCAGCCGACAAGTTCTCCTATTTAATATAAAAAAATTAAATAGGGTTTTTATTAAGCTATTTTCTTGAAGGTTTTCTATAAAGGCAAGCCCTTATAGTTAATTATATCTTAGAAAATTGAAGTTACCTAAGAAAAATCTTCATAAAAATCAGGGGATATTTTCTTCAAAGAGGTCAAAGAAATAGGACTTTCCAAAGAGATTAGAAAAGGTGGTGTAAAATATGAGCGACTCTAATTTGGAACATTTATTTTTAGAATCCAAAGGAAGAAGAACTAGGGGATGTCACGGATTCTGAGGAGAACCTCGGTGATTTCCCAAGCTATGTTATGGTTTGGCTTCAATTTAGAAGAGAAATATTTAAATGTTTCATCCTATTATTTTTATTAATTGGGGATTACATTCGTGTGAAACAATCACACAAATAGCATGGAAGATTTGAGGATTTAGGTGATGACGAACGAAAACATCGAAATCCTAAAGATGTTAGGGCTTATCTTGTATAAAAAAACCATACAAATGCACTAAGGAAAATTGAGGAATATTTTCGTGCTAGGTGGACAACCTCAAAATCTTATGGTTTGATGTTTAATTCTAAAGAATGGTTTAGCTGGTGTAGATATGGTTTTAGATTAAAGATGGTCATGCTGCCCACAATGCTAGCTCCAAGCTCATTGTCATGGCAAGTTTATGTTTTCTAATATGTCAAGTCATAATGTCAAATCAAATATTTCCTAAGGTTATGGTTATTTAAATATTATTGGGGAATGTTAAAGTTGGTTAGAGCGACACTGGTTAGGATCCTATGATTCCGTCTTTTTGGCACCACCATTTTCTTTTGGATTCACTTAGTCCACATGAATTTAGTAAACCCAATTTAATGAGTTTCATACGTTCATTTAGACTGTGGAAAATCTAGTTGGCAACCGTAGGTTACCTCCTCTGAGGGATTCTTGATCATCCAATTTGGAGTTTGGTGGACAATAAAGGTGTGGAAAAATCTGTCCTGGTTTGAGTTGAAATATTGAGCTCAAAACTGGGCTCCAATAAGGGAACCAGAGAGGGAAAATATTGGGCTTGATCTTAGGAGCTTTTGGAGAGTGTCTAGAAGCAATTGGGCAGAGTCTCCTCAAGGAAATTTGCTAGCTCCTCTTTCGGCCATGGAGGAGGTAGTTTAAATAATGAGGCTTGGGGTGGAGCTCAAGGCTTTAATTCAGGTGCAATTTGGTGCTTAGATGGAGGGTAGAAAAATGTCAAAGACCAATTGGAGCTAACCATCTTGGATGGGTGAGATTGGGTTTGGATCGAAGCATGGGGCTCTCAATTTTGGAGTTTTGGTAACTAGGATGGCTGGCCAAAGCACGGGATGTTTTCAGGTAGCAAGGTGAGCCAGAGGGATATTTTATTATGATTAACCTTTAATGGTTTGGTATCATGACAAGTATTTCTTGGTTTACCACCAAAAAAAGGATAAAATCCACTAAATCAAGAGAGCATTGGTTCATGGCTTCCATTAGGTGGGCCAGGTGGGTCTTTCCTGGTCACTAGGATTCATTTGGTGGTTGTGGTCTCATTACTTTTGTCACTTTGGCATGACTTAGTCAATTTTGGTGCATGGGTTCATATGGGTCAAATTATCTTGAACTTGAGTTTGGGTTAAGCTAGCCATGACATTGAGCCAACTTATTGACCAAGACGATGTATATGATTGTCATAAAGAGTTTGAAAATGATTCAGAGTGATTTTGAATTGATTTGGATGGTCAATTTGAGGGATTTTGGGCATTTGATCAATTTGGGGATGTTGGGTAAGACTTAGGTTTAGGTTGGGCTAGAGTTGGGTTAATTCCAAATTGAGAGTTTAAAATGGTCTAAGGGAATGTTATGAAGATTTCTCAACATTAATTGGGTGCCAATATAAGGCATTCAATTTGGTGGAATTTAGGCACATGGCTAAATTGGGGCAAATTTAGGAATTTTGTATTTTAGTTTAAATTGAGTGAAATTGAGCCCTGAATAAGGTCAATAGAGGGTTAAATTTGGTATGTAAAGATGTTTCAATGATTATATGATGCATAATTTGGGCAATTAGAAAGATTTTGGGGTTCAATTGAGTGGGATTTTGGTTTTAGGCCAAATTGGGGCTTTTCGATTTGGGTTGAAATTTGACTCAAAGGTGGGTCAATTGGACTTGTATTTAGTTTGAATTGATTTTTATCATGATGAATTTGAGTTGAGAATTGAAATTGGAGAAGATTGGAATCAAATTGTTGGACATTTGGTGAGAATTGAGGAAAATTGGGCCTTTAGAAGCAATTTGGGGTTTTCGTCAAAGTTGGTCAAATTGATCAAATTAGGTTTAATTAAGGGGTCCAAATTGGTTTTGGTGACTTTTGAAATTATTGTGAGGGTTTTGGGAATGTTTGGGCCACCAAGGGTATTTTTGTAATTTTGGAAAATTTGGGGGTATTTTGGTTATTTTGAATTTTTTGAGAGATTTTGGGCAATGTGGGTAGTTTCAAATGGTTTGAGATGGTTTTTGAACAAAGTTGGATATTTTGGCTGAAAGTGGGAATTTTGGTCAAATTTGGGGTTTGGAGGTGTTTTGGTAAATTTGGTAGATTTAAGGGCAAAAGGCTAAGTTTGATATGAGCCATGGACCAATGGAATCTCCATTTGGGTCCTTTATGTATTGTTCTTGGCTAGGCCCTAGCCTAGTGCTGGAGGGTCTGGGGGACCATCTACATGAGCCTCCCAAAATATCAAGGGACCAAAGTTAACAAATTTGGGTATAGGTTTGTGAGTGAATTTGAGTGAAAGAGAGTGAAAGTGAGTGGAATAGCTCCAGTCTGACACTCAGGGTCAACCCTAAAGCCAAGCAGTCCTATGGAGACTTTCTTTGAGCTCCCCCATATTGATCCCACCTACCAAGCGCTAGACGTTAGGACCATAATTTGGAACATCAAGTTTAGCAAAGAAGAGTTTAGAATTTCTAAGGGTGTGGGTTCCTTTTCTAGTCCTCTAGGAATATTCAATAGAAAAGTCCTATGGCTAGTCTTTAGGCTACTAAAGAGGAAAAAGCTAGACCACAACCAAAAGTGAGGCCAACAAATGAACCCCCAATACACCGCGCGTATTAGCGTTAACCATCGATAGCAACAAAATTAACATAGACTTCTAAGTTAATAGACCTAGAATAAAGTACAAAATTGAGTGACAATTGTTTCCACTAGTTAGTAATAGATTCTGTCGTTGGGGAAAATAATATAGATTTTAGGGACAATTGACAGGCAAAGTGGCAGTCCCGACAAAGACTCGATTCGAATTGAATATATCAAAGAAATTTTGGATTTTAAATTAAAATTTAATGGGGGTGAAACTACGTGCAAGGAAACCAAATTGAGGGGAAAATAAAAGGCAAAAAAGAAATAGAGCGTCAAATCTTATTCTGAATGTAAGAATTGGAATACGACGTATAAGCTTACCCCGATGGTGAGGATGGGATTAGGAAGTCAAAGCCTACCCCGGAAGGAGAATCAGAATTTAGTTACCGATCTCAAAAGTAGGTATCAAAATTTAGATACTGACCCCGAAAATATAAATGGAAATAGCACGTCTAAGCCTACACTAAAAGAGAATCAGAATTTAGGTACCGACCTCAAAAGGAGCGATTAAAATTTAGGTACTGGCCCTTTGAGTGTAGATGAGAATAGGATGTTTAAGCCTATCCTGAAATGAAAATTGGAATTTAGGTACTAACCTCAAAAGTTGGGATCAAAATTTAGGTACTAACACGGAGATGTGAATTGAAATTTAGGTATCAATCCTAGAAAGAGAATCAAAATTTATGTACCGACCTCGAAATAAGGGAATCAGAATTTTGGTATTGAACACTGGATGTGAATTGAAATTTTAGTATCAACCCAAGAAAGAAAATCGGATGCCTTACTCCTTTTAAGGTGGTCTTAAACTGATATCGAAGATAATGAGAATGGGAAGCCTTACTCCATTTAAGGTGGTGTTAAACCTATCTCGAAGATATTGAGAATAGGATGCCTTACTTCATTTAGGGTGGCCTTAAACCTCTTTGGAAGATTTGGGTCACATTAGGAAGGAAAGTTATGGGACTCACACTCAACCAAAATGGTGACAAGGAAAATATCAAATTTCAGTGGTAATTGATGCGGGCAGATTTAGTGTGAGAATTTTGCAAATATTTTTCAATATTACAAAATTACACATGGCAAATATATAATAAATATGAAATATAATCCCAACCAAAATGCTTTTTAAGAAAAAAATTTATCTTTTAAAACTCTTTTTAAACTGCCAAATCCCCTTTAAAATCAATGCAAGTATATGTATCGCTCAAGTAATAAAGGGCTTTAATCGAGTCCTGGATATCGATACCACAGGGAAGTTGGAATATCCTAAAGTAAATTAAGAAAATTATTTTTTTTAAAAAAATAAAAGTAGAAGTAAAGTGTGAAGTTTGAAATTTAACTACTAAAGAGAATACTAATTAAAATGCAGATGTAAGACTTAAGAAGTTAAATTAAACTAAATACTAAACATTTAAAAGAAAAATTACGAAAGTTAAACAAGGCTTTTGTTGTGACAGAAAGTTTAAATTTAAAAAAACATCCTTCCTCTTTACAATGAGTATATAAATAGGGAAGAAATTGAAATCATTTTAAAAAATAAAAAAAAATTTGGTTTTGTGTCAAATAGGAGTAATCCTATTCTATGCCCTCTTCTTAGTGCTATAGAGAATATTGACAAATCCAGAGTTTGGTCCCAAATTTCGTGGTTAGGTTGGGAGGATACAAGCTGCCACGCCAGAGCTCCCACTGCTCCCTCCATTGAGAACTAACAATCTCGCATTAGTTTCCAATCAACTATACCAAATTGGGGCTATTAATCTGTCACCTTAAAATCTCCAATTTTGTATCCAACAAAGTATATTTCCCTATATATTTGCAACCAATCCCATGGATGACATACACTCCCTTGAAATCAAATGTGATTCTCCCTATGTTGTAGAAATCATATCTCATTTAAGAACATATGTCTCTCAAAAAGTTCTAACATTTCAATTGGCCAGATCGAAAAGTAAATGAAGATTGAAGTTCAAATCATCTCCAATTATTATCATTTAAAATCATGGAAAATAAAATCTATTCTTCAAAAAACCATATCTCAAAGTAGGGAGAAGAATAAAGACTACTACTCAGAATTCATGAGAATGATATGATAAAATGCAGATTTCATATATAAGAACAAGTTAAAAAAAAGAAATAAAAATGCAACTTTTTTCACAATCCTTCCCAAGAAAATCCTTAGAAGTTCTCTCTAAGCCTTTCTCTCTTTACAATCACTCCTAAAGTGTAATGAGGAAGAAATCTTTCACTTTCCCTCTCCTCTTACATTCCTAGAAGAAAATCTCATCTTCTCTCTCTATCTCTATCTTAAGCACCCCTCTCTCTCTCTCTCTCACCACACACCCAAAAAAGCCTCTTTCAATACTTCTTTATTTATTTTGGGTTGCCTCCTTTGGAAAAGAATTCAAAATTCCCTTCATAATTACCTTTAAAGTCAATTCTTTTGAATTCAAAAGATGTGTCATTTGATCCAAGAGTCATATCCCTTCATAAAAGAACCATCCAAAACGTCTAGATGCATTGAATTACTCCAAAAGGTGTGTAGAATAGCTATCTTTTAGAAATTGGCGCAAAAGTTTAGCTTGAACTGCCTTAATTTGAAAAAGTCATCCCTGCCACATCATGCACTAGCTCTCTAAATTTGGGCTCATCATGCGTCGATCTGGAGCATCATGAGCTAGAATCCTAAAAATCACTGTTTTGAATCCAAATTTCTTCCTTTTTAGTAATTTTTCTCCAAATGCCTAAAAATGATATACCTGCAGTAATAACACAAAAATTCTCTTGTTTAAAGTGCAATATCACCAAAAATAAGCATAAACTAGGTACTTAAAATAATATATTATTTTTCTTTATCAAAATCCCCCAAATTTAAATGTTACTTGTTCTCAAGTAACACTTTTATTACATAAATGCATATGACTTAGGATAGAGATTAACTTATAACTTATATACTTTAGTTTAAGAAATAGAATAGAAAAATATAAGGAAAATCCATTAATAACTTAGACTCAAACTCTATGTCTAGGAATACTTTGTAATCAAATTTAAGATTTTTGAATCTCTATTCATTTCAAAAAGAATTGTGTTTTATCATATTAAAGACATTTAGAACATTATATGAAAAAGAGCTTCATTAAAACTTTATTAGGAATGCTACTAATAATGCAATACAAGTTTAGAAAATGTAATAAAGCTTCTTCTTTAAGTTGATTCAAGTGAAGTCAATTTTTAATTAGGCATCTCCTCAAGCTTCACTTCAGTTATTTTTCTTTCTTCTTTTTTTTATTTTATTTTAGGATCTTTTCAATCCTTTCTTTTTTTTGTTTTCTTTTTCAAGTGAGGATTACTATATCTGGATAGCCTTTAATAATTTTGAACTTCATTATCCTCTTCTTAAAGTCAAAACTCTATACCTTTCTTCACTTCATCTATTCATTTTAGTTTATAATTTTTCATAAAGTATCATTCTTTTCTACTTAAATGAAACTCTAAAATTCTTATTACTTTAAAACTATAATTTTCTTTACTTTAAATAAAAAAAATATAATCTTATCCTATCATAGCAAATATCTTTAACTTTAAAATTGACCTTCATTATTAAAAAAAACTTTTAACCTAAATTTACCAAAATATTTATAAACATAAGTATAGTCATTTAAAGTTAAATCTTAATATCCCAGGCCATGTTATATTAATTTAAAAAATATAGTTACTTAAGGAAAAATAAAATTTAGTTTACTCCTTTTCCAAAGAAAAGTTTCTTTCCCCCAAACTTATGTTCTTATTTGATTTCAAAGTTATTTTTAATATAAAATTTAGTAGGTGAAAGAAAACAGTAAATGCATGAAAATAAAAACTAACTTGTAGAAAATTTCTGACTATGAAACTGGGCTCTGGTATATTGCAGGGACTAATTATAAAACTACATACAGGCTTTAAAGTATTATGTAAAACATAAAATATTATAGAGAACTTGCTAAGAATTAAAAACATAAATACAAAAATTGAAAAAAAAATAAACTGACAAAATAAATTAAAAATACTAAAAATGCACAAAAAATGAATGTCTACAGTTACTATTACAGATTCAGTTCACAACACAACATAAATTTTTTTACTACAACAGTTTTCAAATGAACGTACATCACAATACAAACAACAACAACAATCGAACCTAAAAAAAAAACTAAACTAGACTCATAAAATATCAATCCTCATCTCCTTCCTCTTCATCATCTGATTCTTCTTCTTCATCATCATGAGTGAGAGTATAGGGAGTGAAACTGGGGCAAGTAGGAAAGTCCACATTAGGTTCACCCCTAAGATGTCTTACCATAGCTTTCTCAAAAATAAATATCATGTTGCACTCTCCTCTATTGACATTCATCATTATATGCATTCCTTGCTCCTATCTCTCCTAACCCAGTTGGAATATTAACTATATCCATTTGTTGAATCATGTGTTGATCCATAATACCTTCAAGCGATGTAGATCAAGAAGTAGATACCCCTAAAGCAGATGTAGAGGGCATATCCCATCTTGCACATCTAGACTCAAAAAATGATTCTACTCTTTGAATCATATGCCACCCAATCAAATTTTGTGCCTGTAATCTCTTTTTATTTCTACGGGATTCTACTCCTGATTTTTCATATAGTGAAAATCAAGGTAGGGTATTCCAAACCTCTAGCAGTAGAACTAACAGTTATATTTCAAGCATGCTGAATTATAAGTGCACGAACATTTATTGCCTTCATGTTTTGAATGAAATAGTTTAGTACAACTCAATCTTTAGTAGCATCAGCCAAATGATTTTTTGGCAAAAGTACTTTTGAGTGAAAATTCAACATGAAAGCGGAAAAGTTAACTATCTTGTTATTCTTAATTTTCCATTCCCTCTTCCATCATTCAAAAAAGCAATTACCTCTTCCCGTGATGAATTAGTTATTACAAATGCAGTGTATTCATCGTGAAACACATTTCTAAGCCTATAAAAAGCAATGATCCTTTTCAGCAAAAAATTTGACATGCTTACCCCTCACTAAGATGTTATCTTCAGCGATGAAGCTCAGGTTTACATAAAACTCTCGAGCCATCTGGACAACTTCTATGACAGTGAAGTAGCAAAATATTTCCTAGTTCTGGGCTAGAATCAATCTCTCGACCTCGCCTTGCAAACGCTTATTCATGGATCATACTTTTTTTCTCCATCTGAGTAATGTAACAATGTTGGGCTTTGAAACTAAAAATCTTTGTGCATCAAAGTCCTCAGATGGCCTTCCTCTCTTAACTTATGAAGTCATTTATAAATTTGACAAAAATTCAAATATAGTCTAAAAAAATCACAAAATAGAAAACCTAACTCCTCAAGTAAAATTATTTGGCAAGAAAGCTTTCACCATGAGTTTTCTTCAAGTTTTTTCATTTAAACTTCCAAATTTTGGATTACCCAAATCCATGGTAAAAATTAAAAATTTTTAAATTAAAGTGATCATCTTACCAAGAGAAGATGAAATCTATGGTTTTTAGCCTCTGAATCCTTCTCTTTTGCCTGGAATGTGATGCTCTAGACCGAGGTCTTAAGGTAGAAGTTGACTCCAATAGCAAAAATAGAGTTTTTCCGTGTGATTTCATAATTTTATAGGCAATAAGGTGTGTTCGGACTTTTGGGGCATCATGAGCAAATTTGGAGCATCATGCGCCAAGGCTCTGTAAATTGGTGCATCATGTGTCAATCAGCGCATCTTGCACGAGAGCTTAAATTCTCCAGATTTTGATTTCTGTGGAAATCTCCTCCATATCGCTTTACCTAAACCTCTATTTAACTCAAATAAACCTTTCTAAGCATCTATAAACATAACACTAACACAAAACTTTCACAAACAACACAAAACTCACATTTATATATAAAATTCGTTCTATTACAAACTAACATTTTTCAAGCCAACAAACATCAATTTCAGTGTTCTAAAGCAAACCAACATCCTAACACTGAAATCCAAAGATCAAAATTCAAAACATAAACATAGATAGTGTTCGTTAGAAAGGAAATGCAATCCAACTTAATAAACTAAAGCAAGCAACACCAAAAAAACATTTCGTGCATAATTTAAGATCAAACATCTTCTTCTCTATCATCCTCCTGGATATCTCCCATAGATTTGTAGTGCATATAAGGTTGTAGAAGGGTCGAAATGGAAATTCATCAATTGAATTTTCCTCCTCAATCCAAGAATGTTTCTTGAACATACATACCAATCCATCTTCAACACTCCTTGTATGCTCAAATGTTCCTTCAGTCTTCAATCCAGCATATCCAATATTTCAGTGATATTCCCAATGACGTGCATGAGATTTTGCACATCTTTCTCTACCTTCTTGATCCTCTTTGAAAGTGCAATTGAGTTGTAGTAGGGCTAAATAGGTGATGAATTCTGAGATCCTTTATACATCAGTACAATCATGTCATTTTCATCTCTCATTCCAGTAATAGACTTCTCGATCCATCAAGTTCCAAGGAANATATTCCCAATGACGTGCATGAGATTTTGCACATCTTTCTCTACCTTCTTGATCCTCTTTGAAAGTGCAATTGAGTTGTTGTAGGGCTAAATAGGTGATGAATTCTGAGATCCTTTATACATCAGTACAATCATGTCATTTTCATCTCTCATTTCAGTAATAGACTTCTCGATCCATCAAGTTCCAAGGAAGAAGCACTTTTTCCCAACTTTCATAAAGTACTTACGATTGACTACATAGTAGAAAAATATTGGATGGATGTCCAAGTCTAGTTGCTGATCCATTCACAATAAAACCCAAAATCGATTTCACAATAATAGTTCCAACATCAATAGGGTTTCCAAGTTGAATGCAATAATTTAAAATAGCTCTCTCCTATGTTACCTTACTAGTTTTCATGGTAGGTAGTAATTTTGATGAAATGAGGAAGTTCCATTCTTTTTCAACTGGATTTAAAAATGACGAAGGAAAACATACATTTCCATCATCTATGGTCTTCCAATTTGCATCTTTAATCGTAATGTAGCAGTAGAGTTCATTAATATTCTCTCTTTTAGGGGTAAGGTTTGCATAATGGCAGATAGAAACATTTTCAATCATAAACATCTCGTTTATTCTTGAAGGAGTGAACTGCACACACCTGCCTTGCATGTGAATCATTCCTTGGTTGATCCCAAGAAGATTTGCATAAAATTCTTTTCCTACAAGAATATCAACAACAATAGTAGTGTAGCAAAATTCCCAACACCTTAGCACAATAGTCTCTTCTACTTGAGTATTTGGCGTGTTGAATCCTGGATTAAAAAATTCCCTTTCTTTGATAAGCCTTCTCTTCACTAGAACTCGATCATGTAATTTCTGCGAATCAAAACTAATGTACTTTCTCCAGTTGAAAATTCCAAATTTAGTGGAGTTTTTAGAGTGGGAAGCCATAGGATTTGAAAAGTAGTGACTCTTCTCTCATTTCCCCCCCCCCCTAAAATATGGTTTATGGTCGGTTTTTAGCAATTTTATGCAGAAGAAACCGTCAAAACCTACCAAAAATCGCCATTTGACACGTTTTAAACATTTTCAGACCCGCAATACATCATGCGCCAATCTGGCATATCATGCGTCAGCTCTCTGGAAAGTGGCGCATCATGCACCAGTTCCAAAATTTTTGTTGTTTTGATCTTGATCCATTAAATTCTCAATTTTTCTATAAAATTAGGCAATTAAATATATTTTTATATATTTTATCAAATACACAAACTACATAAAGACATAAACATAAATATATGTAAAATATTTCAAACAAAACAAACTCAAAAACTAATTAAGAACAATACATGTGGGTTGTCTCCTACAAAGCGCTTGATTTAATGTCATCAGCTCGACATTCCAGTCTTATTCTGGGTGACCCAACATTATAGTCTTTTTAAAAATTTTTCTTTGACCATCAAAATAAGATTTCAATATGTACCCATTCACTTTAAATACTCGTCAACTCTTAGAGTCTTCAATATTAACTGCCCCATAGGAATAGACATTTATAACTCTGAATGGCCCTTTCCACCTACGCTTCAATTTTCTAGTAAATAATTTCAATCTTGTATTATATAATAAAACTTCCTTTCCAAGTTCAAATTCTCTTTTTATTATCTTGCGATCATGTCATTCTTTCATCTTTTCCTTATAAATCCTCTCATTATCGAAAGATTCATTGAAATTTTCCTCAAGCTCATTTAATTGCAATAATCTTGTCTCACCAGCTTCTTTCAAATTGAAATTGAATTCTTTTATCGCCCAATAAGCTTTATTCTCCAATTCAACTAGCAAGTGGCAAGTCTTCACAAAAATTAATCTATAAGGGGACATTCTTATAAGCTCATAATGCAATATCCATTCTAATAGATCAATACATTTTATTAGGATTAACACTCTTTTCCAAAATTCTCTTAATTTCACAATTAAATGCTTCTGCTAAACCACTAGTCTGGGGATGATAAACATTTGTGATATTATGCATTATATTATATTTTTCCACCAATCTTGCAACTGTTACATTCTTAAAATGAGATACTCCATCGGTAATGATTACTCTCGGAATTCCATATCTTGCAAAATTATTTTTAATAAAAATTTTTGAAACACTCCAAGCATCACATCGACATAAACTAATTGCTTCAATCTATTTTGAAATGTAATCCACTGCAATCAAAATGAATATTTTTCTGAATGAGGGTATAAATGGTCCAATAAAATTCAATCCCCATGAATTAAAAATTTCCATTTTCAAATTAAAATTTAGAGGAATTTAATTTCTTCTCAAAATATTATATATTCACTGGCACTAATCACATGTTTTGATATATATATATTAACATCTCTAAATATAGTAGGCCAATAAAATCCAGATTGTAAAATTTTTTGAACAGTTCTATCATTCCCAAAATATCCTCCAAATTCAAAATCATGACATTTTTGAATAATTTCTTGAATTTCTTTATAAGGCTCACATTGTCTCCTCATTAAATTTTTACATTGCTTATATAAATAAGGATCATCCAAAAATAAGATCTTGCCATGAATAAATTTCTTTTCCTGTTGTTTTTTTAGTCCATATGGTAAAATACCACCAAAAATATAATTTACAATATCAGCATACCAAGGTATTTCCCATCCTTTTATAGCATAAAGTCGTTCATTAGGAAACGTTTCATTAATATCTTTTTCCAAGTTAAGCATTTCTTCTTGTTCTAGCCTAAGTAAATGATTAGTAGTTTGATTATCAATCCTTTTTCTCTCGACTACAACAAAATCAAACTCTTGCACAAGAAGTACCCATCAAATTAATCTTTGTTAGTTTCCTTCTTTTGCATCAAATATGTAATAGTAGAATGGTCAGTATGCACAACACATTTAGCTCCAATCAGATATAATCTAAACTTATCAAAAGTATACACAATAGCTAATAACTCTATTTTAGTGGTAGTGTAATTAATTTAAGCATCATTTTGAGTCCTAGTAGCATGGTATATAACTTTAAAATTCTTATAATATCTCTGCCATAAAACATCTCCAATTACATAATCGCTAACATCAGACATTAATTCAAAATATTTCTCTCAATTAGGAGAAATAATTATAGGAGCAGTGATCAATTTTTCTTTTAAAGTTTCAAAGGCTTCAAGGCAATCTTGATTAAAGTCAAATTTTGTATCTTTTTCTCAAAGTTAGCATAAAGGTTTAATAATTTTTGAAAAATCTTTAATATGTCTCCTGTAAAGACTAAAATGTCTTAGAAATTCCTATCTCCTTTTACTGTGGTAGGTGGAGCTAGGTACGATATAACCTGTATTTTTGTAGTATGTACTTCCATGTCATTTTCTAAAATTTTATGCCCAAGAAAATTTCCTCCTGCAACCACAAATTGACATTTTTCTGAGTTCAATATGAGATTAGTCTTTTCACAATGTTTCAAAACTTTATCTAAATGATTTAGACATATTTTGAATGAAGTTCCAAGTGTAGAAAGATTGTCCATAAAGACTTCAATCCCTTTTTCAATCAAATCACTGAAAATTGACATCATATATATTTGAAATGTTGTAGGTACATTACATAATCTAAAATGCATTCACTGAAAAGAAAAAGCTCCATAAAACTAGTAAATGTTGTTTTATCTTTGATCTAGAAAACAAAAATATTTATGCCCAGCTAATCTATCCAGCATCTGATCCAAAAAGGGTAAATGAAAATGATCCTTTGTGGTGATCCAACATTCTTCGAATTGCAAGCCATTTTGCTAAAATGATCTTTCTTTTTTTTTTGAATTTTTCTAACTGTTCTTTCTAATCCATAATTATATGGTACTACATTTTTAGATCATACACTTCGCATAAATAAAATAAAGTAGATAATTAAAAACAAACAAACATACTTAAATAAGAAAATGTTCAAACTAAATTACAAACACTCTTTTTTACTTTATTTTATTTTATATTATTTTATTTTTGAAATAAAATAAAGTACAATACTAATATTTTCTATTAGTTTCTTGGCATCGACCCCAAAAACTTGATGCGGGCAGATTTAGTGTGAGAATTTTGTAAATACTTTTCAATATTACAAAACTACACACCACATATATATAATATATATGCAATATAATCCCAGCAAAATTACTTTTTTTATGAAAATAATTTATCTTTCAAAACACTTTTTAAACTGCCAAATCCCCTTTAAAATCAACGTAAGTATACGTATCACTCAAGTAATAAAGGGCTCTAATGGGGTCCTAGAAATCAATCCTACAAGGAAGTTGGAAAATCCTAACGTAAATTATGAAAGTTATTTTATAACAAAAACAAAAACAAAAACATAAGTAAAAGTAAACTACAAAGTTTGAAAATTAACAACTCAAGTGGCTACTAATTTAATTGCATATGTAAAACTACAGAGTTAAACTAAATTAAATACTAAACTTTCAAAAGTAAAATTATGAAAATTAAACAAAGTTTTTGTGGTGACGGAAAGTTTAGATTTATGAAAGCATTCTTCACCTTTATAAAGATTATATGGATTGTGAACAAATTAAAATCATTTGAAAATATATATATATTGTTTTGTGCTAAATAGAAGCAACCTTATTATTTACCATCTTTTGAGTACTATAAAGAACATTGACCAATCCAGAGTTAGGACCCTAATTCCGTGATTAGGCTAAGAAAATACTGACTGTCACTCCAGAGCTCCCACTAGTCCCTCTTCTGAGAGTAAATAATCTTGCATTAGTTTCCAATCAACTGGACTAAATTAGGGATTTTAATTTGTCACCTTAAAATCTCCAATTTTGTATCCAGCAAAGTAAATTTCCCTATTTATTTGAACCCAAACCAATGGATGAAATACTCTCCCATGAAATCAAACGTGATTCCCCCTATGTTGTAGAAATCATATCACATTTAAGAACATATGTCTCTCAACAAGTTTTAAAATTTCAGTTGGCCAGAACAAAAAATAAATGAAGATCGGAGTTCAAATCATCACCAATTATTGTCATTTAAAACCATGGAAAATAAATTTCTATTCTTCATAAAACCATATCTCAAAGTAGGGAGAAGGATCAAGAAGACTACTCAGAATTCATGAGAAGGATACGATAAAAAAAATTTTCATATATAAAAATATGTTTACAAAATAAAAGAAATAGAAGTACAACTTATCTCACAATCCTTCCAAGGAAAATCCCTAGAAGTTCTCTTCAAGCCTTTCTCTCTTTACAATCACTCCTAATTCTCTCTAAGAAGTGTAATGAAGAAGAAATCTCTCACCTTCCCTCTCCTCTTACAACACTAGAAGGAAATATCCTTTTCTCTCTCACTCTCTCTCTCTCACGCCCCATCACACTCTCTCTCTCACGCTAGACACCCCAAAAAACCTCTTTCAAGTCTTCTTCTTTTATTTTGGGTGACCTAATTTGGAAAAGAATTCAAAATTCCCTCTAAAACTACCTCCAAAAGTCAACTCTTTTGAATTTAAATGATGTGTCATTTGATCCAAAAGTCATATCCCTCCATAAAAGAACCTTCAAAAGTGTTTATATGCATTGAATTACTCCAAGAGATGTGTAGAACAAGTGTCCTTTTGAAATTCATGCAAAATTTCATCTCGAATCATCTTAATTTAAAAAAGTCATCCTTGAAGCATCATGCGCCAGTTCTATGAATTTTGGCGCATCATGCGCAAGAATCACAAAAATGGTTATTTTGGCTCCAAATGCCTAAAAATGATATACCTGCAAAAAAAAAATACCCTTCTTTAAAGTGCAATATAACCAAAAGTAAGCATAAAATAGGTACTTAAAACAACATATTATTTTGGTGTATCAGTAACTTAGATAACAAAGTGGACAAAGTGTAGAAAATTTGTGGTGTTAAGTTCATAGATATGTTACATGTGAAGACTGACATGGGTGTAGAAAGATTATAGAGATTTGTGAGGAGTGAAAAACTCTGTGGTGAATATGGAGGAGTTGGTGTAGACGAGGATAGTCGTGTTACGCAAGCAAAGAGTATGAAAAGTCAAACTCGAGAGTAACAAACTCAACAAATTTATCATTTTATTTTCTTGTTTTCTTTATTACATTTAATTATCAAAATATATTTTTCAAAATTTAATTATCATTAGTTGATTTTCAAAGGATATTTTAATTAAATTTTGTTATCATCCAAGTTTTTTATTATTTTGTTTATTGTTCATTATAATTTAGAACCAACGTATGGTTCTGCATCTTTTATCTATCGTACAAAAGAGCAACTTGACAAATATGTTGAAATCTAAAAGAAATTTCATTAATCTGCTTCAAACACGTGTTATAGACTGAATACAAGTTGAAAGCATCAAAAGAGACAATCTTGTTGAATACATCTAAAACATCATATGTTGATTACTTATCATATATGCTTCTCTGGCAAAATACAAAAGGTGAGAAAAGTGTATGTCTGTCCTCGGGGGTACGAGCTCCTGAAATAGCTGACCTACTAAGCCATGCTCCAGGGCAAGAATTCCTTCTATGTGTACCTAGAGGTACAACCATCTCATAGCTCATACATCTGTAGCTCCTCCAATTTTAGATCAGATTGGAATCCATATGACATCTTTTTGTCGTCCATCCTTCTCAATGCAATAGAAATTTGTGTCTTGGCACTCCAGGGATGTACTCAACCCACCTACAGCGGAATTGTAACTGATCCTTTGAACTCACCAAGTTTGACAACGTTGATTTCTTTCCCAGGAAAATGTCACTTTTACTTATGAACGAGACCGTTCAGAAAGGTCTGACAAAATCATGGTGATCTATAGGTGGGGGAAAATAGTCTCTATCTTCATAAATGTTGATGATACAACTGTTTAGAATGCAGTCCGCTGGGAGCACGCTCCTTCTGACAAAAATTTTTATCATCCATTTTATTGTGGAGAGGCAATGGATCTACCTTATAACATACTAAGATCCCCATGGGGTTCCCTTGCCTATCCTTGGTGAAATTATAGGAGCAACCACATTGGATGGTTATTCTACCTTTTCCACGCATCTACTTTTTTTGTTTTGAATAAGTTCTTTCCATCTGAAAGCCAACTCAACCTATGTCTCTCGGGTTGAATACGCAGTCAAGAGTGCTTCTTTCTTCACTTTCAAAAAATACTATGGTGTACAGTTCCAGACCTTTCAATATATTGACAAGTTTTCCCTGAATTTATTTGTAGAATTCAAACTCTCTCTTCTTTACTTTACTCATCTTTCCCAATTCTGTCATGATAACCCTCTACGACTGTTAGGGCCGCTTCCTCATTTCAATATCCATAGCAATCCATGTCTACGCTATCTTTGTATTCAGTGGGATGTATGATTTTTCAACTTAGTGGCCAATAGTCTGAAATCCACTGTCGGTAGATGTGTATTCCTCTAGAGTATTGTAATGCTCTAAGTGGAGGACATTACATTCTAGGCATTCCATTATTGCTCTTATATCTGGTATCTGTCTAGGGATCTCAGCGTTGCAGGCTAGGAAATCAGCACAAAGCTCATTTGAAGTTTTTGGCAACATCAGCTCTGTAGCAAACTCGGAGTTCTCCTCCGTGGCACACAAACTCGAGGAAGTCTCACTCAGGAAAGGATCGTAGATTTTCCTCTTAAGCATTGGGGTAAGTAAGTTTTCTACCTCTTTCAAGCATCATTTTTTCTTCACGTAGGAAAGCTTTGTGTTTTTGGGGATTGGCATTTCTAATTTGAGTCTTCTTAACGGTGCATCTGGCAGTCTCACATCGTCAGCACTGAGTACATGTCCTTTTAGCGCAGTTATCATGGACAGCTGGCGACTAGTCCTTTCCATCAAATTTTGTTGCGCTACCATTTTCTAACTCTTCCATGAGGAATTCTCTTTAGTGCATATCTTTAACAGCGACGACAGTCCTTTTTTCTACGACTGACCACGTCCATCAGGGGAACCTCATATTCCACGTTGACCTGACAGATATCCACGTCAAAGTCTATGATGCCACCCTGTGACGCCCTTTCCTCATTAAGTTAAAGATTCTAGCCATCCTTGAAAGCAAAAATTGGCTTCTGTCCTGATATTTTTTCTACAGGTGACAGAAAAAAAAGCAGTGCATTGAAATTTAGCAGGAACAAGAAGAAAACAAAACATTTATTAGATAGAATTTTTGTGGAGATGGGTGCGAAGATTATATATATATATATATATATATATATATATATTTCAATTTAGTAGAATATAAAACTTAAAAGTAGAAAGAAGAACATCAAAGAATGCAACTTCAAAAGTTTTCAATTTATTTAGGTTACTTTATTACAAAATTTTAGACCAAGCCACAGACGCTTGGCCAATAAATAACCCTGGAGCAATCAAAATCTCAAAATCTCACTTTTAGCAATGTTAAGTTGTATAATATGTCTCCAAATATCGTCCATTACTTGATAGCATACGTCATTCGCTTCAAAAATCCACTATATGGTAGGATCCTCCCGAATAAATTTTTTCTATGATGAATGGTCCCTCCCAAGTTGGCTCAAATTTTCCACCTATCTTGCGATGTGCAAGAACAGGTCTTTTGAGAACAAGAATGAGGTCACCCACTTTGAACATCATTAGGCGAACCAATTTGTTATGAGTT
>NEWO01000298.1:738273-750267 GCA_003013225.1 Phalaenopsis aphrodite
CCGCGTTAATTTGTTTTGCGCCATCAGCGCTGCCCTTGGCTCTGCCGGTGCTGAGCATTTGTTCAAAAACTTCATTTTGACTCTAAATTTCATCTTTTTCACTTTTTTTCGCTTTAAGCCTTAAAAATCAACAACCTATAGAAAAACATCAAAATACCTTCCATTAAAGTGCAATATCATCAAAAATAGGTATAAAATATGGGTCTGAAAAAGCATATATTTTTAGTGTATCAGGCAGCAAAAATTAAAGCTAGATAATGCTTCTTAATAGGTAGATAGTTTACTTTCGTCAGTATTAGATATCGACTTAAGTAGTAGAGTGCATTTTTCTTTTCCTCGTCATTAACCTGAGCCAACAGGTGTTCAAGAGAGTCGTCAAAGGCCGTGATATAAAGTATCAACAATTTTCCCGACAAAGGGGCTGCTAAAATAGAAAGTGTTATTAAGTATTGTTTGACGTCCTCAAAGGCCCACTGGAATTTCTCTTCCCAAAAAAATTTGGCGTCCGTGTTAATTAATGTTGAGAAGGGCTGACTTCTACATGAGAGATTAGAAATAAAGCATCACAAATATGCCAAGTTTCCTTGGATGGAATGTAGTTTCTTCATGGTTTTAAGAGTAGGCATTTCCAGGTTAGCTTTAATCTTATCCGAGTCGATCTGGATTCCTCGATAACGGACAGTGAGTACTAGAAATTTTCTGAAGGTGACGCTGAAGATACACTTTAAGGGATTCATCTTGATATTATATTATCGTAATTATTCAAACACGGTCCTCAAATCATACAAATGGTCTATTTTTTGTTTACTTTTATTGACTAAATCTTTCACGTAGCATTCCACTTGGTTGTGAATGAGGTCATTAAATATCTTCATCATAGCTCATTGGTATGTTTCTCCGACATTCTTTAACTCCAATGACATCACTGGGTAGCAGAAAATCCCAATCAGTGTTTTGAAGTAATCTTGATTTGGTTATATCCTGATGATCCATCCTTAAAAGTAAAACATCTAATGCGTCGAAGCGATGTCCATCATTGTTTCTGGTATCGGCAATGGAAATTCATATTTTGGACAGGCTTTGTTTAAATCTCTGAAGTTGTCTCATACACAAATTTTTCCATTTTACATCTTAACTAGTACAATGTTAGCTAACTATGTAGGGTATTGCTCTTTTCTTACAAAGTTAGCATCTATCAATTTCTTCACCTTGACAATGACCTATTTCTCTATTTCAAGGAGCATTCTTCTAGAAGCTTGTTTTATAGGGGTCATGTCATTGTCCATCTTGAGCTTATAAACTACTACTTCTAGGGATAATCCTGACATTGCATCATAACTCCATGCAAAGCAAACTTTGAATTATGATAGTAATTTGATCAGTTCTGAACATTCTTCATTGTTGAGTAGAGAACTTATAAATGTAGGTTTGGGCTGCTCTGCAGTACAATATTAATTTCCTTTACTTCATCAACATTTGGAATAATTTTTTCCTCAAATTCTGGTAGGGCATCTTCTATTAATTGATCTTGAGAGTCATCATCTACATTGAGGCAATCCTCTTCCAATTCACTAGTAACGAGCATACAAAAGTTTGAATCATCGACTGGATCTACATTACCAAATTTGAGACCCTCTTTCGAGTTAAGAGTTTGACTTTTCATATTCTATAATTTTTTAGCTAGTTATAACATATCTTTTGGCATTTGTTTTGGTAAACATCCCTGTTGAATTAAGTTTTGTACACAAGGAGAAAAATAACCAAAAGGTAATTGCATTAATTCATTAGAATCCTCTTCTAAATTTACATGAATTTCAAGTTTAGCAGAAGTAGAAGAACGGTAAAACTTGATCGGCTTTAAACCAGTGCTATTGACTTCCTTGACCTCTAAACCCTTGACCTTTTGGAGAACAATTGGAGTAAGAGTCAAGGCATTCACATAGTTGTTGATCCGATCATACATCGACTAATATTCACTTTTCTCCACCTCTTCTAAGGAGATCTCATATTGTGGTTCTTATGTTTTATCATCATCATTTCCTCCTCGGAGCTTTCTTCATCATCAATGTTCATGGTCAGCTTAATCCATCCATTAATCATATTGGTTCTTTCATGTCCACGTCCCTGGCCTCGACCTCAGGTGCATGAACTAAAAGAACCCCCACAAGCTTTTTGCGGAAGAGTGGTGGAAGATCGCTAAAGCAAAACTAAATGGTTTTTCCCTTGTGATACTTTTGAATCTTCACTTTTATTTATCACCACCTCACAATAGAAGACAATTTTCTTTGGAGGCACGTAGTAGGCAGCGTCTTCATGAATGCCAACTTTATTAACTAAAAATGCTTTTAAATCTCCCTTAATGCAATGTTCCTGTCCTTCTTAGAAATATTTGATGCACTGATGTAGGGAAGACGGAACATGTTGTGCTCATGAATCTGTGGTCTAGCAAGTAGAGCGTTGAAATAGGTCGCGGCGTCGATGATATGGAATTTTTCAGTTGTTACTTTTTCTCTGACTTTCAAAAGTAGTATAATTGATCTAATGGCTCTTTCTCCCTTCTGATTAAATCCTCTTAACATCATTTTATTAGCTATAAGCTCTTAATCCTCAATATCTAGTTATGTCAATGTCTATAGACTCACTAGGTTAAGGGATGCTACGGAGATGTAGAGTAGTCGGTTGTGGTCAGCAGTATCGTGCAAGAATTACTCATTTCCAAACCTATCCCAAGTTGTTCCTCTAATGAACAAACCTCATCCAAGGATGTGCTCGCCAACTGAGCTAAGTAAATCTTTGGATCAAGCAAGATTGTAACCACAGAGTCTCTCATCTCCTTTGACAGAATCAGAGCATCAAAAATTCTTAGTTTGGTCAGCAACCTCTAATATGAGTTAGCACATTATAATCCACTTTACATAATCCTTAAATGTTTACTTGATTATATGGTTCTTTCACTGACAGAGGTGGAGGTAGCTCTTCTTGAGCTACTATTTGATTTCCTTTATCTACGGGAGCTGACCTCAAGGGTAACACTTTCATTCTCCTTTGATTTTTCTCTGTGATTTCTGCTTCTTCGTTGCAATGTTGTAGGTAAATTTCTGTTGCTTCTTCTTCATCAAAGAGATCCAAGTTGATAACAAGTGTGGTTCCATGACGCTCGAGGACTGGTTCCTCACTCCCAGAGCTATTGTAAATGGTATTGTCGATATCTTTTCACCCTTATTAATGGGTTCATCAAACTTAAGTACGATTTAAGGATCGGTTTGAGAGTCTAGAACGGGGTTAGATTGAGAAAATTTAGTTATGTTATCACTGGAAAAAGTTAAAATGTAGTTGAAAACATAATCATTATATTCATAATACCTTGGTGGCACAAAAATATAATCATACATGGTTAGAGGTTTCAAGATTTTCTTCCTCGAATCTGAGAAAACCAATCTAACAGAGGCAGCCTCTATCCTACCACCTGGGCTATCGATCTTCATGACATCATTCTTCTCTTTCTCTTTTGTTTGTGGTGGTTTCTATGGTAAAATCTCCATCTTGGCCCAAGCTGGCTGTAGGCTCTGAATGCCTGCCTGAGCTGAAGTGGTTTGAATCTAATCCAGTAACTTTTTGGATGGTTTGCTCCACACTGTACTGCATCCATCTTTCTCTGAATATGGATCTATCAGAGCGATCAACTAGACCAAAAACATATTTACAGAACCTTTTTTTGGTTCTTTTAAATAATCTTTCTGGATCGTTATATTCCCTTCCGTAAGATTTTTCTCGAGCCAATCCTTTAAGACAAAACATTCCTCTATATTATGTCAAACATCTTGTGGTACGGGCAATAATTGGGAATTTTTCTTTTCAACCTCATCAAGTTTCTTTGGATCTGGAAATCTAAACTCAGACTTCTTTATCAAACTTTTGAACATATGGGTACAACTTCATCATTGAAGTAATATACTACTTTCTTTCATTCCGCAATGGCCAGACCCTTCTTATTTTTTATTAGATATTATCCTCTTTGATGCGACTACTGGCTAGACTGACTATATTGTTGTGTTCCTTACTGACCATTTTGAAATGACGGTTGGGAACCTTGATGAGAATGTTCTACCTATATCTTCATTGATTGTTTTTCCTTATCAACTGTTGCCACTATCCCGGGTTTCCTCTCGAATATTTGGGTAGTTCTGGTCTTTTACAATTTATCCTGAGAATCTATGTGTTTAACTTCCTCTTGCAGATTGCTAGCTTTGTTGAGTAGATTCTCGAAGGACTAGATGGTGAGTCCCTTATGCATGAAAGTTATTGTCCCATGGATGCTTTTGAGTAAGATCTCAATCACATGATGTTCCTGTACCTGATGTTCTCACTTCATGCTATGGTTTCTACATCTCAAGATATAGACTACTAGAGCCTCATTCATCTTTTGCATCTCCAATACAAGATCTCCAAATAAAACATGTTGCTACGCCCCAACCAATTTATTTACAAACAGCAGTTCCAACTAAACAAATGTCTTCACTAACTCGTTGGGCAACTCAGCATACTAATCAAACTCTTTTCTTGAGAGGTTGTTGACAAACTGATAGAAAAGCAAGGCTTTGTTACCTCCAGTATTACCAAAACTGGCTCAAAAATGTCCTCTATGCTGCCTAGGATTTTGGGTCTCGTAAAAAATCTTAATGTTTGGTGACACAAAATGTTTTGGGTAGTGTATGACATCGAATTCCTCCGGGTAGGGTCTACCCTTTAAAATCAATGTACCACCCTTAGTTTTGGCTAAGGCCTCCAGAACTTGTTTGACCATCTGTTTAAATTCTTTCTCTAGTATGATGCTCGTTGGAGAATCCTTCTTTTGTTGATTATCTCTGTTAGTTGAGGTGACTTCTCTCTTTTCATCTGTGATATGCACAATCTCTGACTAATTGACTTCTGGAGAAGCTAAATGTGCCGGTTGAGACTGTCCATGAACTATAGCCATGGTAGTCGTTGAAGTGGTCATCTCTTCAATCCTTTTCTCCATTTGGCTGATTTTCTCATCCCATAGTGGAATATCCCTACGCAGATCATCTATGACATTCCCTTCACGAAAGGTTGGACATTGCTCGCAGATGCAATAGCTCTGGTTTTGATAACATGAATATTCATGAAGGCTTCATCGAGATAGTCCTTATAGTCAAAATCTTCATCATCATCATCAACTGAAATCCAATGTTCTCGGGCTAACTCAGAAATCTCAACCCTGACCTTGTCAACCTTTTCTTTGATTATTTATTATGGTATCATCTTTAGATCTTGGGGACTGTTGAAGATCCTCTATTTGTTCATCCAACTTGGTAGCAATTGCTGCAATAATGTTGGATATTTTGGACCTTTGCTTCATTACTTGTTCTTACCCTATGAGCTCACTGAACCGTATTGGTATGGTAACCTGAGGTACCCATACCTTTTTCTTTAACAGTGATGCCTTGAGATGGGGTGTCTCAACAGAGGCATCGACATGTCAAAGAGAGGTATGCTCCCCATGGTGCCGACCAGATTCAGTACCAGGTAACCTCTTCATCTTTTCATTCAAAACTTTGGAGAGGTCCCTATGACTGGTAACTGGTATAATTCTTGGACCCAGACATGAATGAACTGGTTGATAGCTTGCAGGTCTTGGCGTAGCAACTGTAGAATCAACGGTGATGATGGTGGAATCAACTTTGCTTCCCAAACAGAACCTGACGGTATTGCGAGCAGGTAGAGTTTTAATTGATCTTTGCGATCTTCTGGCAGATTTTATATCTCTTAGAATTTCTTTTTCTATGAGATGGGATACTACACATCCCACATATTTCAGTAATTTATCGACTGAACAACCCTCACTGGTGGTTAGTCTATGGAATACTTTACTGACTCGGGTGATAGAAGTAGGCTTCTTCTTCTCCCCACCATGTCCATGAGGTAACGGGAATGCATCAACAATCTTCTGCATACTTTAGTACTCATTGGTGTCTATTAAGTGATGGAACCTACTCTCTGCATAAGCGGATAGGTTTCTGACAATCCTAGTTCCTCCTGTTGAGGAATTTCATCAACAAACATTTCTTCAAAAATCTGGGCTTTAGCAGCCCTTCGGACATTTCAGCTGTGCTTTTTTCTTTGTGATCAAGTTAATGGAGTAGTTCTCAAACTCAATCAAATTTGAAACACTAAAGTGGGATAGTGAATCCTTTGGTTGTATCTTCAACGATCATGACCTCTTTTCCCTTAGCAAAAAAGAGAACAACAGACTTGACAGGTGTCTTGGTAGTAAACTTTTTATTCTTGTAGGAAGGAAAACTTTTAGGACAGTTCAAGCTAAACCCAGTTGATGGTTCCTTAACTTTAAAAGCAATAACTTTCATTATGAAAAAATTAGCCTTTCCGAGCACGACTTCCAGTTCATTGAATTTAGCTCCAAAACTTGATTGTCGGGGTGACGTTGCGGGCATCACGGCTCAGTAACAGGTTGCACGAGAAAGTGAGCATAAGGAACGCCATTGCAACAACTTCAAAAAGAATGCTATGGGGTTAGTTATTTGGCCAATACCTTGTAATTCTAGTGCAATGTTGGCCTCATTTATGGTTGAGGTTTAGTTTTTTCCTCTTTAGTAGCCTAAGGTCTCCATAGTACTTTCTTATTGACTATTATTTGAAAACTAGAAAAGGCACCCTCACCATTAGAAATTCCAAACTCTTCTTTACTCAACTTGAAGTTCCACATATTGGTCCTAACCTCTAGCACATAGTAGGTAGGGTCACTATGGGGGAAACTCAAGATGAGTCACCCTTAGGACTGCTGGACCTTAAGGTTGACCCTGGCAATTGGTCTGGAGCTAACGCACTCACTACACTTATCTGCACCCACAATCACTCACAGCCCTGAACTCAAATTTCTAGCCTAGGTTCCTTGATCTTTTTGGATACTCATGTAGATGGTCCCCTAAACCTACCAGCCCTAGGGCTATGGTTTGGTTAAGACCACTATGTAGAGGGCCCAAAATGGGGTTTCCATTGGTCCATGGCTTGTTGGTGATGGTTGGAACCTCAACTCTACCAAAATACTCATCTTGGCCTTTTACCCCTAAAACACCCCCAAATTACCAAAATACCCCTCTCGGGCCCAAAATCCCAAAAATTCCTAGAAAATCTCAATAAATCCCAAATATTCCCAATTTACTTTTTCTCAACTACCATATGACCCAATTTGGCCAATTTGACAATCTTTAACAAAAACTCTCAAATTTGCCTTTAAGGGCCCAAATTTCCCAAATTCAACCCAAATATCCATCAATTTGATGTCAATTGGCCCCAACTCCAGATGGCCAAGCTAAACCAAATCCAAGCTTAATTGGCCCATGATTTGTGCCCAAATTTGATTTAGGTCAATACCCCAATTTTGACCATATGACCTAATCTTACCAAATTAAACCTATAACCTAGTAAATTGGCCCCAATTAATGTTGAAAAATTTTCATAACATTTCTACATATCACAATCAACCATCAACTGGCCTTGGTGAAGCCTCAAATCCATTTGATTTTGGCCTAAATCCAAAATTCTCAAACTTAGCCCCAATTTGGCTAAGTCCCCAAATTTCACCCAATTTATTGCCTTAACCCTAAAATTGGCATCCAATTCATGTTAAAAAATCTTAATAGTGTCCCTATTGACCATTTACAATAATCAATTTGCACTTAGCCAAAGCTAGACCCAAGCCTAGCCCAACATGACCAAATTGATTAAAGTTCAAAATTCCCTCAAATTGACCACCCTTCAATTGAGCTCAAAACTATTTCCATTCTTCACTAAAGTTGATCCTTATGATCACCTACACCAAATGAAACATTTATTTGTGCCAATTGATATGGCTAAACTATCTCAAACCCATTTTTTTTCATTTTCACCCACTTGGACCGATACACTAAATGTGATATAACCACCCTAAAGTCACAAAATTAACTCCATCACAGCAATTAGTTGGACTTAGTGACCAGTACAAACACCATGAAACCACCTAAATCAAGCCATGGACCAAAGATCCCCCAAATCAAGGGATCTTATTTCCAAAAATGCATGTGCTTAACATATCCTTACCAAAATTTGGTATTATTGCACTAAATTGTTGTGACATATTCCCCTGGGGTTTTCTGAGCTCCTAGCCACCTCCCCTTGGCCGGCCATGGGAGGTGTGCTGAAATTTCCTTAGTGAGGCCTCTTCAAACTTAACACAGAGCTTCCCTAAGATCCCTTAGTGCATTCTAACTGTTTTCCCTCACCAATTCCCATTGTTGGAGCTCAATTTTGAGCTTGGAACCTTGTCGGAAACCAAGGAAGAACCCAATACACCTCCATAGTCACCCAAACTCAAATTAACTCTACCCACACCTTCACAATAGTGAAAGAAGCAAAAGCCCCATAAAATCACCCTTCCATAGAGCCTCTACCATAGCTCTAGACCAACACCCAAATCCGGTCATGATCAAATTCATACCTAGGCCTTACACAAATTTCAGAGACTTAATCCCTAGCCTCTTTGGATTACAACGAACGAGCTAAGACCCTCTGATCAAAGCTTCACTTCTGAAAGCAAAGGTATAAAACATCACCTCATCCCGAGCCTATTTTGGTTCTCGATTTAATTAGGCTTAAATTAATTGCATGATTACCATATGGATGTGTTCATCTCACTTAGACGAGTCCATAGGATCAAACCTGAGGTGATTTCGTTGAGTCTAGGCTGAGATCTTAGGATCATTCTATCAAGGATGATGATAGGGAGCCATTTGATCGAGCAGGATAGCGTTTCGAGCAAAAACAGCGGAACTCGTGGCTGTTGGCGTGGACGGTGGCATCAAATCGGAGCGCGCCACGTGGATTTTTGGAGCTGCCTAAGATCTAGTTAGCGCGCACGGTTTAAATAAAAAAATAGCATTTTTTCTATTTATTTAAACTCCCTAACTTCAAAAATTCATAACTTTGTGTATAAAAATCACAAAAAGAAAATAAAAAAACCCTCTTGCTCGCTGAATAGAGGAGAATAATGTGGATTAAATTTCAAGTCCATTTGATGCATAAAATGTTTTTATTTAATTAAACACTATTTGGGGTCATTTGATTCTTGATGCATATTGATACATCACCTTGGCTTGAAATTTTGGCATGTTGTAGCCTCTATCAACAAAAAACATCCTCTGATTTTTTCAAAGTCAGAGGAGGTTCCTATACAGAGAGCCATATTTTTCAAGATCTTGCACATTATTTCCTTAAAATAATCATGGAAATTAGCATATTGATTAGAAAATTCTAAGAAATCTTTGGAAAGTCCTCCATGACCAGATAAGCTTTTGGAAATAATTCCATGGGTCAAGTCATTTAAAATGTACTTAAATTTTACAAACACTAAATCACTAAAATAATTAGTTTTGGAAAATATAAAAATTTAAATGACTTGATTTTTAATATCCACTGTGGTTTATGATCCAAAAAACTCACTATAAAAATTTCAAAATATTTTGAATTCATTTGGTAACTTAAGTTGATTTTTAAACTTAAATACCACTTTTGACACCTAAATGATTTTTAAAAATCAAAATACAACTCAAAATATTATGAAACTTAGTTTTTTAAGTTTTTTGTGATCAGGTATATTTAATGAAAATAAAATAATATTTAGAATAAAAACTTGATTTTTACTCTATTTTAAATATTTAAAATAATTAAAAATTCATAAAAAACACAAAAATAACAAAATTCATGTAAATGTTCTAAATGGCTTCTTAATTACTTAGAAACAATTAGAATATTTTTCCTAATTTGTTTAATAAAAATATTGAATTTCAAAGCTTAAAAATAATTTTTAAAGGCTAAAAATGAGTTTTCACTAAAATAATTCTAATAAATCAAAGAAAAATTAGAAAAATATGAAATTTGTCCTCTATGTTCTTTAGCCTTAGAGATATTTTTCAAAGGCACAAAACTTAGTTTTCATCTTTTAAAATAATTTATTTATATAAAATAACCCATAACTTAAAATAATTATGATAAATCACAGAGAATTCAAAAAGTTGTGAAGTTTGGTCCAAAGGTTTCCCTGGTCTAGGTCCACCTCTAGTAAAAATCTCAAGGGATTAAGATTTACTTTGGTCAAGTTAGGAATTTTCTTTGAATAATCCTATATTTGAATGAGAATAATTATATAAAATAAATTAAATTATGAAAAATCACATTTTCTCTTCTAATGTCTTAGTTGACCCATGAATGAGGTAGGATAAAAATTTTAAAGTCATTTGAATTGAATTTGACAAATTATGAAGTGTTCGAGCCTTAGGGGCAAATGTGTAATTTTGGAAATTTAGCCTTAATTAACATTTAGGCTTAAGTCAAGGAGGGAAATGGGCAACCTCTGATCTTAATCAATTATTTGATGTTTGGAATATAAGTGATTAATTGGTAGAAACCAATCTCACTTTCTTAATTAAGTTAATAAATTTCTAAATTATTAAAATTTGGAAGTTTTTTAAAATTAAATGATACTGGACTTAGGGTATGACTTTTGAAGTCAATAATTAATCAATTTAATACCCTATTTTGATTTTAAAATAAAATCCAAATCATTAATCATGACCACTGGAAGCTTCACATTTTTAAAACTAATTAAGACACTCACCTAGGCCTTAAGGGCTTAGTGACGACTTAGGCCAAATCAAAATTGACTAAATGAGGACTAGAGAAATAAACAAAACATAATCGACATCCTTGAAACACCACTAAGCCTAATTAAAAAATTTTGCTAAGTGTTCAAGTTACACCAACTTGCTGTTTAAGGAAATTCTCTCGCATAATTTTCAATTTAAATGATAAATGATAATTACCCCTTTCTTAGGGATAATTAAGACATTAATGTTTACTGAGCATTAGAAGTATTCACAGGATGAAACATTAAGCAATATAATAAGTTTAAATGGACTCGAGGCTTTTCACCAGTTGGTGAGAGGGAGGCATGGACCTGCTTCCTCTTCCTAACGTGTTGGATATCTCAGAGGTACATTAAACTTAATATACTTTGCTCAATGAAATCATCCTTAATTAAACTTTTAATGACACACCAAAATAAAACATAGAGTTAGGAAAACCACCATAACTTTACTTTTCCTGCTCTTCATAAATGCCCTCACATGCATTTTTAAGTTTCAGGTGGTGGAAAGAGAAGACTCGTCAGGTACGCTTTTACAGTTTATAGTACTGTCTTTTTTGTGCCCTTTTCCTTACATGCTTTATTCTTACGTTGTTTCTTTTTATACTTGCATTTACCTACATGTATGAAAACAACATAAACTTGCATGTTAACCAAAACCAAGGCCCAAAACCAAAACAAAAATTGACCATGATAAAATCCACCACCACAACATTCAAAATATAAAACAACTGAAAATTTAATCACAAACATCACACAAAACTACAATTGCAACTAAATTAAGATGTCTCTATTAGATGATCAGAAATCCCTCAGAGGAGGTAACCTGCTGTTGCTAACGAGGCTTCCCATGGTTTAAATAAAATTATGGAACTCATTAAGTTGGGTTTAGTAAGTTCATTTGGACTAAGTGAATCCAATAGAAAATAGTGGTACCAAAACGAGGGAACTGTAGGATTCTAACCAGTGTCGCTCTAATCAACTTTAATATGCTCCTATAAAATTTAAAGAACTTCAACCATAGGGTCACCTGATTTGACATTATAACTTGAGACACTAGAAAACTCAAACTCGTCACGGTGAGGAATTTGGAGCTATCAAGGTGGGCAGCACGGTCATCTTCAATAGCAAAACCTGTCTTCCTCAGCTAAACCAATCTTCCTTCCTTAGACTTGAACAACAAAGCCAAAGGACTTTGAGGTTGCTTGCTTATGCAACGTAAATCCTCACCTTATCTATAAGTGTTTGTATAGTGTTGTTATACAATATAAGCCCTA
>NEWO01000298.1:808184-833118 GCA_003013225.1 Phalaenopsis aphrodite
AAAATTAAATAGAGTTTATGTTAAGTTGGGTTCATAAAGTTTCCTATAAAGGCAAGCCCTTATAGATAATTAATTCTTAGATTATTGAATTTACTTAAGAAAAATCTCTATAAAAATCAAGGTATATTGTCTTTGAAGAGGTTAAAAGAATTGGACTTTCAAAGGAGATCAGACAAGGAGGTGTGAAATGTGAGTGACTCAAATTTGAAACATTTAATTTTTGGATGTAGATGAAGAAGCGGATGATGATGATTGGTGATCTTTCCTTTAGTGTATGTTTGATTGTACTTTGTTATTGTGTTGCTTGTTTTTATTATATTGTTGAGACTGTTTGTTGTTAGATTGTAAGACTTTGTTTTTTTTTGTTATGTTGTGTTGTGAACTATAGGTTGTAAAACTATTTTCATTCTTAAAATTCAGTTTAGTTATGTTATTAGTTTCAGTATTTTGTTAAATGTAGTGTAATTAACTCTTTCTCAGCAGATTTTATAAGTATTATGTGCAATTTAATGTTTTAAGTAATGTAGCTTTTTATATAAGCACCTGCAGTATTTCATAATTAAGTTTCAAAATCAGAACCTTCAACATGTATGTCTTTTTTTATGTATTTAATGCTTTCTTTCACCCTTTATTTCTTAGTTTTTCATGCTAAATCTTTTAAAAATTTATGTTTGGGGAGGAGGAAAAATTTCTTTTTAAATAAATAAACTTAATTTTATTTGTCCTCACTTAACTATATTTTCTAAAAAATTATAAAGTTTAACATGACCTTTAGTATTAGGGGTTAACTTTAGATAACTATATTTATTTTTCTGAATATATAGTAAATTTAAATAAAAATTTTCAATAATAAAAGTTAATTTTAGAGCTTAAGATATTTGGTATAAAATAAAAAGACTATTTTTTTCTATTTTAAGTAAAGAAAATTATTTTTTTGAAATATTAAAAATCTTAAAGGTTCATGTAAGAAGAAAAGAATTAAACTTTATGAAATCTTTAAGCTAATATGAATTTGTTAAGTGAAGAAATGTGAAAAGTTTTTTATCTTAAGAATTCAAAATCATTAAAGGCTATCTAGATATAGTAGTCCTCATAAAAAAAAGGAAAAAAAAAGAAAATAAATGAAAAAGGATTGAAAAAGATCCTGAAAAGAAAAGAAAAGAAAAACAAATAATTTGGGGAGAAGCTTGAGGAGATACCTAATTAAAAATTGGCTTCAACTGAATCAACTTAAAAAAGAAGGCATGGCTATATTTTCTAAACTTATACTTCAGTATTAACTTATTTACTAATAAATATTTATGATGTTCTTTTTCATATGAATACTATAAGTGGATTTAATATGATAATTTGCTATTTTTCTTGAAAATATTAGAGAATAAAAAATCTTGGACTTGATTGCAGAATATTCTTACATCTTTAGTATTAACTTGAGTTGTTTTGAATTTTTCTTAAGTTGTATTATTTTATTTAGTGGACTAAAATATGGAAATCTAAAGGTTAAATTCTTTACCATAAGTCATATTTTTTATATAGTAGAAGAGTTACTNATCTAGATATAGTAGTCCTCATAAAAAAAAGGAAAAAAAAAGAAAATAAATGAAAAAGGATTGAAAAAGATCCTGAAAAGAAAAGAAAAGAAAAACAAATAATTTGGGGAGAAGCTTGAGGAGATACCTAATTAAAAATTGGCTTCAACTGAATCAACTTAAAAAAGAAGGCATGGCTATATTTTCTAAACTTATACTTCAGTATTAACTTATTTACTAATAAATATTTATGATGTTCTTTTTCATATGAATACTATAAGTGGATTTAATATGATAATTTGCTATTTTTCTTGAAAAGATTAGAGAATAAAAAATCTTGGACTTGATTGCAGAATATTCTTACATCTTTAGTATTAACTTGAGTTGTTTTGAATTTTTCTTAAGTTGTATTATTTTATTTAGTGGACTAAAATATGGAAATCTAAAGGTTAAATTCTTTACCATAAGTCATATTTTTTATATAGTAGAAGAGTTACTTGAGGACAAGTAACATGTAAGTTTGGGGGATTTTGATACACCAAAAATATATACATTTTTAGACCAATTTTTTATACTCATTTTTGGTGATATTGCACTTTAATGGAATGTATTTTTCATATTTTCTTGTAGGTTATTGATTTTTAGGACTTGGAGCAAAAAGGAAGCAAAAAGGATGAAATTTGTAGTCAAAATGGAGAATATAAAAAGTTGCTCAGCACCGACGGCACCGTTTGACAGAGAGCAAGAAATTAATTGGCAGAAAACTGGCGTCGATGGTGCTTATGGCGGTGCAGACCCTGTTTCTAGAAGATTCAATGATTTGGATGCCTTTTAAAGAGATTTTGGATGCACCTATTGGAGAACCGACCCTAGGCTCTATTAGAGGCCAAAATTCATCAGAAAAAGGGCTCTCTTGAACTCTCTCTTGTTTTTCTCTTCATTCCACTTCATTCCTCTTCATTCCTTTAGTGTCATTTCTCATTTTCATCTTCATTCCACCATCATATTGGAGTCTATCAGTGAGTTTTCTTTAAGATTTTAGAGTTTTTGCGGTGAGATTAAATGTGAATTCTTCTCTAAGAGTGTTGGAGAAGGAGAAAAGTAAGAGATTTCTTCTTTCTACATTTCCTAGAAGAGGCTACAAGGAATTTTCTTTGAGAAAAAGTTTTAGATAAGTGTTTCTTGTTTATTAGTGTTGTATGAACTTTTTTTTATATATGAAATTTATGTTTTGTTGTATCTTTCTTATGAAGTCTGAGTAGCTTCCTTTATCTTTCTCCTTACTCTGAGATATGGTGAAATAATGAGATAATGTGGATGTGCCAATATTAAAATATAAAACAAATTGTGATGATTTTTCAACTCTGAACTTAATTTACTTTTTAATCTGTCTAATTGAATTATTAAAATGTCTTATGAAACATATGATCTAGGAAATAGAGTATGAGTTCTACAACAGAGTGAGGATCACATCTGATTCCATTAAGTAGATATTCATTCATGGAGTTAAGTGAAAATAAATAAGAAGATATACTTTATTGGGTATAGGATTGGAGAATCTTTAGGGTGACAAGCTAAAATCCCCAATTCGGTCTTAGTGTTTAAAAACTAAAGCGAGAGTTAGCCTTCAGGTGAAAGGAAGTGAGAGCTCTGGAGTTGGAGCCAGTATCCTCCTAGCCTAGCCACAGATTAAGGGACTAAACCTGGGATTAGCCCATAATTTTCAATAACACTATATCATGGTAGAGAATTAAAACTGCTCCTATTTGACACAATACATATTAAACCATTTATCTCACCTCATTTCACGAAAACCTAATTTTAGTGGGAAAAATGCTTTCCACATAAGAAATCTTCATCACATAAACATAGTTTATTAGTTTAGTAGTTACTATTTAAACTTTGCATTTCAGTTTTGCTAATAGTTAAAAAATTTAGTTTTGATTATCCCTTAGCAATCAAAATTTGTGATAGTAATTTCGTTTTACATTCTTTGAATTTCCTAGTAAATTTATAATTTTAAATTTAAACCTTCCTCGTGGAATCGATATTCAGGGCTTAAATAGAAAGCCATTTATTACTTTATAATGATACGAATACTTGCGTAAATCCCAAAATTAATTGCTTAAATTCATTAATCATAAACTTTATAATTTTTACATAACTATATTCTCAAAATCAGAGCCCAACGTCCACATGCTCCACCCTCTCTCTATAACCCTTTCTTAAGAAAAAGAAGTAAAAAAAAGCAGCATGATGGAGAAGATGGTGAGGAGAGGCACTGACTGGAGGGAAAGTGAGTTGCGAGTCTGGGCTCACCATCCTTGCTTCCTTTTGCAGGCCTCTTCATTCATGTAAGAGACAAGGCATGTTTGATTTGTAAGTGTAGGATGTTTTGCTTAATAGGATGGTGTTGTAGTGGTAGAGGGGTAAAGAAATGGTGGAATGGGAAGGGATTTGATGCTTTTAGGTTTTTTAAGGGGCGGAAGTGGACAGGATACAGTGAAGTGGAAAGAAGGAATAGGATTCTTTTGTTAGCTAAACAATGTCTACAAAATGGTTCGTTGGTGGAGATTTCAACTCCTTAGCTTCACCTTGTGAGAATTCTGGAGGGACCCCTTTCATTTAACTCTATGACACAATTCAATGAAAATATCATACTTGCTAGTTTACATGACTTGGGATTTACAGGTCTTCAATTTTCTTAGAGATGTGGCATTCCATGGGAGAGATTGGAAAGAATGTTATCTCATGATGCTCGGCCTTCAGATTTATTTTATACAACCGTTCTTAGCTCCTCTGTGGTAGGTTCAGACCATAACCCCTAATCATTTTCATTACCAGCACCTATCTCATGTTTAAACCCCTTTCAGATATTTCAATGTTTGGGCTTCCCGCACTGACCTCTCTACTCAAGTTGCCACTATTTGGATCAACAATCATTATGACCAACCATGGGTTAAACTCTGAGTGTTGCAACAGAGAGTGGGTAAGCACTTGCATCAATAGAACTGCTCAATATTTGGTAATTTTCACAATAAAGTTACTATTGCTAAAGATTAGGTATTAAAATTAGAGCAGCAATTTGCTAACATATTGACTTCAGAAGCTAAACTGCACTCTGCCAATGAAAACCTCCTCACGGCCATCAATCTACAAGAATAATCTCTCATTCAGAAAGCTTCCAAATCAAAATTAAGTGAGGGGGACAAGAACTCTAAGTACTTTCATGCCTGTATAAATTATAGAAGGAAGTGCAACATTATCTAAAAAATTAGAAATTATATTGGGAATTGGAAAACTTATCCTGAGCATATTGCTACTAGTGTTGTGGATCATTTCAAACTTTACTCACGCAGCCCCCTGACAACAGAGGATTAGTTAATCATTCCCTATTTTCACTGGATAAGAAATACACCAGCAAGTTAAAACTGACTGATATCACACTAGAAGAGGAAGTTAAAGCTACTCTTGACTCAATTGATAGTAGTAAGGCTGCTGGCCCAGATGGTTACTTAGCTGATTTTTATACGAAGACATGGAAGATTGTTGAACCTGACATCATTGTGGTGGTTCAAGAATTTTTTAAAAAGATGAATCACCATAACTTTTTTACAATCTCCACTATCATACTTATACCTAAAGAGAACCATTGCACCAGTTGGGACAAATTTAAGCCAATTAGTCTCACTAATGTGGTCACCAAAAGCATCAGTAAGATATTAGTATTCAGACTAAAACCTCACCTAAATCAGCCGATTGACCCAAACCAAATTACATTCATCAAAGGCAAGCATTGTAGATATTTTTTTTTTGCTCAATAAACAATTTTAGACATTGACAGAAATAGCAGAGGGTGAAATGTCATCTTAAAACAGGATATCAAAAAAGCTTACAACACTATTAATTGGGGGTTCATTGAGGAGGTTCTGGATGGCAGAGGTTTCCTTACTAACTTCATTACATTGATCATGGGATGACATAGTAATAACTCACATTCTTCTCTAGTTAATGGTCCAACTCAATGTTCCTTCAAATTTTCTAGGGGAATAAAGCAAGGTGATCCCCTTTCACCCACTATCTTCATTCTTATTTTTGACTATTTATTGAGAATGTTAAATTAGCTATGTCAGACATCTCCCCATATCCAGTTTATTCACAAATCTAAAATTGTAGTTAGTCACCTTTCTTATGCTAATGACATTATTTTATTCTCAAATGCTACTAAACCAGCTGTGAAACTGATCTATCAATGCCTACAAAACTGTTAAGCTTGCTCTGGGATGCAGTTGAACAAAACAAAATGCCTCATACAGTTTAGCAAATAGGGTGATGGCACTTGTTAAAAAGTGGATCTCAACCTCTAGTGGTGTTTTTATGAATTTGAATCCTCTCAAGTATCTAGAAGTACAGTTACTAAAAGGCAGAATAAGGAAAACACAATTTGATGAGGTTGTAACTAAAATCCACAACCAACTCAACTGCTGAATAAATTCATTCTTATCCAATGGGGGCAGGATCATTTTGTTAAAGTGTGTTAAATCAACTTTCCCCTCTTACACCTTTTAGATGGCTATTATAAGGAAAAATACTCAACAACTACTAGAAAATGCTTTAATAGGTTCCTTTGCTCAGGCTAAAGGAAACAAGTTCACTGGACTAATTAGAACTGGCTTTACAAACCTTTACATAATGGGGGCCTTAGGTTCAAATGTTTTAATAATCATAAGCATATCAACTTCTACAAACTTTGGATACATTTCAGATCCCAATCTTCTCTTTGCGCAAATTCTTGATGGCCAAATACTGTAGAGAACAACATCCGACTTCAGTCTCCACCAGGCTGGGAGACTCTAGAATTTGGTCTAATATAATTAAGGTTAAAATTCAAGCTGAAGATTTATTTATTTTATAGTTGGGATAGGGTGACTTAATTTTTTTACTAGAAAATTGGATTTTGGTGGGGAGATAGGCTAACTCCCACCCTTCCCCTAGTAACTTAAATCTTAAAGTCTCTTACTGCTGGAATGATTACCACTGGAACCTTGAAACTCTTAATCACATCCTGGACAATACCCAAATCAAAAAGATCATCAACATACCTAATGATCCCTCACAGAAAGATAAAATTATTATCAAAAATAAAATCTCCTAATCTGCCTTAGCCTACATGTATAACCATTATGGTCAGGGTAAACCAATGGGGGAAACACATTTAGGGAAAATTTCTTTCCCCCTCCATGCTTTCTTCTGTTGGAGACTTTTTTTAACCTTCTTCTTACTGATAAAATAACGAAACTTAAAGGGATTAGCAGACCATCTTGCTATGTCTTGTGTAAGTAAGATGAGGAATCAATTGGCCACTTATTCTTCAGTTGTCCTTTTGTACAAAATATATGGAATACTTTTTTGGCTCAAAGAAAGATTCACACCTTAGAAATCATACAACATAATTCTCACCACTGCTGGGTTAAATGATACCAGGTCAACCTCTCAACAATTCCTTGTGTTGTAGCCTGGTATGTATGGATGGCTAGAAACCAACTCAAACATGAGGAGAAATCTCCTGAGTTTAGAGTTGTTGCTACCAATTGCTTGATATACACTGAAAAAGTTATTCAACTGAAGCACATTCCTGATATAATGCATTTGAGATTGAGACCAAGGCCTCATCCCCCCACACACATTTTTTTTTTGGCCAAATCCTGGTTGGACATGGATTAAAGTGAACACTGATGGCAGCTTCATTAGTCTTAATGTTGGGATTAGTGGGGTCTTCAAGGACTGGCAGGGCAACTGCATTCTTACTTTACAATCTCCTATTTCTGCCACAGATGCACTAAAAACTGAAACTCTTGTGGTATTTTGGGCTCTTACCATTGCCAACAGATGCAACTTCAAGTAGTTGACAGTTGAATCTGATTCCAAAAGATTGGTCGACACTCTTAATCACCAGCTAGATTGCCCGTAAAATATTTTTCTATGGATTAAAATTATTCAACAACTGACATCTCAACTTTATTCTAGATATAAGTTTATCCATAGAGATGGGAATATACCTACTATTTGTCTTGTCATGGCAGGTCTAAAATTTTATACTCCTATATTTAGCAAAATTTTGTCTCCCTCACTTTCTTTTTTGTTGGATGGAGACCTTTTAGGCCTTCAATATATTAGATTTTTGTAACAACATTTACTTTGTCATTAATGAAATCTCTTCACATACCTAAGTACTCTATGCACTCGAGATGATGAATCGTTCTCTTAAAAGAAAACTAAGTTTGGAGTGCAATTGTAAGGAGAGTAAGTGATTCATAGGAACAATATGGATTGCTTGGGAAGGAGTTCAAAGATAAGTTGTGTACTTTGTTTTTACTTAGGCTTGTCTTGTACACTTTAATTTATATATAAATCTATGTGTTGTTGTTTCTTCCTTATAAGATGTGAGTAATTTCCTTTATCTTTCTCCCTTCAATGAGGAATAATTATGTGTAAGAACGTAGTTTAGTAGTAGTGCTTTTAAAATTCTATAAATTGTGATGATTCAAACTCTAGGCTTAATTTACTTATCGATCTGACTAAATGATTTTTTAAAATACATTGTAAAATATAGTGACCAAAAATGGGCTTTGTTCTAAAAGAGTAAGAATCACATTTAGCCTTATGGATGAGAATGTAGTCCTTGAGGTTAAGGGTAAGTAAACAAGAGAATAAGTTTTGATGGGCGTAGAATTGAATTAGCAACGTTCTTTATGCACTTGACAAAGGGTAAAGAAATGAATTGCTCATATCCGACACAATACCTTAATTATATTTAAAATTATATCCCTACATATAAACTCATTCCAAGGGGAAGGATGCTTTATAAATATTTGAACTCTTCATACATTGTTAGTTTAGAGATGTGGTAACATTACATTTTAAAAACTTTTTAGTTTGTCTTGCATTTACATTTTGTGTTTGCTTAGCATACTTAGCATTCCTTTTAATTCTATAGGATTAGATATTATACAAAATCTTATAATCATTTTCTATATAATTTTACTACAAAGAAATTTTTATTAAAGTCAAGTTTATAAGAGTTTTGCTAGTCTTTGTGGCATCGATACTGATGTTTTAAAAGAAAATTCTATATTACTTGAAACAATATATTTACTTGTGTAGTACATGTAGTGTGTAGACCATTTTTACAATCTTACATATACTATTTAATTTTTCACACTAGCCATTGAAAATAAATTGGGTCAAGCTTATGAGCCTTTTTCTGAACTTAAATAACTTTGTAATTGCGGGTCGGGTATGCCCACACCTCTCACCAAGACATACATAGATCTTATCATTGTCTTCACAATGGAAACTAATGAGGCTATCTACAAAGGTTATTATGCATTGTATCATTCCCAAAACATGTCACTCCTAGTCAAGGAACCACCTCTAGAGCTGTGTCCAAGTTAAAATTTGAGACAGGCTTTTCTATGCTCGGCTTTTTGGATTAGATTCATTGTTAAGATGTCGATCAGACCTTTATATAGTTATTATCAGTTACCATTTTAATTTTACATCGATTGAGAGCATATGACATCAAAATTGGTTTATTTTGAGACATTTTCACCAAACCTTCATGTTTAACTTTTCCATGTCTCAGTTACTTGGTCGGATTTTTGCCTCAGTTGGCCCACACCATTTAACAAAGCTTCTCGCTATCGGAAAAGAAACCCTCCAAACTGACTTCTAGGGTGGTTTCCGTAATACACTTCCCAGAGTTTGTGACTACTGAATAGGGGACCACTTCCATAGCTTTATCTGATTGAATTTAAGAGATCATGATTTGCTACGTAGGAGCTTAATGGGCTATTATGCTGACTGATCCTCTTTACGGTCACTATCCATGTTGCTTATTGGGATAACGTTTCCCAAATTCTAATTCAACCAAGGAAAACTATTAAAAAGATTTAAGTCTCACAACATAATAAATTCTAAATTAATACTCTTTATATTTGTTGAGTTTGTTGTCAATGTCCTGGAGCTGACTGAGCATAATGCAAGTATTGTTGGTCGGCTTGCTTCGACGTTTTGTTGTGGCCAACCATTTTTGGATACTCACCCACGAGCCAAAGCCTCTAATATAACCATGAAAGTGACTTTTTTTACTTTAAAATTGTTGTTGTTAAACTTCTTTGCATTGTCATTTTCTTACGTTTCTCTGAGATAATTTTTCCTAGTTAGCATCACCTCCCTTTATGTCAATATTTTGTTATACGCTCACCACACATATTAGGATGTTGAATCCAAATTTATCCTATGAGACATTCCCAAGAATCGGAGCTGTTGGAACTATGATGGAGAAGAATTGAGAGAAAAAGGATAGAGAATGATATAAAAGAGCACATGCAGATTTGCCTCGTAGAGGCGAGTTAGGGTCTTCTTAGGTCTGCGACCCATTTTATACTTTGTAACTAGAGAGTTACAAGAGAATAGAGGATAGAGATCTCCTTATAAAAGTGAGTCTAGAGAGAAAAGCCTCAAAAGGCCAAATTCTGTAGAGGCCTACAAAACCAGTAATACATGTTGTGAACCTACTATTTATAGAAGGTAGAGAGCCAAAAAAAAATTATTTGTTTTCCCCTGCTTTAATAGAGGTATCATAAAACTTTAAGTTTTGTATCTGTAACTAACTTTGGCATCGTCTAATGTACAAAGACCTTTTGATCGGCATTAAACCAGTTTCAGTCGGCTTTTTTGCCTGGATATCGATCGTCTTTTGCTCTAGGAAGGTGATCGACTGTTTGTTAATCATAAAACAATTCTTCAACCGGTTAGTTTTATGAGCATTATAGATTTTCATCGACGGTTGATCCTCATTTAAGATGACTTGAGATTCGTGCAGCTAATTTTTGGATGTACATTTATAAAAGTTGTACTTCACTTTATAAAAGTTAGAGTAATATTACATTTTTATTGTGATATAAATTGATTAGCACGATAGAGAGCAAAATTTAAGTTTTAGATACATAAACTCATAAAAATTGCCTTATATATTTTAATAGAAAAAAGCTTTATTAGAATTTATTCATCAAAAAATTATCTTTAAATGGGTGTAATATATAAATAATTATTGCTACATTAATCTCAAGACATGAAAAAAATTTTAGAAATTATTTTCTTTTAATTTATAGTTGATATATTTATTTGTTTTGGCATACAATATTGTATTTTATTTAACAATATACAACAAAATACACTAACAAGCGTGCACAAGGTACACCGTCCTCTACATACACCGCTAGCTCCTACAATCTCCGCCAAAGTGGCCTAAACCACTGCGACTCAAATGAAGAATGAAACGAAACCATAACCAGCAACAGCACCACTAAGGCTGCCATCCCCCACGAGGAGCTCCCCGCTCTTTGTATCCCCTCCTGCTCCGCCCTCATCCGTGCCGGCAATACTATTCTCCCATCAACAACCAAACACTTCGCCAAAAATACAAGCATCAAAGGCACAAGTAACAGAAGCAGTCGCAGCCCTACCTCCGCACGCTCCACCCTCTCCCTATAACCCTTTATTGACAAAGGCAGCGAAAGAAAAAGCAGCACGATGGCGAAGATGGTGAGGAGAGGCGCTGGCGGGAGGGAAAGCGAGTTGAGAGTCTGGGCTCGCCATCCCTGCTTCCATTGCGGGCCTCTTCTTTCACGTAAGAGCCAAGGCATGTTTGATTTGTAAGTGTAGGAGGTTTTGCTTGAGAGGAAGGAGTTACAGCGGCGGAGGGGTTAAGAAATGGTGGGATGGGAAGGGATTTGATGCTTTCGGGATTGTTTAAGGGGCGGAAGTGGACAGGATGCGGTGAAGCGGAAAGAAGGAATTGGATTCTTTTGTTATAGGGGGGCGAATCAGTGCTACATGATGGATGGAGATGTGCTGAATTTGATGTGATGAGAATCGAGGGGGTGCAGTAAGCGAATAATCCCAGCCGATTATTTATCACAGATCTACAGTGCTTGGTGATATGGTTCATCGGCGACTGAATTATATGCTTTTGATTGATCGTTAGGACACTTGTCAACATATAAGTGTCGGAAAAACATATTGTCTTCATATATATTTAAAATCATTATTAAAAGAAAATGGCCTAAATGTTCCTCTAGTTTTTATGCCCTTTTAATTATAATTGATTGCTAGGGTAATGATTGAAATTTTCTTCATGAAAATAGTACGTCTGGAGCTCATAATTAAGATTTTCATTAATGAAGTGAGACAAATGAGTAATAAAAGATCCAAAACTATGAAAACTGTAAAAGTAATTAATTTAAAATTTTTACATGTAAGAAAATTTTAAATTGTAGAAATGTTTTAATTCCTAGAGCACTATATTTTTCAGCACGCATTCATAAAACTGCAGGAGACAACTAGAATTTTTACATGAATGAATGAAGGGAAAATACCCTAGGCGGGGGTCCATCAAAGTAATTCAATAGAAAATAAAAAGTTATTTACATTAATATATTTATAATTGCTCACATTGTACAGTAACTTGAAGTTAGCCTAAAAGAAAATCTAAAGATTTAATTTTAAATTCAGAATAACTCAATTATAGTAAACAAATATCGCCTAGTTTGCATAGCTTATGGAGGCTTGTTTCTTAGATATTAGGTAATACAAATTTCTTAAATATCTGCTTTATAAAAGTTAAGTGGAAAACAAACATTAACAAAAAAAAATATCAATATTTGGCGGGAGCCAACCTTTTTCATCGTTAAATTATTTTATGAGTTTTAAATCTGGATTTGCTTTCTATGGCACATCAAAGATATAGAGCGATAAGGAATATGAGGAGATAAATATGGGGAGACAAACAGATGAATGAAAAACAAAAGTGCAAACAAACTTGCAACCGTCGGACGAACTGGGATATTCCCCTATTATGCGACACATTTTATCTTAAAATAGGGGTTACAAGAGAAGAAGAGAAAGTTAAAGAAGAGTAAAAAAGCCCATTTACATGCATTGGACCACCTATTTATAAAGGATATAGAGCCACGAGTAGATAATTATATATACGTCCATGCTTTAATTTGGAGGTTGATGCAGCTAAAATATATAATATTTACGTACACATTTTTATACTTATTTTTAAGATATTGCCCTTTAATGAAAGGTATTTGTGTGTTTTTCTTTCAGACACAATCAAATTGATGAAAAAGGGTGAAATGAGTGAAAAATGATCAAATTTGGAGAAAAAATGAAGAAGGTGTGCAAAAGAACTGTGGCTTCTAAGCACCCAGAACTGACCCTTACGTGTTAGTAAAATAGATAAGGCCGCGCCTAAGCGCCAAGTACCTCGCACTTAGGCACCGAAAAAAGTTACTTAATGATTCAATGAATTTGGACAAATTTTTTAGGAGTTGTTTGGAGCTATTCTTGGTGAAAACGTGGGAAATAGTTAATAGACACAAAAATACAATCATTTGGCTTTTGAAAGGAGGCAACTCCTGGAAGATTCATTCAATGTGGACACATTTTGAAGAGACCCCAAGACACCTTTTGAAGAATTATAAATGAAGGACTTTGATTGAATTGAAGAGGGGTCGTCGCCCCCCACTAGACACCACCGACAATTCTCTCTCTTAGATTAATTAGGATACTTTTAGAGAGAAGAAGGAGAGGAGTTGCAGTGAGTGAGTAGAAAGTATTGTAAGAGAAAGAAAGAGAAGAGATTCAAAGAAATTTCAAGAGTTTGGTGTAGAGGTTTTGAGATAAGTTTTTATCTTTGTGACGACATTTTATTTTAATTTAGACTTCTTGTTTAATTTCATGATTTCTACTTTCAAACTTAAGTGTGGTTGTGTTTTCTCCAAGGTATTTGTGTTTTTTTATCTTTTTCCTTAAAATGATAAATGAGTAAGTATTAAATGGAAGTTTCGTGAAGTATTAATCCTTAACGTTGGAATAAGTTGTGATGATTTTAACTTTTGTACATCATTTACTTCTTGATTTAGCTTATTAATATGCTAATATTTGTCATAAGAACATGTAAGATCCAAGATGGAATTGTTTCAGTCAACTAATGGTAAGAATCACATGAGATTGTATGGTTGAAAATGTAGTTCATATGATTGAGTGAAAATTAATAGGGAAATAAACTTTGAAGGTTGTAAAATTAGAGCACTTTAGAGTGATAGACTAAAGCCCTCAATTTGGTTTATAGTTTTAGTTTTTTATACCAGATGTTAGCCCCTAGGTGGAGGGAGAAGATACAAATCTAGAGTGAGAGCTAGTATCTTCCGTAACTAGCCCGTCTTCAAGACTATTCAAACTTTAAATCAGTCAATGTTCTTTATATTATCTCTAGTAAGGGTAAAGAATACTATTGCTTCTATTTGGCACAACACAATTTGAATACTTCCACAACAAAATTCCCTTACTTGTTAGTGATTCATGATAAGGAAAAAATTATTTTATTTATATTGTCTTCGTCTTACAAATATCTAGTTAAATTTAGTTAGTTGTTTACATTATTTTCAAATATTTAAAAAAATTACAAAAAGAATCAAACTTTCATTCCTATTATAGCATCTATAGTTTGAGTAAGAAAATTTTGCATAGTAAAATTTGTTATCTAATTTCTTCTGATTTAGTTACATATTGTATTTCTCCTTATGAATTTGATATTTGGGACTTAATCAAAAAATTCTTTTATTACTTGATAATGTTATGTATGCTTGCGTTGTATCCCATATTTAAGTTTAATAATTATATTCTTATTTGCTTTAAAGTCAAGTTTTTGTCTAGCAGTAGTCGGGGATCAAGAATTTGTCACCGTTGCAAAGTAAGAAATATTAGTAAGGAAAAATTAAGAATATAATCGCATACATCATACTGTCCAATAAAATCAAGATCAAGTTTTGGATCCGTTACCTGGGACAATAAAAATTTTTAAAGAAATATTTATAAAATAAATTTTTATTTTTAGAAAGTCTTCTTTAAAACTTTAGATTTATTATAAGAATATTGTAGTGGTGTTTTTAAATAAATTCTTGTATGTATTATTTTTTTTATGTTGTTTTATATTAATATATGCGTACTTCAGGTTTTAAAAGACTAATGCCCTAAGATGCTGAATTAGAAAGAACCACTAGAAAAACAAAAAAAATAAAAAAGAATAAGACCAAAAACTCAAGAAATTACAAACCAAAATAATCAAAATGCTGAAATTAATTAAGAATTTAAATTTTTAAGAGAATACACAAACCTTACAATAGATGAGCTTCATTGTAGTATTTTGTGGCTAATTCATTTGAACTTAAATCTGTTATTATTCAAATGGTATCAAATAATCAGCTTGGGGGAGCACTAACTGAAGATCTAAATTTACATCTTGCCAATTTTTTAGAATTGTGTGCTACATTTAAAGATGATAGTGTTTCAGATAATATTATAAGACTTAGACTTTTTCCTTTCTCACTGAGGGATGAGGCTAAGATATGGTTACATTCATTAGCTCATGGATCTATCAGAACTTAAGGTGATTTAGCGTAGAAATTCCTTAATAATTTCCACCATAAAAAACGGTGAAGCTTAGAAATGATATGACAACTTTTTTGTCAGTTTGAAGGGGAATCTATTTATGAAGCATGATAATGATTTATAGAACTATTGAGAGAGTTTCCACAATATGTTATACCAGATTGGTTAATAATTCAAACTTTTTACAATGGATTACCTGAGTCTCTTAGATCTATTATAAATGTCGCTGCTCGTAGTTCATTGATGTCAAAACCATTTCATGACACTTTTAATTGAAGAGATGGCTAATAATATTTTTCAATGGCGTTCTAAGAGGATAAATCTTAACAAAATAACCAATATTCATGAATCCGATCCTTTTGCAATGTTAGCAAATCAAGTTGCTAAAATTTCAAGGAAGTTAGACCAATTTGGAATGAAAATTTTTCAATCAATTTCAATGATTGAAGAGAATTCATTAGGCCAAATAGTAGATTCTCAAACAACATTACAAACTTTGAATGACATAAACAATAAGCATAATAACCCATATTCAAACTACTATAACTTAGGTTGGAAGAACAATCCTAACTTTAGTTGGAATAATATGGATGGTAATGATCAGCAATGGGGGAACAACTTGTAAAATCATTAGGAAATTGGAACAACAATAGTAATAGTAATTCTAGCCCTACTTATCCTTCAAGTTTTAACAGTAATCCACAATTCAAGGAGAAAAGGTTCTCTATAGAAGAAGTGGTGTTACAAGTGGGAAGTCAGTTATAAAGTTAAGGAGCTACAATTAGAAATATTAGTAATCAATTGGGACAAATAACAACTTCATTAAGTAATAGATCTCAAGGAACACTTCCTAGTAATACTGAAGTAAATTCAAAAGACTAGAATAAAGAGCAAGTGATCACATCTTTTTTGTATGCTAGGTTTTATCAAGTTAACACCACTACTTGAATACTTTGATCCCCAGCAACGGTACCAAAACTTGGTGCGTACTTTCTATTTTTGAACAATTTCGTAAGGTAAAAATCACAAGCAAGAGACAAAATAGTTTCTTCATTAATGTCAAAAAAATTGTACAAATTTTTCTAACAATATTTCCTTACAATGAGGAATGACTGAAACCAGGAAAAAAACAAAATCTTCTTAAGGAATAGGGATGAAAAAAGAGAAGTGAGCCAGGCATCAGTACACCCACCATCGTTGCCCCCTCTTGCTCTAGTTGGCCCAACCTCTTCATCGCTTTCATCTTTTGGATCAGAAAACATGCTAATAAATTACTTTATATTTAGGTCAATCAGTTTAGCTTCTATCAAGTGCTTAACTATTAAGGAGATTCTAGCTGGAGCTGATCAGAAACCCCCTTAATATGGTTCTTAGAGGAAACCATCATAGCCAACTATGCCTCCAACTTAATGACCCTTTTTAGTGAGGCTATGATAATCTCATCTTTATTGATTCTCTCCTTATTTTGCACCTTAATGAAGAGCATCAATTATCTTTTGGCCTAGGAACCTTCAACTCAACCTCCAATATTTTGGTCACGGTTATGAAGGACCTCTTTACTACTTGTTGACCTCACTTTTGGTTGAAATCTATTTTCCTCTTTAGTAGCCTAGGATCTAGCCATATGATTTTCCTTTTGATTATTCCAAGAGCACTAGAAAAGGAACCCTCACAATTAAAAATGATAAATCATTTCTTGCTCAACTTGAAGTTCCACATATTGGTCCCAACCTCTAGTACTTAGTAGGTGGGGTCAATATGGGGGAGCTAAATGTGAATCCCCATAGGATTTTCTAGCCTTAAGGTTGACCCTGGGTGTTGGTCTGGAGCTAGTTCACTTACTTGCACTCACTTTCACTCACAACCCTAAACCAAAAACTTGCTAACTTTGATCCCTTGATCTTTGGGAGATTCATGTAGAAGGTCTCCTAGACCCACTAGCCCTAGGCTAGGGTTTAGTTAAGACTAGTACACAAAGGACCCAAATGGCGATTCACTTGGTCCATGGCTCGTATAGGGTGGTGGGCACCCCAATTTCACCAAAGTATCCAACTTAGCATTTGGCTCACCCAAATCTACCCAAATTATCTAAACACCCCCAAAGCCTAAATTTGGCCAAAATTCCCAATTTCACCCATAATACCCAAATTTGTTCAAAAATCATTTCAAATCATTTCCAACTACCCAAATTGCCAAAAGTATCCCAAAATTACAAAAATACCCCAAATTTGGCTAAATTACAAAAGTACCATTGGTATGCCAAACTTCCCAAAACCTCCAAAATCATCTAAACTCCAAACCAATTTGGATCCTTTAATTAAACCCAATTTGTTCAATTTGACCAACCTTGACCAAAAGCCCCAATTTGCCCTTAAAGGGCCAATTTCTCCAAATTCACACCAAATGTCCATCAATTTGATCGTAATTTTCCCAAATTTCAATTCTAAACTCAAATTAATCATGCCTATGATCATTTCAAACCAAATCCATGCTTAATTGATCCATGCTTTCAGCTCAATTTGGATCCAAACCAAAACCTCTAATTTTCAACATATGACCCAATCTCACCCAATTGAATCCCATGAATCACTCAATTACCTCAATTTGGATCCATATATTCATATAGATATGTTCGTCCGAGTAGATGAAGGTTTAGAAACAAACCCCATGCAATTTTGTTAAGTCTAGACGAAGATCTTAGGGTTTTAGTGTGAATAGTTCTCGGGCTAGGTAATTTGGGGACGATAACGGGGAGTCGTCTGATCGCTCATTTCTTTAATCAATGGAGGAGATTGAGCTGGACGAATCTTTGGTGTGAAAAGGTGGGCTGACAAGGTGGCTACGTGGCTGGCTGCGTCAAATGGCGGAGCGCTGCATGGAGACTTTCGAGCGAACGAGGTTGAGGTAGCGCCATATGGATAAGTAGATTAATGGGGGAATTTTTTATTTATTTTAATGCGTGATTTTTAAAAAATCATAACTTTATGTAGGAAAAATCATAAAATAAAAGAAAAATACTCACTTGCTCAATGAATAGAGGAGAATAATGTGAACTAAAACTAAAAATTATTTGTTAAGTTTATAATTTTTAACTAAGAATAATTATTAAATACTTATTACCATGGCTAGAAATTTTTAGGGTTGATTCCTCATGATCAAGGGTACCTTCTCTGATTTTTTCAAAGCCAGAAGCACCTCTATGCTTCTAACCCTAATTTTCAAGTCTAAATGGCTATTTTGGCTTTATTTAAGCATGTAAATTAAAATATCCCTCAAAAAATTATGAAATTAATTTTCTTAGCTTTCTTGTGTTTAGAGGTATTTAGGAAAATATTGTGATAATTTGAATAATTTTGTATATTTTTGTTATTAATTAAATTTGTTTACCTTGTATTAATTTATTTAAATTAGATATGAATCAAAAATTGTCAAAATCAATTTCACATTGTTCATAAAAACCATTTTAACTCACTGTTAAAATTCCAAATTTATGTAAGTTGATCTGGCCTTTAAAGTGGATTTTATGAGTAAAAAAAGTATCTTTGCACAAAATAAATTATATTAAATTAAATAAGCTTAAAAAAATTATGAATTTTTTTTTGAGTTCCTTGTGAACAGGGGCATTTAATAAAAATAAAAGGCTTTTTTAAAATATTTTATTTTTAAAGTATATTACGAATTAAAAATAATTAAAATAATCAAAATCTTCAAAAATAAAAAACAATTCAAAATTTGTGCAATTGTTCCCTAATCAATTGAGACCCCTTAAATTATTTTTCCTAATTTTTCTAAATTAAAAATAAATTTTAAAAGGCCTAAAAATGTATTTTCCTTATTTTCCCATTAAAATAATTCAAATAAATTAAATTTAAATCATAAAAATATAAAATTTGTTCCTCTAAGTGTGTTGGACATATAGGGGTTTAATAAAAATTTATAAGTAATTTTTGAAGGTTAAAACATATTTTTGTATTTAAATAATTGTCGACGTTATTTTTGGTTGGAGAGTTGCCCGTAAGAAGCTGGCTATCACCGGAATCAAATCTCGTCGTCAGCTTTGGAAGGACGTTTTAATTTACATATATATTTAGTTTTAAAAAAATATGAAATCAAACTGACTCCATATTTTTCATAATTTAAATGAAAGAGCACTGTATCTCAAATCCTATATTTATCCCGAAGGATAAACACAAGACTTGAGGATAAGACTCGATCAAATAAACTAAAGAATAAATGACACCCGTTTGGTCTGCGAAACCATTTTATTTGTCAACAAGTTCTCCTATTTAATATAAATAATTAAATATGATTTATCTTAAGCTGGGTTCGGACATGCTTCCTATAAGGGCAAACCCCTATAGTTAATTACATCTTAAATGACCAAGGTCACCTAAGAAGACTCTCGATAAAAATCAGGAAATATTATCATCAAGAAGTTTCAAATGGTAGGACTTTTCAATGAGATCGGACGTAGAGGTGTGAAAGGGGATTGGTTCAAATTTATAACATTTTGTTATTGAGTCAAAAGAAGGAAGAACTAGGGGATGTCATGGATCCAGAGGAGAATCCGGGTAACTTCCCAAGCTATCCTAATGTTTGGCTTCATTTCTGAGGAGAAATATTTAAATATTTTATCATGCCAATTTTATTAGTTAGGACTCACAATCGTGTAAAACTATCACACAAATAGCCTGGAGATGTGAGGATTTAGGTCGTGACAAATGACAACCTCAGAATCCTTAGACAAGTTAGGGCTTATATTGTATAGCAGGGTTGTACAAAGGCCTAAAGATAAGGTGAGGATTTACGTTGCATAAGCAAGCAACCTCGAAGTCCTATGGATTTGTTGTCTATATCTAAGGAAGGAAGATTGGTTTAGCTGGGGAAGACAGATTCTGCTGTTGAAGATGGTCGTGCTGCCCATAGTACTAGCTCCAAGCTCCTTCCCGCGATGAGTTTGAGTTTTATTGTGTGTCAAGTTATGATGTCAAATCATATGGCCCTATGGTTGAAGTTCTTTCATTATTATGGGGGCATATTAATGTTGATTAGAGCGACACCGGTTAGGATCCTACAGTTCCCTCGTTTCGGTACCACTATTTTTTATTTGATTCACTTAGTCTAAATGAACTTACTAAAGTCAGCTTAATGAGTTCTATAACTTCATTTAGATTGTGGGAGGCCTCATTAGCAACCGTAGGTTACCTCCTCATAGGAATTCCCGATCATCCGATAGAGATTTCTTAATATAGTTGAAGTTGTAGTTTTGTGTGATGTTTGTGATTAAATTTTAAGTGGTTTTATATTTTGAATGTTGTGGAGGTGAATTTTATCTAGGCTGATTTTAGTTTTAGTTTTGGTTTTGGTTTTGGTTCTGTGACTATCCCATTAGTTTTAGTTTTCATGTAAGTTTGCAGGTATAAAAGTACAATATGAAAGTATAAGAATGGCAATGCTGAAAATTGTAAAAGCGTACCTGACAGTCTTCTCGTTTCTCCACCTGAAACTTAAAAGGCTTGTTAAGGCAGTTTATATGAAACATGGAAGTAAAATTTTGATGACCTATCTAACCCTATGTCACATCTTGGTGGGTCCTTAGGAGTTTAATTAAGGGTGATTTTGTCAAGCAAAGCATATTAAGTTTAGTAGATCTCCGAGGTATCTAACAGATCTAGAGAAAGAAGCAGGCTCGTGCTACTCTCTCGCTGCCTGGTGGAAATTCCCGAGTTCGTTAAACTTATTATGTTGCTTAATAATTCATCCTGTAAATACCCTAATGCTCAATGAACATTGATGTATCAATTATCCCTAAGAATAAGGTAATTATCATTTGTAATTTAATTTTGAAGATTATGCGGGTGAAGACCCTTAAAGAGGCAAGTTAGTGTTATTGGAACACTTAGCCTTGGTCCTAATTAGGCTTTTAGTGTTTGAAAGACGTCTTATTTTTAATTGATATTTACTTTTCTAATCCTTGTTTAAATGAAACTTGATTTAGCCTAAGTCACTACAAAACCCTTAGGTCCTAGGTGAGTGTCTTAGTTAGTTTTGAAAAGGTTAAGTGATACATGATTTGAATTTTATTTGAAAATCAAAATAGGGGTATTAAATTGATTAATTATTGACTTTAAAAGTCATACCCCTAAGTCCTAGGTTTAATTTATTTTAATAAACTTCCAAATTCTAATAATTTTTAGAAATTTATTAATTTATTTTTTCAATTAAGAAAGTGAGATTGGTTTCTACCAATTAACCCCTTATGTTTCAAACATCCAAATTAAGATCAGTGGTTACCCATTCACCTCCTTAAATTAAGCTTAAATGTTAATTAAGGCTAAATTTCTAAAATTACACATTTTCTCTTAAGGTTCTAACACTTCATAATTTGTCAAATTCAATTCAAATGACTTTGAAATTTTTATCCTACCTTATTCATGGGTCAATTAAGACATCAAAGGAGAAAATGTGATTTTTCAAAATTTAATTTAATGTATATAATTATTGCCATGCAAAAGTAGGATTTTTTAAAGAAAATTTCTAACTTGACCAAGGTAAATCGTAATCCCTTGAACTTTTTACTGAAGGTAGACATAGACTAGAGAAGCCTTTGGACCAAATTTCATAATTTTATTTGATTTTTAAGAATTATTTTAAATTATGGGGTATTTATTAAATATAAAATATTTTAAATAGAGAAATTTAAGTTTCATATTTTTGAAAAGTCCTCCTGAGGTCAGGGAACACAGAGGAGAAGATTTAATAATTTTTTGAATTTTATTTGATTTATCAAAATTACTTTTAGTGAAAACTCATTTTTAGCTTTTAAAAATTAATTTTTTGCTTTCAAATTCAGTTTCTTCATTTAGAAAACTAGGAAAAATATTCTAATTATTCTTAAGTGCTTAGGAAACAATTTTTAACATTTCCATGAGTTTTATTATTTTTATGATTTTTAGGGATTTTTAATTATTTAAATATTTAAAATTGGCTAAAAATCAAAATTTTATTTTAAATATCAATTTCTTTTTAGAAAGTACCCCTGATCACGGAGAACTAAAAAAACTAAGTTTTATATTTTTTCAAGTTATATTTTAATTATTAAAATTCATTTGAGTGCCAAAAATGTTAATTAACGGTCGGCGTTATTTCGGGGTTGGTTTGTGCGGAGTTGCGCATAAGAAACTGTCGGTTGCTAGAATCGAAATCCCATCGCTCGCTTTGGAAGGACGTTGAAGTATGAAATCAAACTAACCCCATATTTTTTATAGTTTAAAATGAAAGTGCATTATACCTCAACTCTTGTATCAATCTCGAAGGATAAACACAAGACTTGAGGACGATGCTCGATCAAATAAATTAAGGAAAGTTTGACATCCGTCAGGTCTGCGAAACCTTTATATTTGCTGACAAGTTCCCCTATTTAATATAAAAAATTAAATAAGGTTTATATTAAGCTGGGTTCGGACATGCTTCCCATAAGGGCAAGCCCTATTGTTAATTACATCTTCAATGACCAAAGTCACCTAAGAAGACTCAATAAAAATCAAGAAAATATTATCTTCAAGGGGTTTCAAAGGGTAGGACTCTTCAATGAGATCGAGCGTAGAGGTGTGAAAGGGGATTGGTTTGAATTTGGAAAATTTTATTGTAATATCCAAAGGAGGAAGAACTATGGGATGTCATAGATCCAGAGGAGAATCTCGGTGACTTCCCAAGCTATCCTAATGTTTGTCTTCTGTTTTGAGGAGAAAAATTTAAGTATTTCATCCTGCAAATTTTATTAATTAGGGCTTACATTCGCGTGAAACGATCACGCAAATAGCCTGGAAGATGTGAGGATTTAGGTCGTGCAAACGACAACCTCGGAATCCTAAGACGAGTTAGGGCTTATATTGTATAGCAGGGCTATGCAAAGGTCTAAAGATAAGGTGAGGATTTACGTTGCATAAGCAAGCAACCTCAAAGTCCTATGGCTTTGTTGTTTAAGTCTAAGGAAGGAAGATTGGTTTAGCTGTGGAAGAAAAATTTTGCTGTTGAAGATGGTCGTGCTGCCCACCATGCTAGCTTCTAAGCTACTTGTCGTGACGAGTTTGAGTTTTCTAGTGTGTCAAGTTAAAATGTCAAATCAGGTGGCCCTATGGTTGAAGTTCTTTAAATTTTATGAGGGCATGTTAAAGTTGATTAGAGAGACACCGGTTAGGATCCTACGGTTCCCTCATTCTGGCACCACTATTTTTTATTAGATTCACTTAGTTCAAATGAACTTACTAAACTCAATTTAATGAATTCCATAATTTCATTTTAACCGTGGGAAGCCTCATTAGCAATCATTGGTTATCTCCTCCGACGGATTCCCGATCATCTAGTAAAGATGTCTTAATTTAGTTGAAGTTGTAGTTTTGTGTGATGTTTGTGATTAAATTTTGAGTTGTTTTATATTTTGAATGTTGTGGGGGTGAATTTTGTCTTGGTTGATTTTAGTTTTGGTTTTGGTTTTGTTTAACATGCAAGTTTATGTTGTTTTCATACAGGTAGGTAAATGCAAGTATAAAACATTTGAGGAAAAGGCAGAAGAAAGATGGTACTATAAACTGTAAAAGCGTACCTGGCGAGTCTTCTCGTTCCATTACCTGAAACTTAAAAATGCATCTGAGGGCATTTATGAAGAGCAGGAAAAGAAAAGTTCTGGGGGTTTTCCTAACTCTATGTCATATTTTGGTGAGTCCTTAAAACGCTGTCTGGTGGAAAATCCGGAGTACTTTTAAACTTATTATGTTGCTTAATAAGTCATCCTGTAAATACCCTTATTACTCAGTGAAAATTGATGTCTCAATTATCCTTAAGAATAGGGTAATTATCACTTGTGATTCAATTTAAGAATTATGTGGGTGAAGACCCACAAAGAGGCAAGTTAGTGTTGTTGGAACACTTAGCTAAATTTTAATCATAATTGGGCTTAGTAGTGTTTCAAGGATGTTTGATTATGTTATGTTTGTTTCTCTAATCCTCATTTAGTCAATTTTTATTTGGCCTAAGTCATCACTAAGCCCTTAATACCTGGGTAAGAGTCTTAATTAGTCTTGGAAAGGTTAAGTTTTAAGTGGTCATGATTCATGATTCAGATTTTATTTGAAAATCAAGATAATGGTATTAAATTGATTAATTATTGACTTCAAAATTCATACCCCTAAGTCGAGGATCATTTAATTTTAATAAACTTCCAATTTTTTAATGATTTAGAAATTTATTAACTTACCTTTCTAATGAGGAAAGTGAGAATGGTTTCTACGAATTAACCCCTTTAGTTTCAAGCATCAAATAAGTTGATTAAGATCAGAGGTTGCCCATTTCTCTCCTTGACTTAGGCCTAAATGTTAATTAAGGCTAAATTTCAAAAATTACACATTTGCCCCTAAGGCTCTAACACCTCATAATTTGTCAAACTCAATTCAAATGACTTTGAAATTTTTATCCGACCTCATTCATGGGTCAATTAAGACATCAGAGGATAAAATGTGATTTTTTAAAATTTAATTTGTTTTATATAATTATTTTCATGCAAAAATAGGATTTTTCAAAGAAAATTCCTAACTTGACCAAGTTAAATTCTAATCCCTTAAAATTTTTACTGGAGGGAGACCAAGATGAGGTAAGCTTATGGATCAAATTTCTTAATTGTTTGAATTCCATGTGATTTATTAGAATTATTTTAATTTCTGGGCTATTTAATAAAAATAAATTATTATAAATGGTGAAAATTAAGTTTTGTATTTTTGAAAAATTTCTCTGAGGTTAAAGAACCCAGAGGAACAAATTTCATATTTTTTTAATTTTTATTTGATTTATTGGAATTACTTTAGTGAAAAAACTCATTTTTAGTC
>NEWO01000299.1:5387-109374 GCA_003013225.1 Phalaenopsis aphrodite
ATCCCTCGGAGGAGGTAAACTACGGTTGCTAACGAGGCTTCCCACGGTTTAAATGAAATTATGGAACTCATTAAGTTGAAGTTTAGTAAGTTCATTTCGACTAAGTGAATCCAATAGAAATTAGTGGTGTCGGAATGAGGGAACTGTAGGATCCTAACCGGTGTCGCTCTAATCAACTTTAATATGCCCTCATAAAAATTAAAGAACTTCAACCATAGGGCCACCTGATTTGATATTATAACTTGACACACTAGATAACTAAACTTATAGCGGCAAGGAGCTTGGAGCTAGCATGGTGGGCAGCAAGGCCATTTTCAAGCCCTGCTAAACCAATCTTCCTTCCTTAGACTTAAACAACAAAGCTAGACAACTTCGAGGTTGTTTGCTTATGCAACGTAAATCCTCACCTTATCTTTAAGCCTTTGCATAGCCCTGCTATACAATATAAGCCCTAACTCATCTTAGGATTTTGATGTTGTCGTTTGTCAAAACCTAAATCCTCACATCTTCCAGGCTATTTGTGTGATCAATTCACATGAATGTAAGCCCTAACAAATAAAATTGGCAGGATGAAACACCCAAATATTTCTCCTCAAAATTAAAGCCAAACATTAGGATAGCTTGGGAAGTCTCCGAGGTTCTCCTCTGAATCCATGACATCCCCTAGTTCTTCTCTTTTTGGATTTTACAATAAAATGTTCCAAATTTGAACCAGTCTCATTATGCACCTCTACGTCCAATTTCGTTGAAGAGTCCTACCCTTTGAAATTCTTTGAAGATAATATTTTTTGATTTTTATTGAGAGTCTTCTTAGGTGGCTTTGGTCATTTAAGATGTAATTAACTATAAGAGTTTGCCCTTATAGGAAGCATGTTCGAACCCAACTTAATATAAACCCTATTTAATCTTTTATATTAAATAGGAGAACTTGTCGGCAAATATAAAGGTTTCGCAGACCAGACGGGCCTCATACTTTTCTTAGTTTATTTGATCGAGCCTCATCCTTAATTCTTGTGTTTATCCTTCGAGATAGATACAAGATTTGAGGTACATTACTCTTTCAAGTTAAACTATAAAAAATATGGGGTAACTCCCCTCCATTTTAAACTAAGATTTGAGTAACAAGATTTGAGGCAACTCCCCTCCAACCCTGAAATAACGCCGACAACTGTATCAGGGTAGAAAATTAAAATTGCTCCTATTTGACTCAATACATATTATAAACATTTATCTCATCTCATTTCACTAGAATTTCATTGAAGTGGGAAGGATGCTTTTTCATATAAGAAATCTTCAATACATAAACATAGTTAGTAGATTAGTAGTTATTATTAAGAATGCATTTCCGTTTTGCTAATAATTAAGTAATTTAGTTTGGTTAATATCTCAACATTCGAAATTAGTGACAGTGATTTCATTTGATTTTCTGTAAATTTCTTGCTAAAATTTATCTTTGTTAACTTACACCTTCCCCGTGGGATCGATATTTAGGGCCTAAATAGAAAGTCCAATATTAATTGATAACAAAACGTATACTTGCGTAGAATTTCATTATTAATTGCCTATAATTATATATATTTTACATAACTTAATTTTCATATAAGGATCAAGTTTTTGACATTGTAATAGTGTCAACTTCATAAATCCTTACATATAAAAATCGGGATCAAGTTTTTGGCGCCGTTGCTGGGGAAGGTATCGGTTAAATTAAATTAAATTAAATTATTTTGATAAATTAGGAAATTTAGATTATATATATATATATATATATATATATATATATATATATAATCATAAATAAAAAAAGTAATTTATCTAAAAGTTTATTTTTAAAGAATTTTACTTTGTTCACTTTATTTGTTTATGCAAAATATTCGATCTGAAGGTTTAGTACCTTACGATTCAAAATTAGAATGTACTATTAGAAAAATTGAAAAACAACAAGGAGAAATTGAGAATTTGAAAGAAATGGCAAATAATATAGAAAATCCAATGAATAAAAATTGATAAAGACCTTTGAAAGATTTTCTAATGAAGCAGTTAGGCTTAGACTTTTCCTTTTTAATTAAGGAATAAGGCCAAGGCTTGGATAAATTCATTAGCACCTGGATCTATTAGAACTAGGGGGAACTATCGAAAAAATTCTTGGCTAAATAATTTCCACTGTCGAAAATTGCTAAGCTTATAAATGATATTACATCTTTTTGTTAGTTTGAATGGGAATCAATATATAAATGTTTTCCACCGTCGAAAATTGCTAAGCTTACAAATGATATTACATCTTTTTGTCAGTTTCAAGGGGAATCAATATAAGAAGCCTGGGAATGATTTAAGGATCTTCTTAGAAAATGTGGGAACCATGCTTTGCCAGATTGGTTAATAATTCAAACCTTTTACAATGGATTAGTAGGATCATTAAGATCTATTATAGATGCTACTGCGGGCGGATCATTAATGTCAAAACCTTTTGATGAAGCATATTTCTCAATTGAATAAATGACAACAAACAATTTTCAATGGCCCTCTGAAAGGGTAAATCCTAAGAAAGTAGCCAATATTCATGATTCTGATGCAATGTCTATTTTGGCATCTCAAATTGTTGCTATTTCTAAAAGGATTGATCAAATAAGAGGGAATTATTCTTAAATACCTCCAGTATTAGAGAAAAATTCACTAGGATAGATTATTGATACTCAACCATCTTATGAAACCTTAAACACTATAAATAAACAAAATAACAGTCCCTATTCTAACTATTTTAACCCTAGAAGGAAAAATCACCTTAATTTTAGTTGGAATAATTATAATAATTCGGTGAATCCATCTGTAAATCTGAACAATGAAGGAAATCCTAATTTTCAACCTTATTATCCTCCAGGATTTAACTCAAATCCTAACCCACAAGTTAAGGAAAAGAAGTTGAGCATGGAAGAAGAGATGTTGAATATGGGAAATTAAATACAGAATCAAGGGGCTGCTATTACAAATATTAAAAGTCAACTAGGACATATTGCTACTACACTTATTAACAGACCTCCTGAAATTCTTTTGAGTACTATGGAAGTTAATCTAAAAGATTAAAACAAAGTGCAAATTAAAGCTATTCAATTACGAAGTGGAAAAGAGATTGAAACAAAAATCCAAAGAGAAACTGAAGTTGATGAAAAGAAGGAAAAAATGTAAAATGATCAACAGGAAAATGAACAAACACAGGTTCCTTTAGAAAAACCATTACCTCCATTTCCTTAAAAACTAAAGCATAAGAACAAAGATAAAAAATTTATAAATTTTTTGGAAATCTTTTAAAGGTTAACAATAAATGTTCCTTTTGTTGAAGCTTTGGAACAAATGTCAAGTTATGCAAAATTTATGAAGGATGTACTAAATAAGAAATGGAAGTTTACAGATCATGAGACCATTTCACTCAGTTAAGAGTGTAGTGCTATTATTCAAAAAAAGCTTCCTGAAAACTTAAAATATCCTGGTAGTTTTACTATAACATGTTCAATTAATGAAAGGTTTTATGGAAAAGCTTTATGTAATTTAGGAGCGACTTTCAATCTTATGCCCTTATCAATTTTGAAACGTTTAGATTTCGGAGAAATTTCCACTACTACTGCAACTCATTAGTTAGGTGACCAGTCAATAACTTATCCAAAAGGAGTTATAGAGGATGTACTAGTAAAAGTGGATAAATTTATTTTCCCTGTAGACTTTATAGTATTGGATATCGAGGAAGATAGACAGATTCTTATTATTTTAGGGAGACCATTTCTTGCAACAAGAAGAGCTATAATAGATTTATAAAATGGAGAGTTTACAATGAGAGTTAATGATCAAGAAGTAAAATTTAATAAAGCAAAAGCTATGAAATATCTTGCAATAGAAAAAGATAATGAATCTTTATGGATGGAAGCAGTTGATTATCTAAGTAATGAACAATTTAAGAAAGTCTTCAAAGATTAATTTAAGCAAGGAGAATTTTTTTAGAATGAAGATGAAATTAAAGAAGAAGATTTAGATTAAATTAAGGGAAATTTTGAAAAGTTAGACTAGTCAAAAAACGATAGTAAAAATCTTATCCCTTCAAGTATTATACCACCTAAACTTGAATTAAAAATATTACCTACCCATTTAAAGTATGTATTTTTAGGAGAGTCATCTACATTGTCGGTTATTATATCTTTTGAGTTAATTGAGATTTAGGAATAAAAGTTAATAAAAATGTTGAAAATGTATAAAAAGACTTTTGCATGGAATTTAACAGATATTAAAGGAATTAGTCTTTCAATTTGTATGCACAAAATTTTATTAGATGAATCATATGCACCTAAAGCTGTTCCTTCGAGAAGATAAAACCAAATAATGAAAGAAGTTGTTACAAAAGAGATTTTAAAATGGTTAGATGCTGGAATTATATATCCTACTTCCAAATAGTGCTTGGGTAAGCCCAATTCACCGTGTCCCAAAGAAAGGAGGAGTGACTGTTGAAGAATATGAGAAAAATGAATTAATACTAATAAGACAAGTAATTGGTTGGCGAATTTGTATTGACTATAGAAAATTAAATATGGCCACCAGAAAAAATCACTTTCCTTTATCCATTCTAGACCAAATGTTGGATAGATTGACAAGGAATAAGTATTATTGCTTTTTAGATGGATATATTGGTTTTCACCGAATTCCAATTACTTCAGAGGATTAATTAAAAACAACATTTACAAGCCCATATGGAACATTTGTTTTTTTGTAGAATGTCCTTTGGACTATGCAATCCACCTGCAACAGTTCAAAAATGTATGATGTCAATTTTTAATAATTTTATAGAACATGGAATGGAAGTGTTTATGGATGATTTTTCTGTTTTTAGGACTTCACTTGAATTATGCCTTAATAATTTAGAAAAAGTTGTGGAAGTATGTGAAAAAGTCAATTTAATATTAAATTGGGAAGAATGTCAATTTATGGTTGCAGGAGATATTGTACTCGGGCATAAAATTTTTGAAAAAGGCCTGAAGGTAGATCCTGCAAAAATCCAAGTTATAAAAAAATTACCACTGCCTACTAGTGTTAAAGAGGTGAGAAGTTTTCTAGGACATGCTGGTTTTTACAGGTGTTACATAAATTTTTTTTCAAAAATAACTAAGCCTCTATGCCAACTTTTAGAAAAAATACAAAATTTGATTTTAACGAAGAATGCATAAAAGCATTTGAATTATTAAAGAGTAAATTATTCATTACACCTATAATAGTACCACCTGACTGAGAGAAACCCTTTAAAATAATGTGCGATGCTAGTGATTATGGTATTGGAGTTGTATTAGGACAAAGGCATAATATAGTTTTTAAAGTTATTTATTATGCTAGTAAGACTCTAAATGAAGCTCAAATTAATTATACTACTACTAAAAGGGAGTGTCGACACTATTTTTGGTTGGAGTTGCCCGTAAGAATTTGTCGGTCACCAGAATCGAAATCTCATTGCCTACTTCGGAAGGACATTTTAATTTAAATATATATTTAGTTTAGAAAAATATGAAATCAAACTGACCCCATATTTTTAATAGTTTAAATGAAAGAGGACTATATCTCAAATCTTATATCTATCCCGAAGGATAAACACAAGACTTGAGGATGATGCTCGATCAAATAAACTAAAGAATATATGACATCCATTTGGTCTGTAAAACCTCTGTTTTTGTCGACAAGTTCCCCTATTTAATATGAAGAATTAAATAAGATTTATCTTAAGTTGGGTTCAGACATCTTTCCTATAAAGGCAAGCCCCTATAGTTAATTAGATCTTAAATGACCAAAGTCACCTAAGAAGACTCTCGATAAAAATCTGGAAATATTATCTTCAAGGAATTTCAAAGGGTGTGACTCTTCAATGAGATTGGACGTAAAGGTGTAAAAGGGGATTGGTTCAAATTTGGAACATTTTTATTGTAAAATTCAAAGGAGGAAGAACTAAGGGATATCATGGATCCAGAGGAGAACCCTAGTCACTTCCCAAGCTATCTTAAGGTTTGGCTTCATTTATGAGTAGAAATATTTAGGTGTTTCATCTTGTCAATTTTATTAGTTAGGGCTTACATTCATGTGAAACGATCACACAAATAGCCTGGAAGATAAGAGGATTTAGGTCGTGACGGACAACGACCTTGGAATCCTAAGACGAGTTAGTGCTTATATTGTATAACAGGGCTACACAAAGGCCTAAAGATAAGGTGAGGATTTTTCGTTGCATAAGGGAAAAACTCGATGTCCTATGGCTTTTGTTGTTTAATTCTAAGGAAGGAAGATTGGTTTAGCTGGGGAAGACAAGTTTTGCTTTTGAAGATGGTCGTGCTGCTCACCATGCTAGCTCCAAGCTCCCTGCTGCGACGAGTTTGAGTTTTTAAGTGTGTCAAGTTTTGATGTTAAATCTGGTGGCCCTATTGTTGAAGTTCTTTAAATTTTATGAGGGCATATTAAAGTTGATTAGAGCAACACCGGTTAAGATCCTACGGTCCCCTCGTTCCGGCACCACTATTTTCTAAGGGATTCACTTAGTCCAAATGAATTTACTAAACTCAACTTAATGAGTTCCATAATTTCATTTAGACCGTTGGAAGCCTTGTTAGCAATCGTTGGTTACCTCCTCTGAGAAATTCCCAATTATTTGATAGATTTGTCTTAATTTAGTGGGATTTGTAGTTTTGTGTGATGTTCATGATTAAATTTTGAGTTGTTTTATATTTTGAATGTTGTGGCAGTGAATTTTATCTTGGTTGATTTTAGTTTTAGTTTTGGTTTTGGTTTTGTGGCTATTCTAATAGATTAAGTTTTCATGCAGGGTGGCATCGTTGTTTAGCATGCATTTTTGCAGGTATAAAAGTACAGCATGAAAGTACAAGAATTACAACACTGAAAAACTGTAAAAGCGTACCTAGCGAGTCTTCTCATTCCACCACCTGAAACTCAAAAGGCATGTTAAGGCAGTTTATATGAAACAGGGAAGTAAAATTTTGGTAATTTTCCTAACCTTGTCATATCTTGGTTGGTCCTTAGGAGTTTAATTAAGGATGATTTTGTTAAGCAAAAAAAATTAAGTTTAGTAGATCTTCAAGATATCCAACAGATCTAGAGAAAGAAGCAGGTCCATGCTACTCTCTTGCTACCTGGTGGAAAATCCTGAGTTCTTTTAAACTTATTATGTAACTTAATAAGTCATCCTGTAAATACCTTTAATGCTCAGTGAGCACTGATGTCTCAATTATCCCTAAGAATAAGCTAATTACATAATTGATTTAATTTAAGAATTGTGTGGGTGAAGAGCCTTAAAGAGGCAAGCTAGTGTTGTTAGGACACTTAGCCAAATTTTAACCCTAATTGGGGTTGTAGTATTTGAAAGATGTTTTAATTTTCAATGATATTTAATTTTTCTAATCCTCATTTAAATGAAACTTGATTTAGCCTAAGTCACTACTAAGCCCTTAAGACCTAGGTGAGTGTCTTAATTAGCTTTGAAAATGTTTAGGCTTTAGGTGGTCATAATTCATGATTTGAAATTTATTTGAAAATCAAAATAGGGGTATTAAATTGATTAATTATTGACTTCAAAAGTCATACCCCTAAGCCCTAGGTTCATTTTATTTTAATAAACTTCCAAATTTTACTAATTTAGAAATTTATTAGCTTATCTTTTCAATTAAGAAAGTGAAGTTGGTTTCTACCAATTAACCCCTTGTATTTCAAATATCCAAATTAAGATCAGAGGTTACCCATTTCCCTCTTTAAATTAAGCCTAAATGTAAATTAAGGTTAAATTTCCAAAATTATATTTTTTCCCCTAAGGCTCTAACACTTCATAATTTGCCAAATTCAATTCAAATGACTTTGAAATTTTTATCCTAGCTCATTCATGGGTCAATTAAGACATTAGAGGAGAAAATGTGTTTTTTGAAAGTTTAATTTATATTACATATTTATTTTCGATCAATATCTTCTTTTAGAAAACCAAGAAAAATATTCCAATTGTTCCTAAGTGCTTAGGAAACAATTTAGAACATTTGCATGAATTTTATTATTTTTGTGATTTTTATGGATTTTTAATTCTTTAAATATTTAAAATAGGCTAAAAATCAAGTTTTTATTTTAAATATCATTTGATTTTTAGAAAATACCCCTGATCACAGAGAACTCAAAAAATAAGTTTTTATATATTTTGAGTTATATTTGATTTTAAAAAAAACCAGTTAAGTGCGAAAAAAGATATTTAACTTGAAAAATCAATTTGGGCCATCAAATGGACTCAAAATAATTTGAAATTTTTATGGGGAGTTCTCTAGATCTTAAATAATACTAGAGATCAAAAATCAAGTTAGTTCGTTGTTTTTATTTTCAAAAATTAATTATCTTATTTATTTAGGCTATGTAAAGATTAGGTGCATTTTAAATGACCTGACTCATGAAAAATTTTTCTAAGGGTTCTCTGGTCATACCTTCCAAAATTTTCTTGGAATTTTCTAATGAACATGTTAATTTCCATGATTATTTTAAGGAAATAATGTGCATAAACTTGAGAAATATAGATCTCTCCTTAGAGACTTTTTATGACTTTGGAAAACTCAGAGTATGTTTTCCTTGACAGAGGATATAACATGTTAAAATTTCATGTCATGGTGAAGTGCTAATATGCTTGGAGAATCAAAAGATTCAAATTCGTATTAAAATAATTAAATGTAAAATATGCATCACATGGACTTAAAATTATTTCCACATTGTTCTTCTCTGTTCACTGAGCAAGAGGGTATTTTTATTTTATTTTTGTGATTTTTCTACAGAAAGATAAGAATTTTTAAGATTAGGGGTATTTAAAAAAATAGGAAAAATCCCTATTTATCTATTTAAACAGCTTGGCTCCATGTAGATCCTAGGCAGCTCCGAACTCCAAGCGGCACGCTCCCATTCAATGTTGTCATCCACCTCAGTGTGACTCAGCCAATGGTCATATAAGTGAGACGAACATATCCATATGGTAATCATGCAATTAAATTAAGCTTAATCAAATGGAGAGTCAAAATGGGCTCGGGAGAAGGAGAAGTTTTATACCTTTGCTCTGAGAACTTAAGCTTCAATTAGAGGGTCTTGACACGTTCGTTGGGGTCTAAGGAGGCTAGAGATTATGCCTCTTGCTGTAGTGTTAGGCTTAGGCATGAATTCGACCAAGCTCGATTTCAGGTGTTGGTCTAGAGTGTTGGTGGAGGCTATTTCAGAGGGTAATTTGATGCGGCTTTTTATTCTCTTGCTGTTGTGAAGGTGTGGGCACAAGAAATTGAAGTTTGGTGGAGTTTTCAGAGATGTCCTATTTTTGCCCTAATTTTTAAGCTCAAAATTAGGGTTACACAGGAAGAATCAAGGTAGTGGAGTGATTGCAATGGGCTGTGGAGGTCTCAAGGTAGCTCTGTGAGTGATTTGGGAAGCTTTCTTTGAGAAAATTTTAGCACACCCCCCATGGCCATGGAGGTGAGTTTTTATAAAAATGGCCATGGGGTGGCTCTCAAGGCACAAGTTTGGGTGCATTATGGTACTTAGGTGGAGGGCAGAGGAGCTCTACAGTTTGATTTGGATGAGCTGGCCTCTAGGTTTGATTTGGGTGAAACTCTGTTGGGGTGACTCTCGGTTTGGCCATTTTCCAGCCACTAGGCTAGCCGACCGACCAGAGGGAGGTAGCTAGGAGCTGAGAAAACCCAGGGGAATATGTCACAGTAATTTAATGGATTGAGGTTTAATTTTGGCTAAAAAAATCCTAAGCTTAAGCAAAAATGGAATGAAATCCCTTAATTTAGGGGACCTTTGGTCCATGGCTTATTTTAGGTAATTAGATGAGTTTTGGCTCTGTCTTATGGTCAAATCAATGGGTGAGGTGGGGTTAATTTGGTGACTTTAGGGTAGTTAGGTCAACTTTAATGCATAGGTTCAATGTGGGTTCAAGTGATCAAAGTTTAGGTTAGGGCTAGGTTAGCCATGTCAAATGACCCAATTAATTGATCAACATTGTGTAGCTGATTGTTATGAAGACTTTAGGTCAAGGGTTGAAGTGATTTTGAGTTCAATTGGTCGGTCAATTTGGGCATGTTGGGCTAGACATGGGTCTAGGTTGGGCTAGCCTTGGGCTAAGTCCAAATTTAATGGTCCACATGATCAAGGGAGGTGTTTTGAAGATTTTTCAGAAAGGGATGGAGTGTAAATTTTGGGGTTAAGGCCCTCAATTTGGTGAAATTTTAAGACATGGTCAATTTCAGGCAAATTTGGGGCTTTGGACTTAGGTTGAAATCAAATGAAACTGATGTCCTACCAAGGCCAATTGTAGGTCAAATTTGATGTGTAGGAATGTTATGAAGATTTTTCAACACAAATTGTGGACAATTGAGTGGGCTATGGGTTTAATTTGGTAGAACGAAGTCATGGGGCCGAAATTGGGTTTTTGATCTAAATCACAATCAGTTTCAAATCATGGATCAATTGAGCTTGAATTTGGCCTTCATCGGTCATATGAAGAGTGAATTTGAGTTTAGAATTGAAATTGGGGAAATTGAGAACAATGGGATAGACATTTGAGGTGATTTGGAGAAAATATGTGTCTTTAAAGGGCAATTTAGGGGTTTTGATCAAGGATGGCTAAATTGGCCAAATTGGGTCATGTGATAGTCGAGAAAAATGAAAATGGGAATATTTTGGAGGTTTTGGGATTTTTTGGAATTTTATAAAATTTTTGGAATTTTGACGCCAAAGAGGGGTATTTTGGTAATTTGGCCAATTTGGGGATTTTCGGTAATTTGGATGTTTTCAGGGTGTTTGAAATGATTTTTGAACAAGTTTCGGTATTTTTGCTAGATTTGGAGATTTTGGCCAAATTTATGGTTCCAAGGGTATTTGGGTAATTTGGGGGAATTAAGGGGCAATAGGGTAGGTTGGGTATCTTGATAGAGTTGGATTGCCAACCACCATAAATAAGCCATGGATCAATGGAAACTCCATTTTGGATCCTTTATGTAGTGGTCTTAGGCAAACCCTAGCCCAGGGCCAGTGGGTTTATGGGACCATCTACAGGAGTCTCCCAAAAATATCAAGGGACCAAAGCCTGGAAGTTCTGGGTTTAGGGTAATGAGTGATTGTGAGTACAAGTGATTGCAAGTAAGTGCCTTAGCCCTATACCAACAACTATGGTCAAACCTAAGGTCCAACAGTCCTAAGCATGACTCATCTTGAGTTTCCCTCATAGCGACCCCACCTACCAAGTGCTAGAGGTTAGGACCAATATATGAAACTTCAAGTTGAGTAGAGAAGCGTTTGAAATTTCTAATGATGAGGATTCCTTGTCTAGTTTTCTAATAAAAGTCAATAGGAAAGCCTCATGGCTATACCTTAGGCTACTAAAGAGGAAAAACTGAACCTCAACCAAAAGTGAGGTCAATAGAGAGTTATTAGTTATTATTTATGTCTTTGATAAATTTAGATCTTATTTAATTGGAACTAAATATATAGTGCATACAGATCATTCTGCTATTAAATATTTAGTGCAAAAGAAGGATGCTAAACCAGGACTAATTAGATGGATACTTCTATTACAAGAATTTGATTTTACCGTGATTGATAGAAAGGGAAATGATAATCAAATAGCTGATAATTTATCTAGAATAGAAATAGAAATATAAACTAATTTTGCAAATGAAATTTTTAAGAATTTTCCTGATGAACAATTATGTAGTATCGATGAAATAGATGTACCGTGGTATGCTGATATAGTAAATTATATTGTAAGTGATATTCTACCACCTGATATAAAAAATCCACAATTAAAAAAGTTTATATATGATTCAAAAGACTATTTTTGGGATGACCCATATTTATATAAACAATATAAAGATCTAATTTATATAAGATGTGTGCCTTATGAAGAAACTCAACAGATAAGTGAAAGATGTCATGATTATGAATTTGGAGGACATTTTGGAACAAATAGAAGTACATATAAAATTTTACAAGCTAGATTTTATTGGCCTACTATTTTTAAAGATGTTAAAGAATATATTAAAACATGCGATAGATGTCAACGTGTAGGAAATATATCTAAAAGAAATGAAATGCCTCTAAATTACACTTTAGAAGTTGAAATTTTTGATGTATGTGGATTATATTTTATGGGACCATTTATGCCTTCATTTGGAAACTTATATATATTACTTGTTGTAGATTATATGTCCAAATGTAGTGAAGTTATTGTTGTACCTAAATGTGATGCTTAGAGTGTTTCTAAATTTTTAATTAAAAATATTTTTACAGGATATGGAATATGGACAGTAATTATTACTGATGGAGGATCTCATTTCAGAAATAGAAGAATCAAAAAATTAATTAAGAAGTATGATATTATGCATAGATTATTTACTGCTTATCATCCTCAGACTAGTGGTCCAGTAGAAATATCAAATCATGAAATTAAACGCATTTTGTAAGCAGTTTAATTGGATTGGTATTCTAGACTTGTTACTACATTATGGGCATATAGAACTACTTCTAAGACTCTTATAGAAATGTCCCCATACAGACTGATATTTGAAAAAAACATGTCACTTACATGTAGAATTAAAGCATAAAGCATTTTGGGCTATTAAGAAATTTATTTTGAATATAAAAGATGCTGGTGAGAAAAGATTATTGCAACTTAATGAACTTGAAGAGATTAGAAATGAAGCATATGATAATGCAAAAATCTATAAAGAGAAAATAAAAATATGGCATGATCAGAAGATTATTAAGAAGAAATATGAACTTGGACAAGAAGTTCTATTATATTACAAGATTGTGATTGTTTCCAGGAAAACTGATATTCAGATGGTTATGACCATTTAAAGTGATTAAAGTTTATCATTATGGAACTGTTGTGATTAAAGATCCTAACACTGGAAAGATATTTAAAGTTAATGGGCATTGTTTGAAACACTATTATGAAGGAGACATACCTCAACTTAAAGAAGTTTTAATGTTAAGTCAACCCAACTAAACAAATGGTATGTCAGGCTGATGACATTAAACCAAGCGTTTTATGGGAGGCAACCCATACTTATATGTCTATGTATTCCTATTTAATTTGTTAAGCGCCTTATATATTAGTAGATAATGATCCTACATAATTGAATTTATTGTAAATTAATTCCAATAATGATATTGGAAGAAATTTTGGAATTTAATTGAACAAAAAAAGAAAATCGCAAAAAATTTGCCATTGACACCGATGACGCCATAATGGGTGCCGACGACGCCCAACAAAATGGATCTCAGCGCTAGCAGCGCACATCGGGAGCGCTGACGGTGCTAAGAGCGATTGGATGGTTCCTACAAATTTTGTCAGACTTTGGCAAAATTTCGTTTTATAATAACCATCTGGAGGAGTTTTTAAAGTCCTAAAAACTGCCTAGAATGCCTAGAAACTTTCTATTTTCAGATTCTATGGCTTCCAATTCCAGAAATACTTGAAGGTATGGAGTTTTCAATAGAAATAAGTTTATTAGTTTTGACGCGCTGAGATTATACGATAAAGTCATTACGAAGAAGGGATTGATCAAGGAAAGAGGATTTGTTAATCATGGGTTGATCAATCCAAGTGCTCCAGTTGACGAGATTATTCTGCAAAGGCGTTGGGAAGTTCTGTGTTACACTACCGTTGCGATTGTTGTACTCGTAGTTAAGGAGTTTTAAGCAAATCTACATGGAATTACCAAAGGAGTTGTCTTCGTACGAGGTAAGGTTGCACCATTTACTCCTACGAGGATTAATGAATTGTATATGATAGAAAATGTTCCAATCCATCATTATGTAAATTTCATTCCTACGCAAGATTTAATGCAAGATATTTATAATTTTCTGATGGATGAAAGTGATATTTGGGAAGTACAAGATGAAGGATATATTTGTTTTCCTACTTCATCACTTCATCAAATTTCAAATCAGTGACATTTCTTTATTTGTGCAAAATTAATCCCTACTATGAAGATCAGTAGAGTCATGAAGGATAGTGCTATTTTAAACTACTATATTAAAATGGATAGATCTATTGATATAGGTTCAATTATATTTAAATTTGTGAAAAGAATCATTATGAATGGGCCAATTTATGGACTTGGGCTTCCTTCTACAATTTTTCTGATTTGCAGTTAATCCCAAGTGCCATATAAAAATTGGGAAAAAATTTTACTATAGTGGGAGCCCATGATTCCTATTGATGACCAGAATGTTGGTAATGGAAACGAAACAGTAAATGTTGTTATAGATCATTCTTCACATGGTTCAACTCCATTAATGCCACCAACAGTTGGAAGTTCGCTTGCTTTAGAGAAGAAGAAAATTGAAAGAGAACTTCAGAGTATTATGAATGCATTGCGTGATCTCAAGTACCTTTTTGATAACTTAGATTAGAGAATGAAAGAAAATTTTGATCACACTGGAATTTTTAATGCATGATTAGTTCGGATGTTTAAAGAAAAGGGGTGGAATGAAAAAAAATTTGATAAATCAATTCCCGTACTGATCCATCTACAACCTATATGTTCATTACCAATCTATGAGAGATACTAGAGGAGGTGAATGCACTGAAGATGAGGCTGAATGATTGAAGATTGTAAATTCTCAACTTGCTTAAAAGTGTTTTTGTGTTTAGTGTAATTGTGTGGATTTGGTTAGGTTTGATTTGGTTTGTTTTTGCTTTAGAATTCTGAACTTTGATGATGTGTATAGTTTTGTGTTAGTGTTTAGTGTTGTGGCTTGATTTTGATGTTGATTTATAAATACTTTGCTTAATAGGTGTAAATTTGTGATTTGTGAAGTGTGTTTGTAAAAAGTGTATTTTCATATATAAAAGATAGTTTGTTGTCGTCTGTGAAAATGATTATTTGTGAAATGTGTATTTATGAATTTAGATGAAAATTTTTGTTTAAAAATACTATAAGCTTTGGAGAAATTTGAAAGGAAATTGAAAATTTAAAAATCAAAATAGTGAATTTTGGTCCTTTAGCGCCGACTGCACTGACATTAGCGCCGACAACACTGGCATTAGCGCCGACGGCGCCTTTAACCTGAGAGAAACGAATTGACCCTTTAATTCATGATTTTCACCTCAAACCTCCATTTTAACCCCTTAATTCACCTTCAATCTTTGGTTTTGCACCTAGGGCTTGATTTTTGGCGGATTTGAGGTGATTTAGAGGAAAAGGAACTTTGGATTCTATCTTCTCTAGGTAAGAGCTACACTTTAACATAAAATTTTTTTAATTTCACCAAAGATTTTTGTCACATTGACTAGATCCGAAGTTTTGAAATTTTTTTAAGAGATTTTGACAAAATGCTTTGGTCAAGAACTCTTACTTAGTGGATTTAAGTTTAAAGTGATTTACATTTTGATTTTTGGAATTTTGGGATTTATTTGGATATCTTTTTTTCAGTTTTTTCTAGTTTTCCTATGGCATGTAGATCAAGCAAAAAGAAAGTAGAATATGACGAGTAAAGCTTTATTAGCTTTAGAGCAAGTGCTCGATTTCATAGTCTTAGAGAAAATAAAAAAGTGTTTCTGGACCGAGTTTTTAAAATCCGGGAGGAGAAGTTGAGAGATTGATTATCGTTTGATAGTGGGAAAACTTTTGCTATTTTACTGCCGATGCGATAGTTGGGATTGTGATGGATTTTTATGCCAACCTTTTTGAGGCTTATGATGATTTTGTTTTTGTTCGAGGAAAAAGGGTGGAGTTTACTCCAAGAAAAATCAATGAGTTTTATTAATTAGAAGATGTTTATAGATGCCAGTATCGTTCTCTTTCTACTACAGATCAAGCCTTAGACAAAGTTATTTATTTTCTGACTAGTGAGAAACGGTCCTAGAAAATAAAGAATGGAGTTAAGGTTAACTTTCTCATTTCTATGTTAAATGTAGTGTCTAAGCCCTGGCATTATTTTATTGCTGAGAGGATGATTCCAATAAACCATCATAGTGAAGTGACCAAGAGTAGAGCCATCTTAAACCTCTGCATTCAGCAAGTGATAGATGCAAATGTAGGCTCTATCATTTATATGAACATTCGATCTATTGCTCTAGGAGAGACCACTAGTGGATTGTCACACCCTTCTCTCTTTGACAAACTTTGTGAGCATGTAGAAGTTGATTTCAGACCTGATGAGGAGTGGATTGAGGCTCAGAGACCAATTGGGCCTGCCAACATCAAGACTTATGAGTCCCATGTTGATTGGTGATCTGGAAGACAGGTTAGGGATATTCCTTCTAATTATAGAATCCCTACTTTTAGTGATCCTACTTCAAGTGACCCCAGCAATAGAGAGCTGTTGGATCAGATGATGATTCAGCAGGGAGATATTTTGAGGATGTATCATAGGATGCAGAATATGGAGGCCAGAAATGCTCACACTGATGATCTGATTCACCAAAAAAATTGAGTATGATGCTTATGATGATGCTTTAGTTTGAGATACCTGAAGGGTGACCATACAGTTCAGTTCCTTATTCACCCTACTTATACTCCATATCAACAGCAGAAGTTAAATGTTGATGATAAGGAAGATGATGACTGATGATCTTTTTGTTTGTTTGTTTGAATGTGTTTGTACTGTGTGATTGTATTGTTTGTGTTATGTTGTTTTTAAGACTCTATTGTTATGTTATGTGAAACTGTAATGTGAAAAACTATTTTCTTTTTTAGAATTTAGTTTAGTTTTGTTGTTATTTTCAGCACTTTGTTATGTATTGTGATTATCTCTTTCTTAGCAAATTTTATATGTATTATTTGCAATTTAATGTTTTTAGCCCTAAAGTTTTCATATTAGCACCTCCACTATTTCAAAATTTATGTTCAAAAATCAGAATCTCCAACAGGTATGAATGTTTCTTATGTATTTAATGCTTTCTTTCACCCTTCCTTTTTAAAGTTCTTCAGGTAAAAAACAATTCTTTTAAAATTTTAAGTTTGTTTGGGGGGGGAAGAAAAATCATTTTTAGAAAAAAAGAAAGAACTTAATTTTATTTGTCCTCACTTAACTAAATTTTTAAAATTTTAAAGCTAAGATGACCTTTGGTATTAAGGGTTAACTCTAGATAACTATATTTATGTTTCTAAATATATAGTAAATTTAAGTAAAAATTTTCAATAATAAAGGTTAATTCTAGGGGCTAAGATATTTTGTAAAAGAGAATAAGACTATGTTTTTCTATTTTTAGTAAAGAAAATTTGTATTTTTGAAATATTAAAAAAATCTTAAAAGACTCATGTAAAAAGAAAAGAATTAAATCTTATGAAATTTTTAAGTTAATATAATTTTGTTAAGTGAAGAAACGTAAAGAGTTTTTAACTTTATGAAGAGGATAGTGAAGTTCAAAATCATTAAAGGCTATCCAGATATAGTAATCATCACAAAAAGAAAAGAAAAAAGAAAAAAAAAAAAGAAAAGAAAAAGAAAAGGAAAAGAAAAGATGTGGGGAGAAGCTTAAGGAGATGCCTAATTAAAAATTGGCTTCACTTGAATCAACTTAAGGAAAAAGACTTGGATACATTTTCTAAACTTTTTATTTGAATATTAACTTAATTATTAATAAAATTTAATGAAGTTCTTTTTCACATGAATTTCTTATGTGACTTTAATATAACAAATTGCAATTTTTCTTAAAAGAAATAGAGGATAAAAAACCTTAGACTTAATTACTGAATATCTTCACACCTTTAATATTAACTGAAATTGTTTTGAATTTTTCTTAAGTTAAACTATTATATTTAGAGAACTAAAATTTGGAAGTCTAAAAGTCAAATTATTTACCATATATCAGATTTTTAAGTAATAGAGAAGTTACTTGAGGACAAGTAACATGTAAGTTTGTGGGATTTTGATACACCGAAAATATATGCATTTTTAGCTCCATATTTTATACTTATTTTTGGGGATATTGCACTTTAATGGAAGGTATTTCGATGTTTTCTTGCAGGTTGTTGCTTTTTAGGGCTAAAAGCAAAAAGGAAGCAAAAAGGATGAAATTTGGAGTCAAAATCACGTTTTTGAGGAAATACTCAGCACCGGCAGCACCAAGGTTAGCGCCGATGGCGCAGAACAACCGAAAGCTAGAGAATTTTTACTCAGCGCTGACGGTGCCAGAGGCCGTTCAGATCCTGTTTCTAAATGGTTCCATGTATTTAGACTCTTTTTGAAGAGTTTTTGGGAGCACCTCTTGGAGAACTGGCCTTGGGCTTTATTTGGGGCCGAAATTCATAAAAAAATGGGCTCTTCTACGTTCATTTTTCACTCCACAACGTTCCATCACACCTTATTTTCATAATCCATCTTTGTTGCACCATGATATTAGAGACAATTGGTAATTTTGCTTTCGTAGTTTAGAGTTTATCGGGTGAGATATAGTGTGAAACTTTCTGTAAGAGTGTGGAGAAGGAGAAAAGTGAGAGAGTTCTTCTTCCTGCATTTTTAAGGAAAGGCTACAAAGGATTTCTTTGTGAAAGAGTTTCAGATAAGTTTGTTTTTTTATTTAGTATTGTATGAACTTTCTTTTATATATGAAATTTGTGTTTTGTCATATATTTCTCATGAAGTTTGAGTAGTTCCCTCTATCTTTCCCCTACTCTAAGATATGGTGAAATGAAGAGATAAAATGAAAGTGTCATAATTAAAATATAAAATAAATTGTGATAATTTTTCAACTCTGAACTTAATTTACCTTTCAATTTGGCTAATTGATTTGTTAAAATATGTTGTGAAACATATGATCTAGGAAATGGAGTATAAGTTTTACAACAGAGTAAGGACCACATTTGATTTCATGAAGAAGAAATTCGTTCAAGATATTATTTTCAAATTAATAGGGAAATATTTTTTTGTTGGGTGTAGAATTGGAGAACCTTTAGGGTGACAGACTAAAATCATCAATTTGGTCTTAGTGCTTAAAAACTAAAGCAAGAGTTAGCCTTCAGGTAAAGAGAAGTGGGAGCTCTGGAGTGGTAGCCGATATCCTACTAGCCTAGCCATGGATTTAGGGACTAAACCTAAGATTAACCAATGATTTTCTATGCACTCTATCAAGGTAGAAATTTAAAATTGCTCCCATTTGGCACAATACATATTATAGACATTGATCTCATCTCATTTCACCAGAATTCTAATGTAGTGGGAACGATACATTTTCACATAAGAAATCTTCATTACATAAACATATTTAGTAGATTAGTAGTTATTATTCAAAATTTACATTTTCGTTTTGCTAATGGTTAAGTAATTTAGTTTGGTTAATATCTTAACATTCGAAATTAGTGACAGTGATTTCGTTTGATTTTCTGTAAATTTCCTGTTAAAATTTATCATTTTTAACATACACCTTCTCCATGGGATTGATATTTGGGGCTTAAATAGAAAGTCCATTTTTACATGATAACGATATGTATACTTGCGAAGAATCTCAGTATTAATTTCTTATAATTCTATATATTTTACACAACCTACTTTTCATACAAGGATCAAGTTTTTGGTGCTGTAGTCATGTCAACTTCATAAAACCTTACATATAAAAGTTACAATCAGTTACATTGAGAGGATATTGGCTGGCACTCTAGAGCTCTCACTTCTCCCTCCCCTGAGGGCTAACAATCTTGCTTTAGTTTTCAAGCAACTAGATCAAATTGGAGATTTTAATCTGTCACCTTATAACTCCAATTTTGCACCCATCAAAGTAATTTCTTTATTTATTTAAACTTAACCCCATGGACTACATTCTCAACCATGAAATTGAATGTGACTCTTACCTTGTTGCGGAAAGTATAAACATTTTGAATTTTATGTTTCTCAACAAAATTTAACATTTTAATTGGCCAGATTGAAATTAAATGAAAATGAAAACTTTAATCATCAAAATTTATTCACATTTAAAACTTTACATAACAAAATTAATTCTTCACAAAGTCATATCTCATTGTAAGGAGAAGAATAAAGAAGATTACTCAGAATTCATGAGAAGGATATGATCGAACATACATTATATATATATATATATATATATATATATATATATATATATATATATNATATATATATATATATATATATATATATATATATATATATATATATATATATATATATATATATATATATATATATATATATATAAAGAAGTTTACTTAACAAAGAAAAAAAAAAGCATAACTTATATCACACTCTTTCTCATGCAAATCCCTTGAAGTCCCCTTTAAGCAATTTCTCTCTTTATAATCACACTTAGTTATCACTTAAAAGTGTAATGAAGAAGAAATCTCTCACCTTCCTCTCCTCTTACAACTGTAGAACAAAATCCTCTCTTCCTCCAAGACTTCTCTCTCTTAAACCTTATGCGCGCCCCCTGTTCTTTGCTAGACTCCTCTCTAGTTTTAGTTAGGGCAAGCCTTCTTTTCAAAAATAATTCAAAATTCCCTCCTTTTTTTTCCAAAAAGGCACACCATTTCACTCCAAGAGACAAAGTCCATTAACCTAAGATACATATCTCTTCATTCAAGAGCCTTTCCAAAGTGTCTAGATGCATTGAATGACTTAATGAGGTGTTTAAATTGATTGGTGCCTTCTAAAATTGTTCAAAAATAGTCACTAATTGTCTTACTCCATCTTAATTCATCTCTTGTGCTTCTGGCACCAGTTTTGGCACCTCTGGTGCCAGTGTATTGAAGTTTCACATTGTCATATGGATTTTGGCTCCTCTGGCGCTTTTGGCATCGTTTCTTTGTAAAATGGCGCCTTTGGCTCCAATTCTAATGTGAGGATGCTACATAGCTTTATTTTGGCTCCAAATTTCCTCATTTTTTCTCCCTTTTTCACAAAATACCTAAAATTGATATATCTGAAACAAAACATGAAAATACCCTTCTTTAAAGAGCAATATCCCTCAAACTTAAATGTTACATGTTGTCAAGTGACTCTTTTACTACATAAAAATATGACTTATGATAGAGATTAACTTATAAACTCTTATAATTCTATTTAATAAATATAATAACATAACTTAAGAAAATTTTTTAACAACTTAAGTTAAAACTACAAGTATAAGAACACAGTAATCATATCTAAGTTTTCTGAATTTCCGTTCATTTCAAGAAGAATTGGAATTTATCATATCAAAGATACTTAGAATATCCACATGAAAAACAATTTCAAGGAAACCTTATTAGTAAGGATGCTAATACTCATATACAAGTTTAGAAAATGTAATAAAAAATTTTCCCTCAAGTTGATTCAAGTGAAGCAAATTTTTTATTAGGTAAAGCATGTGGTACAAAAATTTGTAGGTGAAAGAAATTCTTTCCCCCAAACTTAAATTTTTAAATAATAAGTAAAGCATGTGGTACAAAAATTTGTAGGTGAAACAAAAATAGAAAATGCATAAAAATAATACTAACTTTTAAAGGATTTAGAATATGAAACTTAGCTCTGACATATTGCAGGTACTAATTTAAAAAGTACAGGCTTTAAAGCATTAGATGAAACATAATATATCAAAGGATTTGCTAAGGAAAATAAATTAATGTCATAAATAGTAAATTAAAGAAACTAACAATGTTGAAAATAAAAATACGCAATTCACAGTTCCACAATCAAAACTAATAAATAGTAAATTAAAGAAACTAACAGTTTCACAAAAACAAGTTCAACAGTTCCACACAAACAAGTTCAACAGTTCCACAATCAAAACACATAACTTGTTTTAATCATAACAACCAAAAAATTAAACAAACAATAACAAATAAAAACAGATAAAACCCAGTAAATCTTAATTCATCATCTTCCTCCTCATCAACTTCTTCTTTCTCTTCTTCTTTGTTTTCCTGCACATAAGGCGTTAAGCTGGGGCATGTAGGAAACTCTTTCGTATGATCACCCCTCAGAAATCTAACCACCACCTCTTGATATGCAATGTCATGTTGTTCCCTTCTATGTTTATAATCATCATTGTAAGCATTTCTTGCTTCCAAACCACCTATCTTGTTCTACATTACTATAATATCCGATTGTTGAATCATTAGCTGCTCCATAATATTTTTAAGTGAAACAAAACTGAAGTAGATGATCCTACAGCAGATGTTGAGGGTCTATCACTACTCTCATTTCTAGATCCAACAAATGGTTCAACTTTATGCACTATTGGTTTTCCAATTGGCTTGAGTGGTTGTAAAATTTCTTCATTCTTATCAAATTCTACTCCTGATTGTTCACATAAAATGAAAATCAGTGCAGGATAACCTAAACCACTAGTTGTCCCACTTCAAGCGATGCTTTGAGCATTATGCAAAATAAGAACACCAATATCAGCAGCTTTCATTTTCTTAATGCAAAAATTCAGTACTGCTCTTTCTTTAGTTACTTCACTCAGGTGATTAGTTGGAAGAAATTTTGCAGAGATAAAGAAATGTCATGCTTTAGATTGAACATTTAACATAGAAGTGGAGAAATGGACTTTATGATTATTGTTAATCTTCCATTCTCCCCTTCCATCAGTGAGATAGGCAATTACATCATTAAGGGATGAATCAAAAATCACAAGTGCAAAATACTTACAATGAAATTTGTTTCGCAGCCTATAAAGTGCATTGATTCTTTCTCAAGTAAATCTAACATGTTTAACTCTAACATAATTGTGCTCGTTTGTAGTCACCCAAAGATTAATATAAAATTCTTGAATGATAGCAATGATGGCTACTGCGGTGAGGTAGCAAAAGGTTTCTCAGTTTCAAGCAATTATCAACCTTTCAATCTCTCCTCCAGGGTTTGAAAATTCACGTTCCTGAATCAATTTTCTGGTTCCCATCATAGTATTGTACTAGTACTGAGCTTTCAAATTTATGAATCAGCTCACATCAAAATCCCCGAAGGCTTTCCTTTCTTCACTTTTGGAGCCACAAAAATTTCTAAATAAATTTACATGAAATCAAAATAAATTAACAATATCATAAATTATACTCTAATACTAGGACTATTTGGTAGGAAACTTTTCACCATGGGTTCTTTTTAAACTTCATCAATAAAAACTCAAATTTTTGGATTTCCATAATGTAGGAAAAATCTATGGTGAAAATAAAAATTTCTAAGTTAAAGCGAAGCTCTTACCAAGGAAAGATAGAATTCAAGGTTTTTTAGCCATTAAATCTCATCAAATCTACCAAATGGCCAACACTAGATTGAGTTTCAACCTTAGTCTAGAGGTAGGAGATGACCCAAGGAGTAAAAATGGGGTTTAACAACGTTTTTTTTTTGCAGTTTTAAGTAACTATGAGTGTTTTCAGGAAACTGGCGCCTCTGGCTCTGTTGACCTCACTTTTGGTTAAGGTCTAGTTTCTTTTTTAGTAGCCTAGGATCTAGCCATAGGACTTTTCTATTGACAATTCCTATAGGACTAGAAGGAACCCTCACCATTAGAAATATCAAACCTTCCTTTGCTCAACTTGAAGTTCCACATGTGGGTCCTAAACTCTAGAACTTAATAGGTCTGGTTAATATGATGGACCTTAAGGGGCATCCCCATAGTGCTTTTGGGCCATAGGGTTGACCCTGGGTGTTGGTTTAGAGCACTTACACTCACTTAAACTCACTTTCACTCACATTCACTCACATCCCACTCACAAACCTATATCCAAACTTGTTGGCTTTGACCCCTTCACCCTTTGAGAGACTAAAGTAGATGGTCCCCTAGACCCACTAGCCCTGAGCTAAATTTTAGCTTAGACCCGTACATGAAGGACCCAATGTAGAGGATTGCATTGGTCCATGGCTCAAATTGGGTAGTTGGCAATCCAATTTTGCCCTATGTACCCAACTTAACCTGTTACCTTCAAACCTTAATTTGACCAAAATTTGCAAAATTACTCAAACTACCCAAGTTTGTTCAAAAATCATCTCAAAACCTTTTGAAACTACCTAATTTCTCCAAAACCTCCCAAATTTTTCAAAATTACCAAAATACCCCCAAATTTGGCCAAACTTACAAAAAATGCCTATAGTGGCCTAAACTTTCCCAAAACCTATAAAATCATCTCAAAAGTCTACAAAACCAATTTGAACACTTCGATTAAACCCAATTTAGCCAATTTGGACATTTTGACCAAAAGCCCCAAATTGCCCTCAAAGGCCCAATTTCTCCGAATTCACAATGTCTATAAATTTAATCCCAAATTTCCCCAATTTCAATTCTAAACTCAAATTCATCATGCCTATTATCATTTAAAACTAAATTCAAGCTTAATTGACCCATGCTTTGAGTTTAATTTTAATTCAGACCAAAACCCCCAATTTTGACCATATGACCCAATCACACCAAATTGAACCCCATAGCTCTCAATTGCCTCAATTTGGATCCCAAGGTCTTCCTAAAATTCATACTAAAAAAATTGAGCCCTCACTTCGCCTTTCTCAAGCTTCAATTTCACTCAATTTCAACCTAAATCTAAAACCCTAAATTTTCCCCAATATAGCCATGTGCACAAATCCCACCAAATTGAATGTCCTAACCACAAAATTGGCTTCCAATTAATGTTGAAAACTCTTCATGACATTCCTAAGTCCATTTTGAACCCTCAAATTGGGCTTATCCCAACTCTAGCTGTTGACCTCTCTTTTGGTTGATATTTAGTTTTTCCTCTTTAGTAGCCTAAGGTCTAGCCATAGGTCTTTTCCTGTTGACAATTCCTAGAAAACTAGAAAAGGAATCTTCACCATTAGAAATTCTAAACTCCTCTTTACTCAACATGAAGTTCCACATAGTGGTCCTAACCTCTAGCACTTAGTAGGTGGCGTCAATATGGGGGAGCTCCAGGTGAATTCCCGTAGGACTTCTTGCCCTTAGGGTTGTCTCTGGGTGCTGGTCTAGAGCTAAGGCACTCACTACAATCACCTCACTCACAATCATTTAATACCCTTAACCCAAAGTTTCTTAACTTTGATCCCTTAATCCTTTGGGAGACTCATGTAGGTGGTCCACTAAACCCTCTGGCCATAGGCTAGCTTTAGCTAACACTAGTACATAGAGGACCCCAAATATAGTTTCCATTGGTCCATAGCATATTTATGGTGGTTGGCACCCTAATTCTACCAAAAATACCCAACTTGGCCTTTTGCCCCTAAACTCCCCCAAATTACCTAAGTACCCTTGAAACCCTAAATTTGGCCAAAATTCTCAAATTTACCCAAAATACCCAAATTTATTCAAAAATCATTTCAAACCTTTTGAAAACATCTAAATTACCCAAAATCACCAAAAAGTGCCAAATTACCAAAATGCCCCTCCTTAGCCCAAATTAAAAAAATTCCAAAAAATCCCAAAAATTCCCAAAACCTTCCAAATATTCCCAATTTTATTTCTCTTAACTACCACATGACCCAATTTGACCATTTTGACCAAAACCTCCAAATTGCCATTAAAGGCCCAATTTCCCCAAATTTACCTCAAATGTCCATCAAATTGGTCCCAAATTTCTCCTAATTTCAATTCTAAACTCAAATTCACCTTCCATATGAACAATATAAACCAAATCCAAGCACAGTTGACCCATTTTTTGAGCCCAATTTTGATCTAGGTCAAACCCCCAATTTTGTCCACATGGCTTGATCTCACCAAATTGAACATATAGCCTACTCAATTCATCATAATTTATGTTTAAAATTCTTCATAACATTCATAAACATCAAAATTGACCTTCAATTGGCCTTGGTGAAGCCTAAATTTCATTTAATTTCAACTTAAATGCAAAAACTCCCAAATTTGCCCCAAATTGGCTATGAGTCCAAATTCCATCAAATTGAATGCCTTAGCCCAAAAATTGGCACCCAATTCATGTTGAAATTTCTTCAAGGCATTTCTTTTTTACCATTCTCAACAATTAATTTGGACTTAGCCCACGCCTAGCCCAATCTAGACCCAAGTCTAGCCCAACATGCCTAAACTGATCAAAATTCCAAAATCCCTCTAATTGGACCACCAATTGAACTCAAAATCACTTCAATCCTTCACAGAAAACGTTAATTAAAATCATATACAAAATGTTGATCAATCAATTTGGCTCAATGTCATGGATTGCCTAACCCAAACCCACTTTAAGCCAAATTGACCTACATGGACACATTTACCAAAAATTGACCTAATCAAACCAAATTGGCCAACCAAAGACCATCACAGCCAAATTTTAAACCTTATTGACCAGACTAAACCCCATGGAACCACTCAAATGATCGATGGACAAAAAGATCCTCAAATTAAGGGATTTACTTCCAAAATTGCTTAGGCCTAACCGATTTTTGCCAAAACTAAGCACCTGCCTAAATAAATTGTTGTGACATATTTCCCTAGCTCACCTGACCTCTTGACCAACTCCCCTAGCCTTGTCGACTGACCTAGTCACCAAAAAATGGCCAAATCAAGAGCCATCCCCATGGAATCAAACCCAATTCAAACCTAGAGGCCACCACATCTCATTTGCAATTTAGAGCTTCTCTACCCTCCACATAGGCAGCACTTTGCACCCTTCAATTAACCCACAGAGCCACCCTTGGCCATTTTTATGAAAGCTCACCTCCATGGAAAAGGGGAGGGGTGCTAAAATTTTCTCAAAGAGACCCCTCTAAATTGCCCCTAGAGCTCTTTTGAGACTTCCTCAGTGCAACCCAAATACTACATTGCCCTAAATCGCCTTGCCAGAGATCAATTTTTTAGCTCAAAACCTTGCTAAAGATAGGAAAGAGCTCTCCCCAAATCTACACTCCACCAAAGTAAAGGTAAACTCACCCACACCTTCATTACAGTGAAAAAAGACAAAGCCCCATCAAATCCCACTCATACAGAGCCCCTAACATAGCTCTAGACCAACACCTAAAATCGAGCTTAGTCGAATTCATACCTAGACCTTTCACCACAGCAAGGGGCTCAATCCCTAGCCTCCTTAGACCTCCACAAACGTATCAAGCACCTCTGATTGAAGCTTCCCTTCTCAGATAAAAGGTATTGAACTTTCCCTCTCCTCGAGCCTAATTTTATTCTGCATTTGATTAAGGTTAGTTTCATGGTATGTTTACTGTATGGATATGTTTTTCACACTTAGATGAGTCCATAAGATCAAACGCGAGGTCATTTGGTGGAGAAATGAGTGAGATCTTAGGGTTTAGTGTTAACGGTCATGGGTTAGCCTATTTGGGGATGATGACGAGGAGTGATTCGATCGCATGTTTATCTCATCAACGGANGACGAGGAGTGATTCGATCGCATGTTTATCTCATCAACGGACGAGATCTGGCTGGATGAACTCTTGGTGCGTGAACCATGGGACGCGTGGCTGCCAAGTCAGATGGCAAAGCTGAACCAAAAGACAATGCATGGAGCTTCGGAGACGCCTAGGATGAGGTGGCGCCACGCGTTTAAATAGATAAATAGGGTATTTTTTTATTTAAATAAATACACCTAACTTCAAAAATTCATATCTTGGTGTAGAAAAATGACAAAAATAAAATAAAAATACCAATTTGCTCGGTGAACAGAAGAGAACAATGTGGAATTTTTTTAAGTTCATTTGATGCATATATTATTTTTAATTAATTAAATACCATTTTGACTATTTTGATTCTCCATGCATGTAGACATTTCACTATGGCTTAATATTTTGGCATGTTGTTGCCTCTACCATGGGGGATAGTCTCTGATTTTTCCAAAGTCACGAAAAGTCTCTAGATAAAGATCCATATTTTTTCAATTTTATGTTTATTTTTTGCATAAATTAATCATAATAATTAGTATGTTTCTTTAAGAATTCCAAGAGAGTTTTGGAAGGTTTTCCATGGTCAGTGAACCCTTTCAAAAATGTTTCATGATCTAAGTCATGAAAAATGCACTTAATTTTCAGAAAACCCTAAAACACAAAGAAAATCAATTTTGGGAAACATAAACATCTAAATGACTTGGTTTTTAATCACCACTGTAATTTGAAGTTCAAAGAACTCTCCAAAAAAATTTCAAAATATTTGGAGCTCATTTTATAACTCAAATTGATTTTCTATGTTAAGTGTCAATTTTAACACTAAAATGATTTTTAATAATTAAAATATAACTCAAAAAATTAAAAAAAAAAATTTTGAGTTCTTTGTCATCATAGGAATTTTATAAAAATAAAATGTTAATTAAAATAAAAACTTTATTTTTAGCTTATTTTTAATATTTAAATAATTAAAAATGATAAAAATCATAAAGATAATAAAATTCTTGGAAATGTTCTAAATTATTTCCTTGCTTAGAGGAAGAGTTGGAATATTTTTCTTAATTTTCTAAAGTGAAGACATTGAATTTTGAAACTTAAAATAATTTTTTAAAGGCTAAAATTGGATTTTCACTAAAATAATTCCAGCAATTCAAAGAAAAAAATCAGAAAAATGTTAAATTTGTTTCTCTGGTTTCCTTGACCTCAGAAATATTTAATATAAATTTAAAACTTAAATTTCCACAATTAAAATATTTTTTAAATAATAAATGCTCCATAAATTAAAATAATAATTAAAATTCAAATATAACTCAATAAATCATGAATTTGTTCCCAATGATTCTCTGATTTATGTCTACTTCCAGTAAAGATTGCGAGGGATTAGGCTTTGCCTTGGTCAAGTTATGGATTTTTCTTTGAAAAATCGTATTTTGCATAAAAATAAATATATAAATTAAAATAAAATTTGAAAATCACATTTTCTCCTCTGATGTCTTAATTGCCCCATGATTGAGGTGGGATAAAAATTCCTAAATCATTTGAATTAAATTTGATGAATTATGAAGTATTAGAGCCTTAAGGCGAAAGTGAAATTTTGGAAATATAGACTTATTTAACATGTAGGCTTAATTCAAGAGAGGGGAATAGGTAACCTCTGATCCTACTCAATATATTTGGATGATTAAAACACAAGGGGATTAATTGGTAGAAACCAATCTCATTTTTATTAATTAAAGGACAAATTTGTAATTTCCTTAAATTATTAAAATTTTGAAGTCTAGTCAATTAACTGATCCTAGACTTAGGGGTTAGATTTTAGGTGTTGATAACTCATTAATTTAACGCCCCTATTTGATGTTCAAATGAATTTTAAAAAAAATGAATCATCATCACCTAAATATTAAATCTCTTTCAAAATATAACTAAGACATATACCAAAATCTGAAGGGCTTGGTAGTGACCTAAGCTAAATCAAATTTAGTTAAAAGAGGATTAGAAAAGTGAACATAATTAAAAATTGAACATCTTTAAAAACACTACAAGCCCAAGTTAAAGTTGGTTAAATGTCTTCACAACATTAACTTGGCTCTTTAAGGGTCTTCACCCACATAATTCTCAAATTCAATTATAAGTGATAATTACCCTACTCTTAGAGATAATTGAAACATCAATGTTCATTGAGCATTAAAGGTATTTATAGGATGAGTTATTAAGCAACATAATAAGTTTGAATGAGCTAGAGACTTTTCACCAAGCAGTGAGAGGGAAGCATGGACTTGCTTCTTTCTCCAAAGCTGTTTGATACCTCAGAGGTCTACTAAACTTAATATGTTTTGCTTAACAAAAATCATCCTTAATCAAATTAATAGGGACCCACCAAGATATGACCTAGGGTTGGGTAGATCACCAAAACCTTACTTTTTTGCTTTTTATAAAGTGCTCTCACATGCATTTTGAGTTTCAGGTGGTGGAACGAGAAGGATCGCTAGGTACGCTTTTTATAATTTACAGTGTCGCCTTTTTTGTACTTTCATACTATACTTTTTATGCTTATAAAACTTGCAAGCTAAAAAATAATGTCACCCTGCATGAAAACTAAAACTATTATGATAGCCACAAAACCAAAACCCAAAACCAAAATTAAAATCAACTAAGATAAATCCACCTCCACAACATTCAAAATATAAAACAACTCAAAATTTAATCACAAAATCACAAAAACTACAACTACAACAAAATTAAGGCGTCTTTATCAGATGATCGGGAATCCCTCAGAGGAGGTAACCTACGGTTGCTAACAGGGCTTCCCACGGTCTAAATGAAAGCATGGAACTCATTAAGTTGAGTTTAGTAAATTCATTTGGACGAAGTGAATCCAATAAAAAATAGTGGTGTCAAAACTAGGGAACCGTGGGATCCTGACCGATGTCACCCTAATCAACTTTAACATCCCCCATAACATTTAAAGAACTTCAACCATAGGGCCATCTGATTTGAATTCATAACATGACACCCTAGAAAACTTAAACTCACAACGGCAAGGAGCTTAGAGCAAACATGTTGGGCAGTACGACCATCTTCAACAGCAAAACATATCTTCCCCAGCAAAACCATTCCTTCCTTAGAATTAAATAACCAAGCCATAAGACTTTGAGGTTGTTTTCTTATGCAACATAAATCCTCACCATATCTTTAGGTCTTTGCACAATCATGTTGTGCAATATAAGCCCTAACTCGTCTTAGGATTCTGAGGTTGTTGTTCTTCATGACCTAAATCTTCACATTTTCCAGGCTATTTAGGCCTATCTAAATATAGTAAATCTCACCTAAAAAGAAAAGAGAAAAAAAAGAAAATGAAAACAAAAAAAAACTAGAACAAAATAAAGAAAGTTCAAATAGGGAGCACAAGCTTGAGGATTTGTGCCTAATCAAAAATTGGTTCGACATATAATCTTTTTAAAGTATAAGACTTAGAAACTTTTAAGCTTAAGGATATAACCTAAAAAGTATAATTATTCCTAATAAAAATTTTAAGTGGAGAAGACACAATGCCTAAACCCTATATTTAGAAAATTTGCAAGTAATTCTAAACTAGATAAGAACTCATATTTTCAGGCTTTTTTACGTTAAAGATTTCTAAACTCTAAGTTGGTCTCATTTACTAAAGTATTTTTTAAAATTGGACTACTATAATTTTAGAACAAAATTTTAGAATATCCTAAAGAAATTCATTTACATAATCTACTTATTTTTGGTTTTAAAAGATTGGAGTGTCACTTGAGGACAAAAAATATTTTAAGTTTGGAGGATTTTGATAAACCTAAGATATATAGCATTTATGTATACATTTTTATACATATTTTTTAGGTTATTGTACTTTAATGGAAGGTATTTGTATGTTTTGCTGTTAAGTACAGTTAAATGGATGAAAAATGGTGAAAGGAGTGAAAAAGGATCAAATTTGGAGTAAAAATGAAGGTGTACAAATGAACTATGGCATCTAAGCACCCAAATTGGCGCTTAAGCATCGAGATCTCTCGATTATATGCCAGAGGTATTTATTTAAATATTCAATCAATTTGGATGAATTTTTGAAGGAGTGTTTGAAGCAACTCTTGGTGAAAATGTGGACTATTGTTAATGGGCACGAAAATGCAATCAAATGGCTATTGAAAGGATGCAACTCTTGGAAGTTTCATTAAATGTGGATATATTTTTGAAGAGACACCAAAGCACCTTTTGGAAAATTTGAAAAGAGGGAATTGGACTGAATTGAAGAGGCCATCGCTCCCCCTTTCTTTGAGACTTCTTTCTACCACCCTTATTATAAAATAATTAGGATACTCTTAGAGAGAGGAAAGGGAGGATTTATAGTTGTGTTAGTAGAGATTATTGTAAGAAAAAGAAAGAGATTCAATGAAACTTCAAGAGTTTGATCGAGAGAAATTTAAGATAAGTTTTTATCTTTTTTACTACATTTGGTTTTAATTTAGAATTCTTATGTGTTTACATGATTTATATTTTCAAACGTAAGTGTTGTGTTTTCTCCATGAATTTTGAGCAGTTTTCTTTATCTTCTTCCTTAAAATGATAAGTAATTAAGCATTGGATGGAAGTTGTGTAAGGTATTGATCTTTTGTGCCAGAATAAGTTGTGATGATTTAATCCTTGTACTTCATTTACTTCTTGGTTTGCTCAGTTAAGTTGTTAATATTTGTTGTGATAACATATAAGATTCGAGAAGGTATTGTCTTAATTAATTAATGATAAGAATCACATGAGAATGTATGGGTGAGAATGCAATTCATATGGTTGGAGCAAATAAATATAGAAATAAAATTTGAAAGGTGTAGAGTTAGAGGACTTTAGAGTGACAGGCTAAAGTCCCCAATTCAATTTATTGTTTTAGTTTTTAATACGAGATCTTAGCACCCAGGTGGTGGTGGAAGAGGGAACTCTAGAGTAAGATATAATATCTTTCTTACCTAGCCCATTTTCAAGACTATTCAAACTTTATATTTTCCAATGTTCTTTATAGCATGTGTAGTAAGGGTAAAGAATAGTATTGCTTCTATTTGGCACCACGAAATTCCTATACTTGTTACTGAATCATTATAAGGAAAAATATGTTTTATTTTTATTGCTTTCATCTTACAAAAAGTTTGTTAAATTTAGTTAGTTGTTTACTTTGTTTTCAATTATTAAAAAAAATTACCAAAAAGAATCAAACTTTCATTCCTTTTATAGCATATATAGTTTGAGTAAGAGTTTTTTTTTTTTAAATTAGAGTTTGTTATCTAGTTTCTTCTTTAAATATTGTAATTCTTTATGTGGGTTTAAAATTTTGGGCTTAATCAAAAAGTCATATATTACTTGATAACGATACGTATACTTGTGTAGTATCCCAATATTTAAATATAATACTAGCACTCTTATTTGCTTCAGAGTCAAGTAGTTTTTGGCACAATTTTAAAGGAAGAAATATAAATAAAGAAATATGAGAATATAACCACACATACTTCATAGTACTAATCAATTCCCCATCTATAGCGCCATTTCTTCTATAGTCAACTTCTCCTTAATTTGTTGGTTATTGGTAAAGTTATGATGAGAAGAAGGTCTATAACTATTACCACCTTGGTTGTTCCAGTTTCCCAATATGTTTACTTGATTGTTCCCCCATTATTGATTTCCACCACCAGAAGTACTATTCTACTTGAAGTTATGGAATATGAGTTATTAGGTATATTATTAGTTGCATTTAAGGTTTCAAAAGAAGGTTGAGAATCAATCAAATGTCCCAATGTGTTTTTCTTAACGAAATGAGGTGTTTGAGATAAGTTTGTTTTGAATTGGTCTAGCTTCGTAGATATTGCAGCAACATGAGATGCCAAAATAAAAATCACATCAGTATCGTAAACACTGGCTTTTTTTTAGGATTTACACTTTTAGAGGGCTATTGATAGACGTTAGTAGCCATCTCTTTTATTAATTCATATAATTCATGAAATAGTTTTGACATTGATGAACATCTAATAGCAGCATCAATAATAGATCTAAGGGATCATACTAACCCATTATAAAATGTTTGAATATTTAACTAGTCTAGCAAAGCATGATGTGAACAAATTATAAAGAGCTCTTTAAATCATTCTCAAGCTTCGTATATTGACTCACCTTTAGATAAAGAAAGATCATTTCTAAGCTTAGCAATTTTTTAAGGTGGAAAATACTTCTATAGGAATTTTTGTGCTAAATCTCCCCAAGTTTTGATACTTCGAGGGGCTAATGGGTTTAACCACATATTATTTTTTTTCTCTTAAAGAAAAGGGAAAGTTGCAAGTCTAACATAATCATTTGATATGTCGTCGTACATAAAAGTAGCACATAGCTCTAGAAAATTAGCAAGGTTTAAGTTTGGATCAATAGATGGTGTCCCCCCAAACTGATTGTTTTGCATCATTTGGATTCTGATAGGTTTTAACTCAAATGAGTTAACTGCAACTGCTACAGTAGGTCTTTGTATGTTGAAATGAATATCATCTATTATAGGGTTGCGTAATCGCTTAAATTTCTTTATACATGATGTTGTTCATTTTCAACAGCTTGATTATTAATGTTATTATGTGATGTGTTTGCTATTTCTTATAAATTATAAAGTTATTTTTATTTTCAAAATTTTCTTATAGTTTGTTCTAAATCACAATTATAAGGTACTAAACCTTCAAATTCTGAACAACGTATACAAAAGTAAAAGTTTAGATAATAAAATTATACAAAATCCTCAAAAAATAAAATTTATTTAAGTATATTATTATTATTCTTATTTATTATTATTACTATTATTATTATTATTATTGATATTATATATATATATATATGTATGTATATATTATTTAAAAAATATTTTAATACACAAAAAACACTTATATATTTAATTATTATTATTCTTATTTATTATTATTACTATTATTATTATTATTATTGATATTATATATATATATATATATGTATGTATATATTATTTAAAAAATATTTTAATACACAAAAAACACTTATATATTTAAACAAAACTACTATTTTCCTAAAATAAATTTACAATTCAATTCAAATTTCTAAGTCAAAAGTTTCGCTGCTTCCTTCCTTCAGCGGCAACGTTGCTAAGAATTTGATCCCTGACATAATCTGTGTAATTATTTTAATTTCAATCTCAAAGGATAACACCAAAAACTTGATGCAACAGTGGTTGTGCAATGTTTAATTCATACGTCCTTTTGAATTTTCAGGAGTCGCTTGGATGAGGTAAACCATAGTTGCTAACAAGATCTCTCCAAATTAAATGATCCTAACAAGTCATTTAAACTAATTAAAATTTAAGAGAAAGTAGTGGTGCCGAAATGAGGGAACCATGGAATCTTAACTAGTGTTGCTCTAATCAACTTTAACCCCCCATAATACCACAAAAACCAAAACATTGAAGAACACAAGGTAAAATCTTATGAACCTTTAGACCCTAGGACTGCTACTTCAACGAGGAGCTTGGAGCTAACTCCATTAGCAACATGCTAAGGATGTACATAAGAAACAATTTTAGAGAGGAGGTAGATCTACAACAACAATCTCTTCCTTATAATTAATTAACAAGCCATAGGATTTCGAGGTTGTTTACCTAGTGAAACATAAATCCTCACCTTATCTTTAGGCCTTTGCATAATTATATTCTGCATTTTAAGCCCTAACTCACTTTTGGTTATGAGGTTGCCATTCATTATGACATAAACCCTACTATCATCTAGACTATTTATACGATTGTGTCATAAAAATGTAGCCCTAATTATTAAGAATAACAGGATGAAATATTTAATAATATCTCTTAGAAATTGAAGCCAAAGCATAAGATAGCTTGAGAATTCCCCAAGGTTCTCCTCAGGATCCGTGACAATCCCTAGTTTCTCTCTTTGAATTCCACAATAATTGTTCTAAACTTGAGCTTTGCCCATTTGATACTCCTTTGAACGAACTTGAAAAGTTCTACCCTTTGGTGTTCTTGAAGACATTATTTTTTTTATCTAAATCGAAGTTATCTTGGACGCTTTCCATTGTCTAAGATGTTATTAACTTTAGGGGTTTGTCATTATAGGAAACTTTAGAGCCCTCCTTAATATAAACCCTGTCTAATCTTTTATTTTAAACGGGGGAAAAATTTTTGTCAACATAAAAAGGTTTTGCAGACTAAAACGGATGTCATAAATTCTTTAGTTCATTTAATCGAGTCTCACTGGAAGTGATATGTCAATTTCTCGGGATAGATGCATCACTTATGGTGTTGTGCTCTTTTATTTAAACTATTGTATATTGGACTCGTACTTTCAAAACTAAAATATTACTTTCCAAAACTAATATATATATATATATATATATATATATATATATATATATATATATATATATATATATATATATATATATATATATATATATATATAATTTTAAAATATACTTTCTTAATTTAGCTCTCGACAGTTGTCGATCCATAGGGTAAAAGATCACTAACAATATAAACACTATGTCTGCAATTCATTCATTAATTATATATAGATGTTCATCAGAAAATGTTTTGTTAATTTCACTTTCATAATGATATGATTTTTCCTATTCCAACCTATATAAATGATTTGTTATTTAATTATCATATCCCTTCATATCTACTATCATAAAATCAAATTCCTGCATCAGAAGGATCATTTCGATTAATCTTGGTTTCTCATCCTTCTTTTGTATTAAATATCTTATGGCAGAGTGATCAATATGTACAATATATTTACCTCTAATGAGATATGATCTAAACTTATCAAAAGATTATACAATTGTCAATAACTCTTTCTCAGAGGTTTAATTAATTTGAGCTTCATTTAGAGTTTTACTTGCATAATATATAATTTTGAAAAATTTGTCATATCTTTGCCATAATACAACGCCAATTGTATAATAACTAGCATCACAGATTAGCTCAAATTATTTCTCCCAATCAGGTGAAACTATTATTGGATCAGTGATTAATTTTTCTTTTAAGAATTCAAAGGCATAATGCATTTTTTTAAAATCAAATTTTGCAATTTTTTTCTAATAATTGGCATAAAGGCTTAGTAATTTTTTTAAAAAAAATAATATATTTCTTATAGAAACCAGCATGTCCCAAAAACTTCTAACCCCTCTCACTATAGTAGGAGGAGGTATTTTATCTATAACTTAATGTTTTGTCGGATTTACTTTTATAACATTTTCATAAACTTTATGTCCAAGTACAATACCTCCTGCAACCATAAATTAAAATTTCCCTCAATTTCATTCTATTTTTTTTTCTTTTCACATCATTCTAAAACTTTTTATAAATGATTTTAACATGATTCAAACTAAATCCCAACGACTGAAAAGTCATCCATAAAAATTTCTATTCCTTTTTCAGTTAAATTACAAAATTTAGACATCATACATCTTTGAAATGTTACAAGTGCATTACATAAACCAAAGGGCATTCATCTAAAAGCAAAAGTACCTTAAGGACTAATAAATTTTGTCTCTTCACGATCCTCAGAAGCAATAGGAATTTAATGATAATTAGTATATCCATCTAAAAAGAAAAAAGTATTTGTGCCCAATTAGTCTATCCAATATTTGGACTAAAAAAGGTAAAGGAAAGTGATCTTTCCTATAGGTAGAATTTAATTTTTTATAGTCAATACATATTTGCCAACCTATGACATGTCATGTTAGTATTAATTCTTCTTTCTCATTGACAATAATAGTCACACCCCCTTTTTTTAAGACGATGTGAATTGGACTTCCCAAACCACTGTCCAAGGTAGAATATATAATTCTGACATCTGACCATTTAAAATTTTTTTTCTTAACCACTTCTTTCATTACAGGGTTTAATCTTCATTGAGGATTAGCTTCTGGTTCATGATGATCTTCTAAAAAAATTCTATCGATACAAATCAAAGAACTGATTCATTTGATATTACTAATGTCCATTCAAAGACTTTCTTATATTTTCTTAAAATACTTAATAATTTTTGTTCTTGTAATTCAGTTAACTCTGAGGACACTATAATAGTTAATGTAGATAAATATTCTAAAAATCATATTTTAAATGTGCAGTGAGTACGTTCATATCTAGTTCAGGAGGTGTTCCAATTTACTGAATAATATTTTTATTATTTTTCATAGTGTCTAATAATTCAAATATCTCCTGAACATAATTTATTTCTTCATTACATTTTTTAATGAGCTTTTCTTGCATTTTATCCACATCATCATGTTTCAAATCTTCTTTCATTTTCTCTTCAAAAATTTTTGCCAAAAGATCATTACTCAAATAATCACAAATTTCCATCCTGAAGCATTCATCATCTTTTTCTTTTACTTGGTAATTTATGGGTTTTGATATCTTAAATGTAACTTCTTAACCATTAACTCTCATGATTAACTTGCCTTTTTTAACATCTATCATAGCTCTTCTAGTTGCAAGAAAAGGACTCTCTAAAATACTTTAAATTTCCTTTTCTTCCTCCATATCTAACACAATAAATTCCACAGGAAAGATAAAGCTTTCAACCTTTACCAATACATCTTCTACAACTCCTTTAGGATAAGAGATTGATCAATCAGCTAGCAGAAAGGTTACTATAGTATGGGATGTCTTTCCTAATCCTAACCTTTTGTAAATAGAAAGAGGCATAAGATTAATGTTGGCCCTCAAATCACATAAAGTTTTTCCAAAAAGTTTTTCACCTACAACGCAAGGAATAATAAAACTACAAAGATATTTAAATTTTTCATGAACTTTTTTCTGAATTATAACACTGCACTCTCCACTAAGTGCAACTGTCTCATTATCTATAAACATTTTTTTTCAATTAAGTATATCCTTCAAAAACTTTACATAACTCGATATTTGTTCAAAGGCTTCAACAAATAGAATATTTATAGTTAATTTCTTAAATATTTTCAAAAATTTTAAGAATTTTTTATCCAATTTTTGTTATCTAAATCTTTAAAGAAATGGAGGTGGTGGTTTTTAAATGGTAATTTTCATCAATTTAATAGGATATTCTAAACCATGATGAATATCATCCTCAAAATTTTCAATTCTCACTCCTTCGTTCTCAATTTCAATTTCTTTTTAAACTTTTATTTCCACATCTCTTCCACTTCTTGGTTTGTATAGCTTTAATTTGCTCTTTATTCTGGTCTTTAGGATTAATCTCAACATTACTATGAGGAGTTCCTTGAGGCCTACCGATAAGTGCACTAATAATATGTCCCAATTGATTATTTATGTTTCTAATTGCAGGTCCCTGTCTTTGTAATTGATTACCCATTTGCAATACCAATTCCTCCATAGACAATTTCTTATATTTAAATTGTGAATTGTTGTTAATATTGTGAGGATAATATGGTATATAGTTAGCATTTTCTTGATTTTTTGCATTTTCCAAAGGGTTCACTTGATTGTTCCCCCATTGTGAATTTATACGAATACATTTATTGTTATTCCAACTTAAATTAGGGTGATTTTTCCAACTATGATTGTGATAATTAAAATAGGGACTATTAGGTTAATTATTTATTGCATTCAAAGTTTCATACGATGATTGAGAATCTATCATTTGTCTGAATGACTTTTCCTCAACCACTGGTGCTGTTTAAGATATATTCATTCTAAATTGATCCAACTTCTTTGATATTGTAACGATTTGAGAAGCCACAACAGAAATTGCGTCAAATTCATGAACACTGGCTAGTCTCTTTAGATTTTCCATTTCAAAGGGCCAATGATTTTTTTTAGCAAACATCTCTTCAATTAATGAACATGCTTTATCGAATGGTTTTGACATTAATGATCTACCTGCAGCAGCAACAATAATAGATCTATGAGATCCCACTAATCCATTCTAAATTTTTTGAATTTTTAACTAATCTGGTAAAGCATGGAGTGGACACTTCTTAAGGAGATCTTAAAATTGGTCTCAAGCTCCATATATTCTTTTCCATTTAAACTAACAAAAAGATGTAATATCATATCTAAGCATAGTAGTTTTTTATGATAAGAAATATTTAGCTAAAAATTTCTAAGATAATTGTCCCCAAGTTTTGATTGATCCAAGTGCTAAAGAGTTTATCCACATCTTAGCTTTGTCCCTTAATGAAAAAGGAAAAAGTCTAAGTCTATCGGCATCATTCGACACTCCTTCATATTTAAATGTAGCACATAATTCTTAAAACAAGCAAGATCTAAATTCGGATCTTTAGATGGTATTCCCTCAAATTGATTATTTTGTACTATTTGGATAATAACAGGTTTAAGCTCAAATGAATTAGCAGCTACAGCATGAGTTTGTATAATTAAATGAATTTCATCTACTTTAAGGTTAGCATAGTCTCTTAATGGTCTCCTTTGATGTTCATTTCCCATACATTAATTATTTGAATTGTTCGTCATTTTGTTAAGTTTTTTTTGTGTTTTAAAATTTTTACTTATAGTTCATTCTAATTTCAAATCATAAGGTACTAATCCTTTGGATCCTAATCTTCGCATACTCAAATACAAATAAAAATTATAAAAATAAGCACTTGACTAAAGGAAAATATTTTGAGATTTCCATACCTATTTTACACTGTTTTTGATGATATTGCAGTTTAAAGAAAGGTATTTTTGATGTTTTGTTGCAGGAATGATGAATTAGGGTCATTTGAGCATAAAGATGCAAAAACAAACGAATTTGGAGCAACAATGACCAAAATGTGAAGATTTGAACTAGGGCGCCGACGACGAACCCAACGGCGCCGACGGCGGACTTTTCCCTAGACTTAAGATTTAATTTACTTAGAAGGCCAGTTGACAGTGCACTCGAGGCTGCCGACGGCACAATCAAGGCCGCCAACGGCAAGCTCGGTGGTTATGTCCAACAATGCATCGGATGAGGACAAACTTTGGAGGGGTGCTTAGGCAAATCTTAGGAAAACTCATCCACAACTTTAAAAGAATTTTCTGGTCAAAAATAGAAGAGGTCCTGGATGTTAGAAAGGTCTTGGAGGTTTGAGATGTTCCATTAGTGTATAGAGAATTTACTAGAGTGTTTAAATTTTGAGGAATTCTTCGAGAGATTGTAAGAGTGGAGGGAAAGTGAGAAATTTCTTCCTCCTTGTCACTTCAAAAAGGAATTCTATGTGTTGTAAATAAAGGTAGAGAATTATGGGAACTTCAAGGAGTTTTCTTGGGGAGAAATTAGGTATATGTATATTTACTTGTTGTAGTTTTCATGACTTTGCTTTTCTATATGAATTTTGAGTTTTGTTGTGTTTTTCTCATGAGATCTGAGTAGTTTTCTCAGTCTTTCTCCTTGTCTTGAGATTTGTGAAATGGTGATTTGAATTGGTGGAGCCATAAAAATGTTAAAGAAATTGTGATGATCTTTTCACTTCAATCTTAATTTACTTTCAATCTGACCAATTGATTTGTTAAAATATGTTGAGTTTTACAACTAAAGTGAAGATTACATCAAAGATTCAGGGAGGTCGAAGCCCTTGAAAGTTGGGTGCAAAAAATAGGGAAATAAAATTATCGGGTGTAGAATTGGAGATTTTAGAGTGACATACTAAAATCCCCAATTTGGTCCTATCGTTTGGGTGTTGATGTGTGATGTTAGCCCTCAGGCGAGGGGAATGTTGGAGCTCCAAAGTGAGAGCCGGTATCCTCTCAGCTTAGCCGCAGATTCAGTAAACAAGTAGAGGATTAGTCAATATTTTTTATGCATAAACCAAAGGGTAAAGAATATGTATGCTCCTATTTGGCACAATACAAAATGAACTGATTCACTTTATCCATTCACTATAATTTCTTGACTAGGAGAATGATGTTTTCTTATATATTGAATATCACATTAGAACCTTCATTAGTATAATTAGTTTTTTAAGGGTTATTAAAATTACATATTTATTTCAATTTTCTATTAGTGACAGATAAGAAAATTGAATTCCATTGTTGCGATTAAGTATTGCTTTTCTAAAATCTTAGTTAGTAGTTCTAAAACTACTCCCTGTGGGATTGATATCTAGGACTCTAGAGCCCTATATTACTTGAGTGAGACATATACTTGCGTTGATAAGTGTGACTTTAAAATTATCGAATATTTTATGCATCCATCTTTATCGAATCTATAACTGTTATTAAGCTTTTGGTGCAGTTGCTGAGGAATTAAATCTTTTAGCAGCAATATTAAATACTTATATTTTTAAGCATATATAAAGTCGCGGTCAACACTCACACAAGAATGAAAATATATTTTTGTTGTTTTCATTTATATATATATATATATAATATAGTTTTTTGTTGTTTTTAAAATAAGATTTAAAGTTAAAATAAAGTCTTTTATGTAATTTACTGTAGCCGCCCCAGCATCGGTGCCAAAATCTTGATGCAATTTTTTTGTTAAGCGTTATAAATGTGTTTTCAATACCACAACACACGAGGTAGCTATACTCAAAGATATGCAAATTAACCATAATAAAATTTACTTCAGTGCAATAAGTTTTCTACTTTAAAATATCTAAAGCTACCACTCCTAATGAATTAAGGTCTACTTTCAATTTCAAATCATCATAAGGCTGCAAATGCACTTGTATATGTATCGCTCAAGTAATAAAGGGCTCTGATAGAGTCCTAAGTATCGATTTTATAAAGAGGTGAAAATTTGTTAGGAAAATGGTGCAAAAGCATAATATTTAAACTATAGGAAACTTAATTAAGAAAATAGGTTGAATTTTTTTTAATTCCACTAAAGAAACTAAGTTTACTACATTAATCTCTAAACTTTAAAGTTAAATTTACTAAAAACTAAACTTTATCTTGTGACAAAGAGTTCAAATTTAAGAAAGGATACTTCCCCTCATAACAAAAATATAATTAGTGAGTTATTAAATTGAAAAAAATTGTATTATGTCAAATAGGAGCAATTATATTCTTTATCCTTTTTACAAACAATAATGAACATTGGCTACTCTAGTGTTTAGTCCCTAAATTTGCAGTTAGGCTGGGAAGATACTAGCTGTCACTCAGAGTGGTCATGTTCCCCTCACCTGAGAGCTAACATCTAACTTTAGTTTCAAAATGCCTTGACCAAATTGGGAGTTTTAGTCTGTCACCCTAAAATCTTTAATTTTATGCCCATCAATGAATATTTCCCTACTTATTTGCACTCAACCCCAAGGACTACATTATCATCCATGAAATTGAATGCAACTCTTACTTTGTTGTGGAAATCATAGCCTTCTTAGATCGTATGTTTCACGATAAATTTTAACAGTTCAATTGGCCAGCTTAAAAAGTAATTGAAGTTTGAAGTTTGAATCATCACAAATATTGAATTAAAATATTTCACAATAATCTTGATTCTTAACATGACCATTTCTTGAGAATGACAAATAAATCTACTTAGAATTTATGAGAAAGATACAACAAAACATGGATTATATATACATATATATATATATATATAAACAAGTTTACGTATCAAGAAAGAAAAGTAGAACAACTTAACTCGAACTCTTCTCCAAGAAAATCCCTTGAAGTTCCTTTGAATCTCTTTCTATCTTTATAACAACACTCAAATCTCACTTAGAAATGTAAAGAAGAAGAAATCTCTCACATCTCTCTCCTCTTACAACTCTTAGAGACATTTCCCAGACTCTTCTACAATTTCAAACTCACGCACCACTCAATCACACTTAACACGCACCACTTTTTCTGACACCAAAACACTATTTTAAAATGTTGGAACGAATTTCCCAAGAGTCTCCATAGTCACCTCTTAAAAATCCAACCAAATTCAATCGATTTGTGAAAATAACCATCACTAGTGCCTAGGCATAGTCTTCTCAGTTTTGGCACCTAGGCGTTTGTTGACCTCACTTTTAGTTGAGGTTTAATTTTTCCTCTTTAGTAGCCTAAGGTCTAGCCATAGGACTTTCCTATTGACTATTCTTAGAAAATAGACATGAAACCCTCACCATTAGAAATTTTACACTCTTTTCTACTCAACTTGAAGTTCAACATATTGATCCTGACCTCTATCACTTAGTAGATGGGGTCACTATGGGGGAAACTCAACATGAGCCACCCTTAGGACTGCTGGACCTTATGATTGACCCTGGGTGTTGGTCTAGGGCTGAGTCACTCATTTGCAATCACTTGCACTCACAATCACTCACTACCCTAAAACCAGAATTGCTAGGTTCCGGTCCCTTAATACTTTTGGGAGACTCCTGTAGGTGGTCCCTTAAACCCATTAGCTCTAGGCTAGGGTTTGGCTAAGACCACTACATAGAGGACACAAAATGGGGTTTCCATTGGTCTATGGTTTATCGAAAGTGGTTGGTACCTCAACTCTACCAAGATATCCAACTTAGCCTTTTGTCGACAAACTCCCCCAAATTACCTAGATACCTTTTGGACCACAAATTGGTCAAAATTCCCAAATTTACCCAAAACACCCAACTTGGTTCAAAAATCATTTCAAACACCTTGAAAACTCCCAAACTACCCAAAATCATCAAGAATTGGCCAAATTACCAAAATACCCCTCCTTACCCCAAAATTCCAATTATTCCAAAAAATCCAAAAATTCCCAAAGCTGCCCAAATATTCCAAATTTCATTTTTATCAACTACCACTTGACCCAATTTGGCATATTTTACCATCTTTGATTAAGACCCCCAAATTTCTATTTAAAGACCCATAATTTCCCCAAATCACTCCAAATGCCCATTAATTTGATCCTAATCTCCCCAAATTTCGATTCTAAACTCAAATTCACCCTTTCTATGACAAATATAGACCAAATCCAAGCTCAATCGGTCTATAATTTGAACCCAATTTTAAGCTAAACCAAAAAACCCTAATTTTGGCCCCATGGCTTGGTTTCGCCAAATTGAGCCCGTAGTTTACTCAATTGGCCACATTTTTTTGTTAAAAAACCTTCATAATATCCTCATACATCAAACTTGACCTTAAATTATGGTGAGATCATAAATTCATTTGATTTCAAACTAAGTTCAAAAGCCCCAAATTTGCCCCAAATTGACCATGTCTCAAAATCTCACCAAATTGAGGTCCTTAACCCAAAAATTTTCACTCTATCCCTGCATTAAAAATATTCGAAACATGTCCCTTGATCATTTAAACCCTTCAATTTGGACTTAGGCCAACCTAGACCCGTGTCTAGCCCAGCATACCCAAAATTGACCAAATTCCAAACATCCCTCAAATTGACCTACCAATTCAACTCAAAATCACTTAAACCCTTCACCAGAAATCTTTATAAAAATCATCTACACAATGTTGATCAATCGATTAGGCCAATTGACATGGCTAACATAGTCCAAACCCAAACTTTGATCACTTGAACTTACTTCAAACCTATGCAATAAAGATGACCTAACTACACCAAAGTCATCAATTAACTCCACCTCAACCATTGGTTAGACTCTAAGACTAAGCCAAAACCCATCTAACCACCTAAACTAGCCATGGACCAAAAGTACCCCAAATTAAGGGATTTTATTTCCAAAAATGCACATGCTTAAGATACCCTTACCAAAACTAAACCTCATTGCATTAAGTTACTTTAACAGATTTCCCTAGATGCCCTGAGCACCTAGCCACCTCCCCCTGCCATGGCTGGCCGGCCTAGTCGCTGGAGAAGCTCAAAACTGAGAGCCACCCCAATGGAACTTCACCCAAATCAAACCTAGACGTCAGCTCAGCCAAACCAAATTGTAGAGCTCCTCTACTCTCCACCTAAGCACCACAATGCAGCCAAACATTTACCTTGAGAGCCACCCCATGACCATTTTTTATAAAAACTCACCTCCACGGCCATGGGAGGTGTGCTAAAATTTTCTCAGAGAGAGCTTCCCAAATCACTCACAGAGCTTCTTTGAGACCTCCACAGCCCATTCCAGTCACTCCATTGCCTTGATTCTCCCTGTGTAATCCTAATTTTGACCTTAAAAATTAGGGCAGAAACAGGACATCCCTAAAAACTTCACCAAACTTTAATTGCTTGTGCCCACACCTTCAAAAAAGAAAGAGAAGACAAAGCCCCATCAAATTACCCTTTGAAATAGCCTCTACAATAGCTCTAGACCAACACCCAAAATTGGTCTTGATCAACATCATACTTAGGCTTTACACCACGATGAGAGGCTCAATCTCTACCCTCCTTAGATCCCAACGAACGTGCCAAGACCCTCTTTCTCAGAGCCAAGGTATAAAAATTCTTTCCATCTCGAGCCTATTTGGATTCTCCATTTGATTAGGCTTAATTTAATTGCATGAATATTGTATAGATATGTTAGTCTCACTTAGATGAGTCCATAGAATCAAACCCAAAGTGATTTGGTTGAGTGTAGGCCGAGATATAAAGGTTTTAGTGAGGACGGTCACATAATCACTCTATCAGGGACGATGATGGGGATCCATTTGATCAAGCATTTATCAAATGGACGGAGGAGATCAAACCGGACAGCGCTTCGAATCATAAACCGTGGGCTGAGTCAGCGTGAGGTGGATGGCGACATCAAATGGGAGTGCGACACGTGGAGCTTTGGAGCTGTCATAGATTGAGGTAGAGTCACGCATTTAAATAGATAAATAGGGATTTAATTATTTTAAAAAATGAATCCTAACTTAAAAAATCCATATCTTAGGGTAGAAAAATTACAAAAATAAAATAAAAATACCCCCTTGCTCAGTGAATAGAGGAAAACAATGTGAAAATAATTTTAAGTTCATGTGATGAATATTTAATATTTAAATAATTAAATACTGATTTGAATCTTTTAATTCTCCATGTTGTTGACCTCAATTTTTTTTGAGGTTTAGTTTCTCCTCTTTAGTAGCCTAGGGTCTAGCCATAGGACTTTTCCTGTTAACTATTCCTAGAAAACTAGACATGGAACCCTCACCACTAGAAATTCCAAACTCTTCTCCACTCAACTTGAAGTTCCACATATTGCTCTCAACCTCTAAATACTTAGTAGCTGGGGTCACTGTGGGGGAAACTCAAGATGAGTCACACTTATGATTGTTGGACCCTAAGGTTGACCTTGGGTGTTGGTCTGAAGCTAAGGCACTCACTACATTTATCTGCACCCACAACTACCCAAAAACTTGAACTCAAATTTCTAGCCTAGATCCCTTTATCTTTTGGGATACTCATGTAGATGGTCCCCTAAACCTACTAGCCCTAGGTCCATGGTTTAGCTAAAGCCACTATGTAGAGGACCCAAAATGGGATTTCCATTGGTCTATGGCTTGTTGGTGATGGTTGGTACCTCAACTCTACCAAAATACCCATCTTGGCCTTTTACCCCTAAAACAACCCCAAATTACCAAAATACCCCTCTCTGACCCAAAATTCCAAAAATTCTAAATATTCCCAAAAAATCCCATTAAATCAAAAATATTCCTAATTTCATTTATTTAAACTACCACATGATCTTATTTGGCTAAATTGACCATCTTTAACCAACATCCCCAAATTGCCCTTTAAAGACCTAAATTTCCCCAAATCCAACTCAAATATCCATCAATTTGATCTCAATTGAACCCAATTCCAATACTAAACTCAAATTCACTTTTTATATGACCAAAATAAACCAAATACAAGCTCAATTGGTGGCTTAGACATGCTCAAACCCCAATTTTCACCATATGACCTAATCTCACCAAATTGAACCCATAGCCTGGTCAATTGGCCTCAATTAATGTTGAAAAATCTTTATAACATTCCTATACATCAAAATCAATCATAAATTGTCATTGGTGAACTCTTAAATCCATTTGATTTTGGCTTAAATCCAAAATTCCCAAATTTAGCCCCAAATTGTCTAAGTCCCCAAATTTCACCCAATTGATTGCCTTAACCTCCAAATTGGCATCCAATTCATGTTGGAAACTCTTCATGAGGTCCCTATTGACAATTTATAATAATCAATTTGGACTTAGCCCAAGGCTAACCCAAGCTAGACCCAAGTCTAGCCCAACATGACCAAATTGATTATAGTTCAAAATTCCCTCAAATTGACCCTTCAATTGAGTTCAAAACCACATCCATCTTTCACCAAAGTTGTTCCTTATGATCATATACACCAAATGAAACAATTAATTAGGCCAATTGACATGGCTAGCCTAGCCCAAACTCAAGCTTTGGTCATTTGCACTCACTTGGACCCTTTCACCAAAAATTGACTTGAGCATGTCTAAGCCACCAAAGTAATGATTTCATAGCCACAAAAACCTTCCTAAAGACCAGGTTAAACACTCCTAAGGTCACCATGACAAGCTATGCACCAATGGATCCCAAAATTAATGGATTTAACCCATTTTTGGACCTAACTTGAAATATCTCCAACATCATCACTTACCCTTGGGAGATAATCATCATTAGCCACCCCCTGACTTCCCTGAGCCAAGAGGTGACCAATGCCTGGCGGGCTAGCCACCTTGGTGGCTGGAAAATGGTGAAAACCATGGCCAAGACAAGGGATTTTCACCCAATTCAAACCCAAAGGCCAAATCAGCCAAGCTGCTCATTGGAGCTTCTCTGCCCTCCACATAAGCAACCAAATGCACCCCTCAATTGGCCCTGGCAGCCAGCCTAGGCAATTTTATTTAAACTCCCCCTCCATGGAAAATAAGAGAGCTTGAAATTATTTTGGGAGACTCTGTAAAACTTCTTCAAGAGCTTCCTGGAGACCTCTTGAGCTTAACTAAACCTTCCTTAGCCACTCAAATCCATGCTTGAGTTCAATTTTGGAGCTCAATTTCAAGGCTGAAGCAGGACATCCTCCAAACCTCCACCAAATTAAAATTAATTGCACCCACACCATCCCAACATCAGGAGAAGAAGATCCCCCATAAAAGCCCCATCAGCCGACCACCATAAGGTGGACTTCGACTAAACCCCCAAATCGGCCTTAATCGAATTTGGGTCTAGGCATTTCACCACAAACAGAGGCTCCATCCCTAGGTTTCTGGCACCCACATAAAGCTTCTACAAGCATCCAATCGAGACTACCCTTCTTGGACCAAGGTATTTAAAGTTAACCCTAAAACGAGCTTCTTTTAATTATTCATGAATATAAAGTCAATTTAGGGGTTTATCAACCGTATGGATGTGTTCTACTAGTCAATACAAGCATTTTTTAAAAAAAATTCACTCAATTTCGTTAAGAATCGAGTGAGATATTAGCGTTTTAAAATGGATGGTTTTCGGGTCCAGTTCATTTGGGACGATGACCCGTGACCGTCAGATCGAGTGTGTATTGATTGGGTGGTCCTGATCGCGTCAGACAGACCGCGGTCGGACATGGGCGGGAATGACCTGGCTGGCCACGCCAATCACGCAGCGACACGTGGCCTGTTCGACCCGTACGAGGTTGACATGGGTAAGTAGGAAAATAGGGTTATTTTCTTATTTATTTAATCCCCAAAACTTCAAAAATACATAACTTTGTGTAGAAACATAAATAAAATAAAATAAAAATACACTCTTGCTTAGTGAACAGAGGAGAACAAATTGGAATAATTTTCAAGCCAATTTGATGCATAAAATATTTTTTAATTAATTAAACACTATTTGTAATCATTTGATTCTCCATGCATATTGACTGATCACCTTGGCTTAAAATTTTGACATGTTGTAGCCTGTGTAAGGGGGAATATTTTCTGATTTTTCCAAAGTCATAGGAGGTTCCTATATAGAGATCCATATTTTTCAAGATTTTCCACATTCTTTCTTTAAAATAATCATGGAAATTAGCATATTGATTTGAAAATCCTATAAAAATTTTAGAAGGTCCACGATGACTAGGAAAGCTTTTGGAAATAATTTCATGGGTCAAGTCATTTAAGATGTCCTTCAATATTACAAACACTAAATCACTAAAATAATTAATTTTGGAAAATATAAACATTTAAATTAATTGATTTTTAATCTCCATTGTGGTTTATAATCCAGAGAACTCGTCTTAAAAATTTCAAAATATTTTGAGTTCATTTTGACAACTTAAATTGATTTTAAAGATAAACACCACTCTTAACATTTAAATGATTTTTAAAAATCAAAATATAACTCAAAAAATTATGAAACTTAGTTTTTTGAGTTCTCTGTGATGAGGGGTAATTTCTAAAACTAAAATGATATTTAAAATAAAAGTTTGATTTTTAGCCTATTCTAATTTTTTAAAAAAATTAAAATTCATAAAAATCACAAAAATAATAAAACTCATGGAAATATTCTAAATTGTTTCCTAATCACTTAGGAACAATTATAATATTTTTCCTGGTTTTCTAAATAAAGACATTGGATTTCAAAGCCTAAAAATAATTTTTAAAAGGCTAAAAATGAGTTTTCACTAAAATAATTCTAATAAATCAAGGAAAAATCAGAAAAATATAAAATTTGCTCCTCTAAGTTCTCTGACCTTAGGGAGATTTTTTAAAAATACAAAATTTAATTTTCACCATCTCAAATATTTTATTTTTATTAAATAACCCATAATTTAAAATAATTCTCATAAATCACAGAGAATTCAAAAAATTATGAAAAGTGATTATAATTTACCTTGGTCAAGTTAGGAATTTTCTATGAAAAATCCTATTTTTGCATGAAAATAGTTATATAAATTAAATTAAATTTTGAAAAATCACATTTTCTTCTCTGATGTCTTAATTGACCCATAAATGAGGTAGGATAAAACTTTCAAAGTCATTTGAATTGAATTTGACAAAATATGAAATGTTAGAGCCTTAGGGGCAAATGTGTAATTTTGGAAATTTAGCCTTAATTAACATTTAGGCTTAATTTAAGGAGGGAAAATGGGTAACTTCTAATCTTAATCAATTTATTTGATGTTTGAAACCCAAAGGGGTTAATTAGTAGAAATCAATCTCACTTTCTTAATTAAGATTAATAAATTTCTAAATTATTAAAATTTGGAAGTTTATTAAAATTAAATGATCCTGGACTTAGGGGTATAATTTTGAAGCCAATAAGTAATCTATGTAATACCCCTATTTTGATTTTCAAATAGAATCCAAATCATGAATCATGACAACTTAATGCTTAACCTTTTTAAAACTAATTAAGACACTCACCTAGGTCTTAAGGGCTTAGTGGTGACTTAAGCTAAATCAAAATTGACTAAATGAGGATTAGAGAAATAAACATAATTAAATCAAACATCTTTGAAACACTACTAAGCCCAATTAGGATTAAAATTTTGCTACGTGTTCAAATTACACTAACTTGCCTCTTTAAGGGTCTTTACCCACATAATTTTCAAATTAAATGATAAGTGATTAGGGATAATTGAGACATCAATGTTCACTGAGTAATAAGGGTATTTACATGGTGAACCATTAAGTAACATAAAAAGTTTAAATGGACTCGAGGCTTTTCACCAGTTAATGAGAAAGAGGCATGGACCTGCTTCCCCCGCCTAACTTGTTGGATACCTCAGAGGCCTATTAAACTTAATATTCTTTGCTCAATGGAATCATCCTTAATTAAAATTTTAAGGACCCGCAAAGATATAACATATGGTTAGGAAAATTACCAAAATTTTACCTTTCCAGCTCTTCATAAACTGTCTTAACATGCATTTTAAGTTTCAGGTGGTGCAACAAGAAAACTCACCAGGTACACTTTTACAGTTTTCAGCGTTGTCTTTCTTGTACTTTCATACTGTACTTTTATACCATCAAATTTGCATGCTAAACAAAGATGTCACCTTTAATGAAAAATAAAACCATCAGGATAGCCACATAACCAAAACCAAAACTAAAATCAACCAAGATAAAATTCACTGCCACAACATTCAAAAAATAAAACAACTCAAAATTTAATCACAAACATCACACAAAACCACAAATTCAACTAAATTAAGAAGTCTCTATCGGATGAGCGGGAATTCCTCGGAGGAGGTAACCTACGGTTGCTAACGAGGCTTCCCAATGTTTAAATGAAATTATTGAACTCATTAAGATGAGTTTAGTAAGTTCATTTGGACTAAGTGAATCTAATAGAAAACAGTGATGTCGGAATGAGTTTAGTAAGTTCATTTGGACTAAGTGAATCTAATAGAAAATAGTGATGTCGGAACAAGGGAACCGTAGGATCCTAACCGGTGCCGCTCTAATAAAGTTTAATATGCCCTCATAAAATTTAAAGAAATTCAGCCATTTGGCCATCTGATTTGATTTTATAACTTGAGACACTAGATAACTCAAACTTATCGCGGCAAGGAGCTTGGAGCTAGCAGGGTGGGCAGCACGACCATCTTCAACAACAAAACCTGTCTTCTCCATCTAAACCTATTTTCCTTAGACTTAAACAAAAAAGTCATAGGACTTTGAGGTTGCTTGCTTATGCAACGTAAACCCTCACCTTAGTTTTAGGCCTTTGCATAGCCCTACTATACAATATAAGCCCTAACTCGCCTTATGATTTTGAGGTTGTCATTTGTCACGACCTAAACCCTCACCTCTTCCAGGCTATTTGTGTGATCATTTCACACGAATGTAAGCCCTAACTAATAAAATTGGAAGGATAAAACACCTAAATGGTTCTCCTCAAAACTGAAGCCAAACATTTGGATAGCTTGGGAAGTCACCGAGGTTCTCCTCTGGATCCATGACATCCCCTAGTTCTTCTTCCTTTGGATTCTACAATAAAATGTTCCAAATTTGAATCAATCCCCTTTCACACCTCTACATCTGATTTCGTTAAAGAGTCCCACCCTTTGAAATTCCTTGAAGATATTTTTTCTTGATTTTTATCGAGAGTCTTCTTAAGTGACTTTGGTCATTTAAGATGTAATTAACTATAGGGCTTGCCCTTGTAGGAAGCATGTCTGAACCTAGCTTAATATAAACCCTTTTTAATCCTTTATATTAAATAGGGGAACTTGTCGGTAAATACAAAGGTTTCGCAGACCAAACAGACGTCTTACTTTCCTTAGTTGATTTGATCGAGCCTCATCCTAAATTCTTGTGTTTATCTTTCGGGATAGATATAGGATTTGAGGTACAGAGCTCTTTCATTTTAAACTATGAAAAATATGGGGTCAGTTTGATTTCATACTTCAAAGTCCTTACGAAAAGGGCAACGAGATTGAAATTCCAGTGACCAACAGCTTCTTACGAGCAAGTCCCCACAAACCAACCCAAAATATCGTCGACACATGTATATAGGCATTTCATTATAACTTGGAATTTTAGCATGTTGTTGCCTCTGTCTTATGGAACATCCCCTAATTTTTCCAAATTCAGAGGAGGTCCCTAGACAAAGAATCGTATTTTTCAATTTTATATGAATTATTTGCTTAAAATAATCATAGAAATTAGCATGTTGCTTAAAAAATCCTCATAAAATTTTGAAAGGTTTACTATGACCAGAGAACCCTTAAGAAAATTTTTCATGAGCCAAGTCATTCAAAATATACCTAATCCTTACAAACCCTAAATCACTATGATAATTAATTTTGAAAAATACAAACGACAAAATGACTTGATTTTTTATCTTTACTTTTTTTTAGGATCCAGAGAACTCACTATAAAAATTTCAAAACATTTTAAGTTTATTTCATAACTTAAATTGATTTTTCATGTTAATTAACATTATTGGCACTAAAATAATTTTTAAAAATCAAAATATAACTTGAAAAATTATAAAACTTATTTTTTTAGCTCTCTATGATAAGTGTTTTTTTTAAATAAAATGATCTTTAAAATAAAAATTTGGTTTTTAGCCTATTTTAAATATTTAAATAATTAAAAATCACAAAAAATAATAAAATTCATGAAAATGTTCTAAATTGTTTCCTAAGTACTTAGGATCAATTGGAATACTTTTCCTAGTTTTTTAAATAAAGATATTGAATTTTAAAGTTTAAAAATGATTTTTAAAGGCTAAAAATGAATTTTCACAAAAAATAATGCCAATAGAACAAATAAAATTAAAAAAATATATATAAAATCTTCTCCTCTGATTTCTCTGACCTCAGGAGGACTTTTCAAAAATGTAAAACTTAATTTTCTCTATTTATATTATTTTATAATTAATAAATACCTCAAAACTTAAAATAATTCTCAAAATTCAAATAAAATTCAAAAATTTTGAAATTTGCTCCAAAGGCTTCTCTGGTCTAGGTCTACCTCCAGTAACAATTTTTATTGATTAGGATTCACCTTGATCAAGTTAGGATTTTTCTTTGGAAAATCCTATTTTTGCATGGCAATAATTACATAAAATAAATTAAATTTTGAAATATCACATTTTCTCCTCTCATTGTCTTAATTAACCCATGAATGAGGTGAGAAAAAAATTTCAATGTCATTTGAATTGAATTTGACAAATTATGAAGTGTTAGGGCCTTAGGGGCAAATGTGTAATTTTGAAAATTTAGCCTTAATTAACATTTACGCTTAATTTAAAGAGGGAAATGGGTAACCTTTGATCTTAATTTGGAAGTTTGAAACATGAGGGGCTAATTGGTAGAAACCAACCTCACTTTCCCAATTGAAAAGATAAGTTAATAAATTTCTAAATTACTAAAATTTGAAAGTTTATTAAAATAAAATGAACCTAAGGCTTAAGGGTATGACTTTTGAAGTCAATAACTAATCGATTTAATACCCCTATTTTGATTTTCAAATAAAATTCAAATCATGAATTATGACCACCTAAAGCTTAATCTTTTGAAAACTAATTAAGACACTTACATAGGTCTAAAGGGCTTAGTAATGACTTAGGCTAAATCAAGTTTCCTTTAAAAAATGATTAGAAAATAAACATCATTTATAATTAAAACGCCTTCCAAACACTACAAGCCCAATTTTAACCAAAATTTGGTTTAAGTGTTCCAATAACACTAACTTGCCTCTATAAGAGTCTTCAACCACATAATTTTCAAAATTAAATTACAAATGATAATTACCTTACTCTTAAGAATAATTGAGACATCAATGTTCATTGAGTATTAGGGTGTTTTATAGGATAAATTATTAAGCAACATAATAGGTTTAAAAGAACCCGAGATTTTCCACCAGGCAGCGAGAGAGTAGCACGAACCTGCTTCTTTCTCTAGATTTGTTGGACACCTCGGAGATCTACTAAACTTAATATATTTTCCTTAGCTACATCATACTTAATTAAACTTTTAAGGACCCACCAAGATATGACCTAGAATTAGATAGGTCGTCAAAATTTTACTTCCATGTCTCATATAAACTGCCTTAACATGCCTTTTGAGTTTCAGGTGGTGGAACGAGAAGACTCGCCAGGTACACTTTTACAGTTTTTAGCATTGTCTTTCTTACTGCGCTTTTATACGTGCAAACTTGCATGCTAAACAACGATGCCACCCTGCATGAAAACTAAAACTATTAGGATAGCCACAAAACTAAAACCAAAACCAAAACTAAAATCAACCAAGATAAAATTCACCTCCATAACATTTAAAATATAAAATAACTCAAAATTTAATCACAAACATCACACAAAAATACAATTGCAATTAAATTAAGACGTCCATATCGGATGATTGAGAATACCTCAGAGGAGGTAACCTATAGTTTTTAACGAGGTTTCCCACGGTCTAAATGAAATTATGGAACTCATTAAGTTGACTTTAGTAGTTCGTTTAAACTAAGTGAATCCAATAGAAAATACTGGTGCCGGAACGAGGGAACTGTAGGATCCTAACTAGTGTCGCTCTAGTCAACTTTAACATGCCCCTCTAAAATTTAAAGAACTTCAACCATAGGGCCACCTGATTTGACATTATAACTTAATACATTAGAAAACTCAATCTCGCGACAGCAAAGAGCTTGAAGCTAGCATGGTGGGAAGTACGATCATCTTCAACAGCAAAACCTGTCTTCCTCAGCTAAACCAGTCTTCCTTCCTTAGATATAAACAACAAAGCCATAGGACTTCAAGGTCGCTTACTTGTGCAACGTAAATCCTCACCTTATCTTTAGACGTTTGCATAGCCCTGCTATACAATATAAGCCCTAACTCGTCCTAAGATTCTGAGGTTATCGTTTGTCATGACCTAAATCCTCACATCTTCCAGGCTATTTGTGAGATAGTTTTCACACGATGTAAGCCCTAACTAATAAAATTGGTAGTATGAAACACATAAATATTTCTCCTCAAAATTGAAGCCAAACATTAGGATAACTTAGGAAGTCACCAGGGTTCTCCTCTGGATCCATGACATCCCCTAGTTTTTCCTCCTTTGGACACTACAACAAAATGTTCCAAAATTGAGGCAATCCCCTTTCACACCTCTACGTCTGATCTCATTGAAAAGTCTTACCATTTGAAACTCCTTGAAGATAATATTTCTTGATTTTTATCGAGAGTCTTTTTAGCTGACTTTGGTCATTTAAGATATAATTAAATATAGAGGCTTGCCCTTATAGGAAGCATGTCTGAACCCAGCCTATTTACTTCTTTATGTTAAATAGAGGAACTTGTCGGCAAATTTAAAGGTTTCACAGTCCAGACAGATGTCATATACTCTTTAGTTTATTTGATCATTCCTCATCCTCCAGTTTTGTGTTTATCCTTTGGGATAGATATAGAATTTGAGGTATAGTGCTCTTTCATTTAAACTATGAAAAATATTGGGTCAGTTTGATTTCATATTTTTCTAAAGCTAAATATTTATGTAAATTAAAACGTCCTTCCGAAGAGGGCAATAGGATTTCTATTCCGGTGACCGATAGCTACTTACGGGCAACTCTCTAACCAAAAATAGTGTCGACAGTGTCATTTCAATCTTTTGAAAATGCCACTTTTGACTCCAAATTTCATCCTTTTTGCATCCTTTAAGCTCCAAATGCCTAAACTTAGTATACATACAATAAAACATGAAAATACCTTTTCTTTAAAGTGTAATATCTCTAAATATAAGCTTTAAATATATATGAAACATTGAATATTTTTTTGGTGTATTACGTACTACGCAAGTATTTGTATTGTTTCAAGTAATATAGGATTTTCTATAAAAGCCCCAGTATCAATCACCACGAAAGCTGAAACTTTTTTAATTATGACTTAGAAAACTGATATTTAAATTATAGATAAAAAAGATAGAAGAATGTTGTCAAAATATTTGTAAAGTATTAAAACTAAATTTATGTGCAATCTAAATTTAAGCATAAAGTAAGAACAAAGCTTAAGAGACTGATAAAGTGTAAAAGAATAATAAAGTTTAAAGAGTTGAATGTTAAGAAATGAGCTTTCCCCTTACAAAGAGATCTTAATTAGTGTAGGAAATAAATGGTTGAAAATATGAAATAATGTATTGTCACAAATAAGAGCATACATATTCTCTACCCCTTCTCGATGCTAGCAAATAACATTGACTAATCTTGAGTTTACTCTAGTTTATGTAGTAGTGTTAAGTAGATTCTACTATCTAATTTCTAGATTACCCACTTTGCCCTCTCTATAAGACCTAATAGGGACCCTTAGATCTAAACTCAAGATCGAATTGAAAAAAGTATCTAGCTTGTTCCCCTATAAACATCAATTCTATGCTCATCAAAACTTATCTCCCTATCTATTTGCACTTCACCGCACTTCACCTCGGGTGATCGCGATGACTCTTTCCAAAGATAAGTGTGACATTCACTAGTTGAGCAAAATCATGAGCTTCTTGGGTCATTATGTTTTGCAACAAATTTCTACATCACAAATGGCCAGTTTGTATGGTAAATAAAGAAACGGAAAAAAAAACCATCGCAAATTTTTAAATAAAAATAAATCTTTTAAATCATTCTCATCCCACATGAATAGTTTTCATATGCAATGAGAAAGAAATAAAAACTACTTAGAATTCATGGAGATAAAATAAAAATACATGATTTGTATTGAAAGTCAAGTCTTAACAACAAAAACACGAACACAATAATGAAGTACTTATTATATGTCTTCTCCCGAAGAAATCCTTGAAGTTTCCTTCAAGAAATCTCTAAACCCTTCATGAATAATACAAAGACTCAAAGATATGAACTCACGCACAAACTAAAACCTTCTAAACACAAAAATCTCCACCTTTTTATTCAGCGTCTAATCAATTTTTGAAAATAACAAAGGGTCACTTCAAGCATCCCTTCAAAATTTAGCTACATTCATTGAATCTACTATATAAACCATTTCTGGCATTAAAGTGATAAGGGCTAGCGATATAACATCCATCTCGCTCGATAGATAGCACTATGGCGCCAAGGGATGGTGCGATGGCACCCGTTCAAGTTGTGTCATTTTGCTCCAATTTTTCCTCATTTTCTATAAATATCCATTTCTTGTACCTGAAACCAAAAACATGCAAAATACCTTCCTTTAAAGTGCAATATCATCAAAAATGTGTTGAACATTAAATGTATATTAAAAACAAGTAATTTTCAGGTGGATCATGAGTGGAAATAGATAGAGAAATAAGATTTGATGGGTGTAAAATTGGTAATTCTAAGGTAACAGGATAGAATCTTAACCAATTGTACCTATGGTTTGAAACTTAAGGCTAGGTTAGCCCCAATTGAGGGCTTATGTGGGTGATCTGGGGTGACAAGCTAGAACCTGCCTAGCTTAACCAAGGAGTTAGGAACTTAACTCTAAGTTAGTAAATGTTCTTTATTCACTCAAAAAAGGGTAAAAAATAGGTATGCTCCTTTTTGTAACAAAATTATATTTTAATTTACAAACATTTGATTCTTACACTTATTATAATCCCATTGCAAGGAGAAGGATTTTCGTGCACTTTAAATTCCTCTACATAAGAATAGTTTAAAACCTTTAGTATTTCCTTTAAGTTTAGAAATAGAATTTGTAGGTATTAGTTACTTCTTCATATAGTTTCAATCTTCATTCCTAAATAAGTTACTTGTAGTTTAAGTAAAATTTTATTAAGTCGATAAAAAGAGTTTTTCATTATCTGTGGGATCGATACTTTGGACTCCATTAGATTCTTATATTACTTGAAATGATGTGTTCACTTTTGTAGTATCCCTAGTGTGTAAAATTGAATTATGGATAAAAAAATAATTATTTAATAAATAATACTCCGTCGAGAATTAAGGGTCCAAACTTATATAGCCAGTGGGAGTCAATTTTTTAGCACCATTGTCTAAGATTGAAATTGAAGTAATTACACACTAAACACTGATAAATTGTCATGGTATCAATACACAGAACAATTTAAGATCTAATATGAAATATATTAATTAGGATATTCTCATGGATAACTCATTTGAAACAAATTTTAAATTATTTCACAAATTTACAAAATTTTCATGTTATCAAATTTGAGTGGAATTTTCTATTAAATATTGCTCATAAGGTGAATAGTATGATAAAATTATTTTAAGGATATTTTCTTATAGAGAATGTAAATAATAAGAATAAATGAAAAAATAATTTCCAAACTTTATGATTTTATTGTAATTTAATGAACTATTTCTCATGTCAAATATAATCTAATAAAAAGGCAATTAAATGATGTCAACTTTAAATTAATTAAATAATTCAAGAGCTAAAGCAAGTGTCATGTGAATGGGCACTAGCAGTCTCTAAAATTAGAGTTTGTTCCACATTACTGTACTCATCAAAGAATGTTTCGTAACCATATTAGTTCTTGTTATGGTGCACATATAAAATTGGTAAGAATAAAGGCTTCCCTATTGTTGGCGGTGAAGGGAGGTATCAGATTGGTAAGAATAATATTGATAAGGAAAACACAATTGATCAACCAGATGCAGGGCAAAACCAAGGAACGAGGGAAATTGGTAAGAAAGATTACAAGGTTGCTAAGACTAGCAGTCTTGATACTATCTTGAATACCAATGATATGTTGATTCTCAATGTTATTAATCTTATTGATATCATGGCTGGATGAATTTTTGGGAATATTAAGAATAATTATCCAGAATCTGTTACTGTTGTGGATGAAACGTGTGATGAGAATATTAGTATGCATCTTCCTACTAGTCGTGTATGTTCTAATGTTGTTTCTGCTTAAGGTAATAGCCAAAATTTGTAGGACTTGACTGAAAAGTTAAACAAATTTTTTGAAGATTTTAATAAAGATTGGATTCTTATCTAATCAAAGAAAAAGAAAGGCAAAAGTATAAAAGGTATGCATGAATTAAGATATCTTAATCCTCAAGCTTTTGAGGCTCACAGTTGTGGGCTTTAGAAAGGTATGGAAAGCCATTTTGTAGTTTCCTCTAGACAGATAAGAGGGAGAAAACTATTGTTTAATTATTAATTTTATGGTTGAAATGTTAGAGGTATTGTGGATGTTGATACCTCTAATAGACTTCTTAATTTAATTAAATCATATAATCTTGCTTTCTTTGGTCATCTGGAACGTTTAATGGCTTCTCATAATAATGGGAGGTATTTAAAGTGTTTTAAGAAGTTCAATTGGGTCACAAATTTTAATAATAAAATTTCATTTTTATGGTATGAAACTATTAAAGTGGATTAATCATAATTAGTTTTTGCATCGTAATATTTTGGTTGGCACGTTTTTATTTTTTACTACTATTGTGTATGTTGGGTGGAATAGAAGTGATAGAATGGAGATTTGGGAAAATCAAATCCACTTGTAATGAAGCTTAGTTTAAATTTCATCTTTAAAACTTTTTAAACTGCCAAATTCCCTTTAAAAATATTGTAAGTATACGTACCACCCAAGTAATAAAGGGCTCTAATGAAGTCCTAGATATCAATCTCATAAGGAAGTTGAAAATGCATGTAGATAGTTCTTTAGATTATAATTTCAATTTAAACTAAAAAAAGGGGAAAGTGCAAAATTTGAATATTAACTACTAAAATGAATGTTTTTTAAAATGTAGTTGAAAGACAAAGTTAACTAAACCAGAAACTAAACTTTAAAAAGTAAAATTACAAAAACTAAATGAAATTTTTGTTGATGGAAAGTTCAAATTTATGAAAGCATCCTTCCCCATACAATGAGCATATCGATTGGGAAGAAATTAAAATCATTTTGAAAATATATATATATATATAAACAGTTTTGTGTTAAATAAGAGCAACCCTATTCTTTACCCTCTTCTGAGTGCTATAAAGCACATTGACTAATCCAGAGTTTGGTCTCTAATTTTATGGTTACGCTGGGAGGATACCGGCTGCCACTCTAGAGCTCCCACCACTCCCTCCTCTAAGGGTTCGCAATCTTGCATTAGTTTCCAATCAACTGGACCAAATTGGGGATTTTAATATGTCACCCCAAAATCTCCAATTCTGCATCCATCAAAGTATATTTTTCTATTTATTTGCACTCAATTCCATGGATGACATACTCTCCCATGAAATCAAATGCGATTCTCCTCATGTTGTAAAAATCATATCCCTTTTTGTAATATATGCTTCTAAACACAGTTTAACATTTTAAATGGTCAGATCGAAAAGTAAATGAATATCAGAGTTCAAATCATCATAAATTATTAACATTTAAAACTATATAAAAAAAATTACTTCTTCGAAAAATCATATTTCAAAGTAGGGAGAAGGATAAAGAAGACTACACAGAATTCATGAGAAGAATATGACAAAACACGGATTTCATATATAAAAACATGTAAACAAAATAAAAGAAATAAAAGACACAACTTATCTCACAATCCTTCCCAAGCAAATCCTTAGAAGTTCCCTCCAAGACTTTCTCTCTTTACAAGCACTCTCAATTCTTTCAGATGTGTAATGAAGAATAAATCTCTCATCTTCCCAATCCTCTTACAATCATAGAAGAAAATCTCCAAGCCCTTTATTTTCTCTCTCTATCACTTCCTCTTGCCTTTCGCGCAAATCCCCTTTCAGGTCACACACAAACTCTTTGAAGTCTTCTTCTTGTATTTTGGGCTGCCTCCTTTCAAAAAGTATTCAAATTTCCCTCAAAAATTCCCTTCAAAAGTCAATTTTTTTTAATTCAAAAGATGTGTCATTTGATCTAAGAGACATATCCCTACATAAAAAACCTTCTAAAGTATCTAGATACATTGAATTACTCCAAAAGATGTTTAGAACAAGTGTCTCTTTGAAAATTTGCACAAAATTTGCCTCAAACCACCTTAATCTACAAAATTTCATCTCTGGCGCTAGATCTGGTGCATCATGCGCCAGATTCCCAAAATTCACTATTTTGGCTCCAAATTTCCTCAATTTTCCTACTTTTGCTCCAAATGCCTAAAAATGTTATACATGCAACCAAAAAAACAAAAAAATCCTTCTTTAAATTGCAATATCACCAAAGATAGGCATAATATACATACTTAAAACAACATATTATTTTGGTGTATCACCTTTCTAATCTTAGACTTAAAAGTGATTTCAATGATGCTTTACTTAATGTTGAACTGTTTAATCTTGGTTTTATAGGTTATCAATTTACCTGGTATAAGGGTAAAGTGTTCAAACAGTTGGATAGATTTTTGAGTAACAAGATATGAATGTTATCTTCTCCAGTTTTTACTCGTTTTCCTATTTGTTGTTTGAATCATGCTCCCTTTTTACTGACTAATACTTTGCATAATAGAGTTCGACAATACCAGTTTAGATTTTTGAATATGTGGACTTTACCTAATTCCTTTTTAGATTTTGTTAAAGCTAGTTGGTTTTGTAATGAGGTTCTTGTTTCTGGTAAACAATTATGATTATTACAGAAAAATGTGGCTACCAAATTAAGAGGCTAGAATCGAGATTGTTTTGGAAATGTTCATTCTTTGGTTTAAATGCTGAAGACAATCTTATAAATATTGAGAAAGATTATCAAGAGGATGGGATTGATCATTCCAGTTTCATGGATGCTCAACAAAGATTAGGTATGGCTATTACTATGGAAGAAGTGTTTTTCAAGCAAAAGACTACAGGTAATTTTTTTGTTTATGGTGACTGTAATACTGATTTTTATCATGTTTTTCTTAAGAAACACAAGTTAACTAATTATATTAGTAAAATTAAGAATTCTAGAGGTTTGGTTCTTACTGCTAGTAATTATATTGAAGTTGATGGTATTTCATATTTTATTATTCTTTTTAACAGTGATATTTTTGTCTTTGCTCTTAGTGAGAGTTCTCTGTTTGATACTAATGAGTTTTATGCTTTTAGTTTAGCCTTAGATATGGTTCCTACTGAAAAAGAGATTAAAGATGCTTTGGATGGCATTGATGATAATAAATTAGTTGGTCCTTATGGTTTTTTGGTAAAAATTTTATAATTTTTTTGGAAAATATTAAAGCTAATCTTATTTGTGTTGTGTAGGATTTTTCAAAGGGAAGGATCTTTTCAAATACTTTAAAGCATCTAATATCATTTTTATTCTTAAAGATAATAAGGGGATATCTTTGGATGCTTATCGGCCTATTAGCCTAACCACTGTGGTTTCTAAAATAGTTTTTAAAGTGGTGGTGAATAGGCTGCAACCTTTTCTTGATAAGTTGATCTCTGTCCTTTGTAAAAGGTAGATTTATTAGTGATAATGCTCTTATTGCCCAAGAACTTATTCTTGATATTAATAAAAATGGAAGAGGTGGAAATGTTAATTTTGAATTAGATATTAGGAATCTGTTTGATACTATTAGATGAGATTTTGTTATAGATGTTTTGAAGGCTAAGGTTTTTAATTTATCCTCTTGAAATATTATTAAAAGAGTTATGAAGAATAATTTTTACTATTTTCTTTTTCATGGTAATAAATGTGGGTTTTTCAAATCCAATAAAGGTATTAAATAGGGTGATCCACTTTCCCCTTTTATTTTTATTCTTTCTTTTGATTATCTTTTCAGGTATCTTAATAACCTCTTTTATCAATTTCTTAGTATGAGGTATAAAGATAAAGGTGGTTTTGGTATTAATCATTTAACTTATGCTGATGATCTTATCATTTTTACCAATGTTAATAAAAGTACCATCAAACATATTTGGCAGGGTTTGGAGCATTTTCAAGAGGCTTATGTGCTTATCTTCAATCCTACTAAGAGTAACTTTTACTGTTCTGATAAGATTATTGTTGCTAAAGAGAATTGGTTTTAGAATTTCACTAGATATGCTAAGGGAAATTTTCCTATGGTACATTTGGGTTTTAATCTCATCGTAAAATGCATTTTTTTGAGAATATCATTGATAAAATTAGGAAGAGGATTAAGTCTTGGGATAATCTTTTACTATTTTAAGGGGGTAATGTGATGTTACTTAAAAGTGCCCTTACTTCTATTCCTCTATTTACTTTATGTTTTTTGAATATGTCTTGTCATGTTTTTTATGAAACTGGAATGTATTTTCAATAAATTTTTGTGAGCTGGTAAAAATATTAAACTTCATTAGATGTGATGGAAACAAATGTGTAAGCCTATTAGTAAGGGTGGACTTGGATTTTGTTCTCTTAGGGATACTATGCATTTCAGTTATACAAAATTATGGCTGAATTTTCATACTGGTAAGTCTCTCTAGGATAAAATGATGCATCTGAAATATTGTAAAGATGTGCACACTTTGTCTTTGAACAGAAAAGTGCATGATTCTTTTATGTGGAAAAATATGTTGTAGGTGGTTAATTGTACTGAATCTTATCTTTGTTGGGAACTTGGTGAAGGCAAGTGTAGTTTTTGGTATGATAACTAGAATGGTTTGGGTCATTCGGCTAAAATATATGGAGGGACCTTTTGATATTAACTTGCAGGTACAAGAGGTGTGGAATGATAGAGATTGGAATACTAATATGCTTGCTAACCTGGTTAATAGGGAGGATTTGGCTAGTATTGTTAAAATTCTTATTAATCAGGGTCCTGATAAGATCAAGCTAAAAGGTAATTTGAATTAATCTGCTACTAAGATTTTCTCTAAGTATTTGTGTACCTCACAAACTAATGGTGGACTTGGAATGACTTTATTAAGCCTACTCAATCCTTCTTTATGTGGCGTCTTTAACATAAAATTCAACCTACATATGATATTTTAAATCTTAGAGGTTTAAGAATTACTTCTATCTGTTATTTGTGTAAAAATCATGTTGGAACGTTAGATCATATTTTCTGTAATTGTGCATGTATTACTAATTTATGGAAGCGTGTTTTTACTCTTTTTTAGTATGATGAAAATCGTATTCCTAGCACTTCCATTACTAGTATGTATGCGGTTTGGCAACGGAATGGGTTGAAGCTTTGCAGGTTTGTTCCTGTTATCATTATTTGGTTTATTTGGTGTGCTCTAAATACTTGTATGCATGATGGCAAGATTTTTTCTAGTTCTAGGTATTTTTATTATATTAAAGGTTTCATTTATAAGATGCTAAAATTTGGAAAGTTTAAGCCTTCCTGTGATTTAACTGTTAAGTGAATGTTACTTAAATTTAATATTAAATTAACAAAAAATTATAAAGTTAATGCTATTTTAGTTCATTGGACTATTCCTATTGGTGGGTATATTAAGATCAATACGGATGGTAGTTGGTCTCCATCTACTGCAAGTATTGGTGGTATTTGTAGAGACTCTTCTGGTAAGGCTAGTATGTGGTTTTCTACTATTGTTCTAGCTTCAAGTGTTATTAAAGCTAAAGCAGAGGATGTGATTATGGGGCTGGAAGTGGCCCTAAAATGTGGTTTAAATTATTTAGAAGTTGAAATGGATTCTTTTGATCTTTGGTCTTCCTATTGCAGGAATAGAGATTATCCTTGGAATCCTATGATTCATTTGAAAAGAATCTTTTCTCTAACTATTGTTATTTAGGTTCATTGGCTTTTCATTCATCAAGAAGGAAATAAATGCACGGACTAGGCTGCTACGCAAGGGATGAAGACTCAAAAAGTTAGTTTTACTAATAAGTTCCCTGAAATTCTTAATTGTTTATTGGGATTGATTTGATGGATTCCCCATATATTCGTACTTCTTTTTAATTTTATTTTTTGTGTGGTGTGAGCTGTATTTTTTATCTTTTTTAGAATTGGAATCCATTTTCTTTTTTTTTTTTTTGAGTTGTATAGGGTTTAGGTAGGGTTCCTTTTCCTTTGTGTGAGTTGTAATTTTTTCTTGTATCATTAAAATGGAGCCTTTTAGTGCTCTTTATTAAAAAAAAAGATGATAAACTTAAGTAGACATATGTGAGTTATCACCAAAACTCACTATCTTATGGCTCATGGGGTTGAACAATCTTCCCCTCTTTTTATGATAATGAACATGTGATGAAGGTTTTGGGAATAAAAGGTGAAAACGACCTTTCATGTCACATTTATGATTTTTATGTAAAATATTTAAAGTTAAAAAATTTAGATTTTTAAAATTGAGTTGTAGGGCTCGTGAGGGTATTTGCACTTTTACAACCTTTCATGCCAAGCCTATTGATTAATCTCTAACCATTTTTGTTTCACTAACCTAAAATTCAAATTAAGTTTCCCTGCATACTTATTTTAAATTCTTTATTCATAATGGAGGAAAATTCATCACTTTTAGTATTTTTGGTTAAACCAAAAAGGGATTTCATCCACATAAACTTAAACAATTGAAATATATTAATTAACTCTTTTTTATGAATTGACTGGAGTTTAGAGAACCATTTTCAAAAACGTTTTGCAAAATGAATGATCCAAGTTGTCTTACCAAGCTTGAAGGTGCTTGATTAAGTTTGTATTAGACTTTTAAACCCGGGTGATTGTTTAACATATGTCCTCCTAAAATATACCATTCAAGAAACCATTATTAACATCCATTTCAATGGATTTGAAAAGTTTGAAGCATTAAAATGCTGATAATAGCTGGATGGCTTTTAATTTAGTTATAAGTGCAAGGGTTTCTTTAAAATATATTCATTTTATTTAGTCATATCCTTTGGCTACAAATCTAGCTTATTGCTTATAACTTTTCTACTTTCATTCAACTTATTTTTATACACCCAGTTAGTTCAATTATTATTTGTTTGAGTGATCTAATCATAAATCTCAAACATAATTTCTAGTGAATTTATTTAATTCATATCATATAGCTCTAATCAAGAATCCATCAATTAAGGTCTCATCTATGTTTGTAGATTCCATTAAATGTACGAATTTAGTATTACTAACCTCTTGGCTTAACCTATTTCTAGTCTTAACACCAACTGTTAGGTCTCCCATAATATTTTTTTAAGGTGACTTGTGGAGTATCTCCATTCTCTAAAAATTGTTGCATTTTCATTTAATTTTTCTAATTTCATGTCTTCATTTTATGAAAGGATTGTATAATCCTTCCCTACATCTATAGGTGGAGTGAAAGGAAAGCTAACATGACTGAAATCCTCAAATAATATGGTTCTTTTGTTTAAACTTTTATAATCCTTTTTTACTGATAAGTAACCAAAAAAGTTTTTGGATCCAAGTTGGCATAAAACTACCTAAATTAGATTTTAATTAATTAGCACAAAGCATTTGCATCCTTATCAAGCATACAAACATTAATAAAAAAATTACTTGAAAAATAGGTTTATCACAAATTTAACAATCATTTACTCAACATAAAATTAATGTCAAAATCTTTTCGACAGAGGTTAAAATTACTTAGCAAATTGTGTTTTAATTTATCAACTAAAAAAAGGATCATTTCAAACAACACTCCTTCACCAGCCCTATTATGAATGCTTACCAGCACTTATAATTCATTAGTATATTCATGTACCAAGATCATTTTAGGTCCCTTCAACACAATAAATGAATGTATGATGTGTTTTATTTTATTATTTACTTTCGAATTTAGTGATGTGTTTAAGAATATTTTATGTGTGTATACTTTAGCAATATGTCTAGTATTTTTGCATGATTAACATGAAATCTTAACAAATGATTGAGCAAGCTTATGAAATTTATAATTATTTTTCTAATTTTGTTATGTAACTATTAACATATTTTCTCAAGTGGTGCAAATTATAGTAGCAAATTTCTAATTTATTTTCTTAATTCCATCACTTCATTTCCAAGATCATCCTTTGTACTATTTCTATTCCTAGATAGTTTATTGAGTTATGCTCCTCTTTTTGTAATTAGTCAAATATTTTTTTCTTAGCTCGTGATATGTTCTTCTGTTTTGGAAAGTGATTGATGTTTAATTTCAAGTTCTTATTTTGATTCTTTCTAAATTGTGAGTCCAGGTGTTATGATCTTTTTTTAAAGATATAGATTCTTTTTTCAAAGCAATATAACGCTTTTTTGTACTCTTAAGAGATGAATATAATTCATCAGCAAAGAAACAAGTTTATTGTAATATAAATCACATGCACGTTCAAAATTAGAATCACATGAATTGTAGCAGCCATTAAACACACGTCGATGACCTTTTCTTTAGTTTTAGATTTTGATAATTTTAAATTAGAATTAATTCGTAAGGCTCTTTGCATTTCATTTTTGTTCTTCCTATTTTCACCATTCTCTTCATTTTTTTGTAGTGGGTGTTTTTTAGGCTAGTTTGTAGCTTGATATCTCTTAGATTTTTGCACTCAAAGCACACAAAATCAAAATTTATAGTTTGATTTTACTGTTATCATTTTCTTATTTTCTACCACGTATCACTTTCTTTTTTATTATAAATGAATAGAAGGTATTAGTCATGAAGGCTATGTCTTTGTCCACCCTATTTTCTTATCCACTTTGCTTAATTTCTTTTTCTTAAGGGCAACAATTTTTACCGTTCTCCTTTTATTCAACCCGCTTTCCTTAGTGATATCATATGTTCTTATGCTACTAGTTATCTTAGCAAGTGATTAAAAAAATATGTCACTTTAGACTAAAAAATGACAGTTACTTCAACACTCCAAAACTAAACCTACCATCTCAAGATTTTTTTAACTTTTCTTTGCATTGATAAAACTTGTACAAAAAGCATGAAAGGAAGTAATGATTTTAGTAAATCATGTATACATGTCAATAATGTTCTTAACTAAATACATAGAAAAAGCTCATACTTATGAAATTGGATATTTGTTGGATTGCTTTACTTCAATTGTAACCTCATAGGTGATATATAGTTCGTTCCAATTTTCTTTATCTTTTTTATTAGTTGAAATATGAATGTAATCTTTAAATATTAAAAAGTTTAAGCATTTGGAATTTAATTGTGAAGTGTGCAAGTTATCTTTCGTCGATATTGCATTCACTAAAATCATCATAAACATGAAAGCCCTTTCAAATTTAGTAGTTGGAGGGTATCCAAGTTGAACCAATTTCCATATACAAAAATCAATAGGTTGAGTCAAAGTTGGCATGATGGTTTTGCAAAATCAAGCATAGTTTCATCAAAACGTTAGGGTTGAGCAACAAAATACCCTTCAAAATTTGTACATTTACCATATTGCGACATAGTTGGATGCGCTTGAGGTGATTAAACCTAATATAAGAACCTTACTCTCATACCACATGAAGATGGCTATGGCACTTAAGCTGGTGGGGGAGGCATGTGAATTGAGTTTGTAAAAACTTCTATAAATTAAAAATAATAATATTTACATTTTACAAAAAAAAGTATGTTACAAATTTGTTGGATTTTAATAGTAATAGGAAATATAATTATTAACCATGCATAAAAGAGAGAGACATAATATTTACTTGGTTCGGCACCCTGGCTTACATCTATGCCTTACCAACCACATTGGGTAGGATTCCCCAACTATACTAATAGACTTATACTCTTCTCGGGTGTGTACAAAAACTTTATACTGCTACACTAGAACATTTCTTTCTAAGATAAGTACCACAACATAGAAGTGCTTTCCTTTCGCCAAGCATAAGTACTCGCACTTTCATCACCCAAAAAATAAGTACCACTCCAAATATAATAAAAAGACAAAAAAAAATATATCTAAGGATTATCCCTCCCAAACAATCATACACTTCTTCTTTGATAATCCCCAGTAAAGTTAAGTGATAAAAAGAAAATTTTTTGGTCATAATAAATTTATTTTAATGCAATGCAATTTCATGTTAAACTTATTTTTTAGTCAATGCATGAACTTATGATGATCAACTATGATGAAACAATAAAGAAAATTTTAATATAGAGTTCAGGATTAATTTACCACACAAAACTAAAGATAACTCAAATGAGGTTGAAAAATATCACCCTTATGAGTTCATATCACCATGGCATGCACAATCATTTTCTAGGACAAGATAATGACACCTTGTAGGAATTGTGTAGAAACTAGATGAAGCATACAATCTGTAAGTTTTTCTTTTCAATAAAAGGCTATGCAAGTGAAGAATCAAGAGAGATAAAGCCACTAAAAATTTTTAAGTGAGGGTGCTAGGTGAATGATAATTTCAGCCAAGTACGGATGTGGACTGGAGAATCAGCTAATCCAAAGAGAAATTTTAGAGTTTGAGGTTAATAATGTAACATCTTTTGTGAAGAGAATTAAAGGAAAAAAAAAATTTAGGAAATATTTTAAGCTTTGGCGTCAAAGAATGAAATTAAATCAATTTACCATGAAGCATGTCTAATCTGGCCAACCACATAAACATATTTACTCAATTTAAATTTTGAACATATATTATTATTGAGGGATCACTTTGAATTTAAAAATTAAATGAGAAATAAAAAAGGAGTTAATTTAAATTTAAGATATATTAAATAAATCATAATAACTAGATTAAATATATTAAATCAATTAATTTAATTTAAGAGATAGGAGGGGACTGCCCAAGATGTTTCCAAATAGATTTTATTGATTGATTGATTTAATTGCTTAGTTTAATTATGTTCTGAAAGTTGAGGGAGCCACTCGAGGCACTTCCAAACAGAATTTAAGTAAATTTCTTAAATTAATTCAGTTAACTAATTTGAATTTAATTACTAAGTTGGATTTAATTAATTTGATTAAATTACTCATATTAATTTAAATAATAAAAAATTAATTAATTTATTCATATTAATTTCATAAAGTTAATAATTCTATTCACAAGGATTTCAAATTTGACATGAAAACGGATGTACTTATTGAAACTTTGAAAAAATAAGGTTTAATATTTTTTATAAGTTTTCATAAATTCATGTAAAATAATTTAAATAAAATATATAGATTTTCAAACTTTGGAAATGATACAACAACAACAACAAAGCCTTAATCCCACTACGTGGGGTCGGCCACATGAATCCTTTTTCTCCATTGCGTCCTATTTAGTGTCATATTTTCATTTAGTTCTAATAAATTAAGATCATTTTTAATACAATAAGCCCAAGTCTTCCTAGGTCTACCTCTGCCTTTCTTAAAATATTGAATTTATTTAAATAAATCAAATTGAAATATCTATAAAAGTTTTTGTGATGACAGAATTACATTAAAATTATACTTTTGAATTACTAAAGAGCTAGAATATATTAATTAGAAAATTCTCAAGGATAATTCATATGACATTAATTTTAAATTATTTTACTAATTAAAATTTTTTTATGGAATCATATTAAGTGAAATTATCAAGTAAAACTTGGACATATAATGATATTATTCTTAAAATAATTTAGAGAAGAGAATGTGAATAATATGAATAGTCCAAAAGAGTAATTTGCCTACTTTCTAGTTTTATAGATTTTTCTAAAGTACTGAGCTAATTCTCATTCCATGGTTAATCTGACATAAATGCAACTACATAAAGGCAACTTTAGGTCTAATTATATAATTCATAAGTTAATGCAAGTGATAAACCTAATTATCTAAAATAATAATTATTATTTTTATGTGCCCAATGCTGCATTATTTATTTTAAAATACACTATGAAAAATATGCAAAAGGCAAGTGATGAGTTTATGATTGTGACTGTTTATTTCTTATTTTAGTAAGATTAATACACCAATTTATCCATCTCAATTTTTCTTCTAGTCAATTGAGCTAACTATGCTGATTAATTTGATTTATTAAGCTAAGTTTTGAAATAACTACAATGAACTCATTACTCTCATCCATAAATTGGTTGGTTATCATTAAAATACACTTTGTTATGACTCGTGGGGGTCAGCAACACATATAAATTGTGACAGATCATTCTCTAAAATTACTGCTCACCAAATAGGAACACTCGGGTCACTTGCTAAAATAGGCAGTCAAACCTAGTGAATTTTATTTATCATACACACAAAAAATGGTGATCAAGGCATAAGTAGTAGAATATTTAAAACAATTTTTTTGAGCTAGGTGAAAAGTAGGTAAAGGAAACTTTAGAGCAGTCATTATCGAGTGGATATGTTGATGGAGTGCCAAGCGGCAAAGGTGTTGGATTGTAGTTATGCTCATGAGCCTAGACAACTACTCATACTAGCAATCCATGAAATCAAGTTTGTGACAACGACTTTATATATATGCTTAAAAATATAAGAATTTGATATTGTTGCTAGAAGAATTAAGTCCCCGGCAACGGCGCCAAAAACTTGACAGCGGTTATAGATTTGATAAAAAATGTGTATAAAATATTCAAAAATTATAAAGTCACACTTATCAACGCAAGTATACGTATCGCTCATGTAATACAGAGCACTAATGGAGTCCTGGATATCGATCCCACAGGGAGTAATGTTAGAGGCTACAAATTAGGATTTAGAAAATCAATATTTAATCACAACAATACAGTTCAAATTGATTATTTGTCAATAATAAAGAATTGAAATAAATATGTAATTTTAACAAACTCTTAATTAACTAATTCTTGTAATAAAGTTACTAATGTGAAGTTCAACATATAAGAAAACATCGATCTCCTTGTCAAGAAATTAAAGTGAATGGATAAAGTGAATTAGCTCAAATTATATTGTGTCAAATAGGAGCATACATATTCTTTACCTTTTGGTCTAGGCATAAAGAACATTGATTAATCCTATGCTTGGTTACTAAATTTGCGGCTAAGCTGGGAGGATATCGGCTCTCATTTCGGAGCTCCCACGTTCCCCTCGCCGGAGGGCTAACATCTATACTTCAGCACCCAAATGATAGGACTGAATTGAGGATTTTAGTCTGTCACTCTAAAATCTCCAATTCTACGCCTGATAATTTTATTTCCCTATTTATTTGCACCCAACTTTCAAGGACTTCAACCTCCCTAAATCTTGGATGTAATCTTCACTGTAGTTGTAAAACTCAACATATTTTAACAAATAAATTGGCCAGATTGAAAGTAAATTAAGATCGAAGTGAAAAGATCATCACAACTTTTTTAACATTCTCATGGCTCAACTAATTTAAATCACCATTTCACAAAATCTCAAGACAAGGAGAAAGACAAAGAAAACTACTCAGAACTCATGGAGAAGATACGATGAAACTTAGAACTTATATATAAAAGCAAGGTCATACAAACTTCAATAAGTAAATACCACTTATTTCTAATTCCTCCACAAGCAAACTCCTCGAAGTTCCTCTGAATCTCTTCCTTTCTTTACAGCACACAAAATTCTTGTTCGAAGCAGCAAGGAGCAAGAAATCGCTCACTTTCCCTCCACTCTTACAATCTCTCAAAGAATTCCTCACAGTACTAACCCTAAATTAAACTCTCAACACTCTACAAACAACAAAAACTCAATGGACACCATCACGGGGCTCCTCCTTTTTCAGCCCAAATGTTTCTCTTAAAGTTGTAGAAGAGTTTTCCAAGAGTTGCCTAAGCGTCCCTTCAAAAATTGACCACATTCAATGCACCTGTTAAGAGAACCGCCGTTCTCCCCGTAAGCGGCCTTGATAGCGTCATCGGCTGCCTTCTAGAATATTTGATTCTGGACTATCGATAAAAAACCCGGCGTCGACGTCGTTGGGCTTGTTGTCGGCGCCCTAGTTCAAATCTTCATATTTTGGTTTATTTTGCTCCAAATTCGCTCATTTTTGCATTTTTTCTCTCCATAGACCATAATTCAACATTTCTACAACAAAACATCAAAAATACCCTTCTTTAAAGTGCAATATCATCAATATTAGTATAAAATAGGTACGAAAATCTCAACATATTTTTCTTTGGTCAAAATCCCCCAAACTTAACTATTACTTGTCCTCAAATAATTTTAGTAATACATAAAGTTATGATCTATTGTAGTGAAGTGTTAATTCAGAAATACTATAAGTTTGATTTGAGTAAATACCAAAGTGAGATTTTCAAAAAAAAATCAAGTAATTAAATTAACCCGTGTAGGTACGAGACTATCTAGTCATCAGGTTTAAGAGTTCTAATTTTCTATTCATTTCAAGAATAACTATATGTTGTAATATCAAGTCACTTAGAATATTGAAATGATAGGAACTTCATGAGAATTCACTAGTAAAAGATGCTAATCCATAAATATAAGTTCACGAATGTATTTAGGTTTTCCCTTTAGGTAGTTCCAAGTGAAGCCAATTTTTGTTTAGGCATCTCCTCAAGCTTCTCCTCACTTATATTATTTTTTCTTTTTTTATTTGGATTGTTTTCAATCCTATATTTTTTTTTCTTTTCTTTTCAGGGATTGTTGTCAATCCTTTCTTTTTCTTTTTCAAGTGAGGATTAATATATCTGGATAGCTATTAATGATGTTGAACATCACCTTTTTTTCTCTAAATTTGAAACTCAAAGCATTCATTTACCTTATAAGTATTTCATGATTTTTACATCACTGAGCCCCAATATTTTCTTCTCAAATGAATTTTTAAGATTCTTAATATTTCAAAATATAGTTTTCCTTACTTTAAATTGTTAATTATAGTCTTATTCTCTTATTTAAATAACATAATCTACAAAATTAGTTTTCCTTAGAAAAGTATTCCTTTAAATCTACCATAATATTTAAATATCTACAAAATATAGTTATCTGAATTAAATTCACTACAAAAAATCATATTAATAATTTTCAAAAATATTAAAATTGAGAACATCTAATAGTTAATTTTTTTCTTCCCCCCCCCCCCAAACTTAAATTTTTCAATTTGGAATGATACAGGTGGAAAGAAAATTCTAAATATAAATCATACCTCAATACTTTAGGCATTTTCATCATTTTGATATTTTTGCAATTCCTTCACAAAATTTAATTTCAACTGGTCTGTAATATTTGGAGCTTTCTATACATATAAATCATAAGAAAATTGGCTGGGTTATGAAACATTGAAATAAGTAGAAAACTAAACATTATACAAACATAATATTTTGCTAGCACGTCCATAATACTAAACAAAAAACATATACAAATATATTAAAATGCAAATAAAAATAACATCACATTAAAATTTTACAAAGTACTAATCAACATCTATTATAACTACACATGCAAATTTCAAATACCACACTAAACATTTATAATAATAATTAAAAATTATCCAGTTGTAACATAAAAATAAAAATGAAAGTTCAAACACACAAACATCTATCTCTATTACAAAATTACAAAAATAAAAGTACATCAATTACTATCTTATATCAAAGTCCCATAATATATCCTCGTCTGCCTGCTCAATAGGTTGGTTGGGCTGATACTGAGTATGATGGGGGTAGTCAGGAAAAGTAACATCAGGCTCACCTCTAAAGTATCGGGCCTGAGCTTCGTAGTAAGCTATCTCAAAGTCAAAATGCCTTTGTAGGTACTCACTATCTTAATCATGTCTACATTATAATCCCCAATTCTTTCATTTAATTGCTCTATACTCTTCCGCTGCAAGGTTAACTCATTCATTAAATCATTCAGGGTAGGGGAGCTAGAGGAAGGACAGTCATAACTAGTAGAGGAGATATCTCTACTAGTACAAGGTTCTTGACTCCTACTCCCAGATCTCCATTTTTCATGGGATTCATGTCTTCAAATTAGCTTTACTAATGGGTTTCATAGGGTAAACCCATTCATCATCATCTCCAGCTTCAACTCTAAAAAATTAGCAAAGTGCATAAATATTCCATGAATTTCTTCCAAATATTTTCTCCACATTCTCAATTTTTTTTCGGAGCTTCTCAATGTGGAAGAAGTTCAGGTGAAAATCAAAAATTTTTAGGTTGGAGTGAAGCTAATACTGAGAGTTGATAAAATCTGGTGTCCAAATGCTTTGAAATCGCCCCGAATCGAAGTTCTTCAAACCTTAGATCAAAATTTTCATTTTTTTAAGAGGAAGAGGATGATGAATAATGGCGGATGACTGGTCAAAATTACAGTTAAAAGTGTTTTTTTGGAATCTCACCGTTAGCGGGGTCTTTAGCGCCGTCAGCGAGTTCTCTTTAATTAAATAACTTACGTCTCGGGAAAAAACCGCCGTCGGCGGCGTCGATGGCGGCGTTGATGGAGCCGTCGGTGAAATTTTAAAAATTTGTTCAATTTTAAGATTTTTGCGATATTGATCAATTTCAAGCCTTGACGACATCCGTTCAATCATTCTAGACATAAAATTTAAGTGATTAAATTATGTACTAACACAAATAAACATTCACAACACAAAACCTTACAATCATATATAAATTCCAAGAGTTATAGTACACATTACATGAAACACATAAGTTTAGTATCTTCTCCACCTCAATACATCAATTCAGCATTGCAATCCAAGCCACCACACTCTAAACTCTGAAAACAAACATCTTCTGCTCAATCTCAACTATATTGTGATCTAAAAGCAAATTTAGAAAGTGAAGCAAGCACATTAGTTCAAATCAACTCACACACATAGATATATAGATAGTAAAGTAAATATACTACAATCTAACGATAATTTCACACAAAAACATTTTAATCGCAATAAAAATAAAGATAACTATAGTTTGCCTCCCATAAAGCGCTCGATTTAACATCGTCAGTCGGACCTATTCAGGTATTACTCAGGTTGACTGACCATTAAAACCTCTTTAAAATTTAGTCTTTCTCTCTCAAAATATGGCTTTAATCTGTGTTCATTTACTTTAAATCCCCCCAATCTTTTGATCTTCAATTTCAACAGCTCCGTAAGTATAAACCTGAGTCACAGTAAAGGGTCCTAACTAACGAGACTTCAATTTTTCAGGAAATAACTTCAACCTTGTATTGTAAAGCAAAACTTTTTATTCTGGTTCAAAGCTCTTCTGGTTAATTTTTTGATCATGCCATAACTTTAGTTTCTCATTATAAATTTTTTTGTCGTCATAAGATTCATTTCTTAATTCTTCCAATTCATTAATTTATAACAATCTCTTCTCACCAGCATCTCTCAAATTATAATTCAATTTTTTAATCGCTCAATATGCTTTAGGCTCCAATTCTACTGGTAAGTGACAAGTCTTTCCAAAAATCAGCCTGTAAGGAGTCATTCCAATAGAAGTTTTATAAGCAGTCCTGTAAGCCCATAATGCAGTATGCAGTCTAGTAGACCGGTCTACTCTACTAAGGTTTACAGTCTTCTCAAGTATTTGTTTAATCTCTCTATTAGAACTTCAGCTAACCCACTAGTTTGAGGGTGATAGGAAGTAGAGATTCTATGAATAATATTAAACTTTTCTGCCAAGCTCTGAATGTATTTATTCCTAAAATGGGATCCTCCGTCAGTTATAATTACTCTCTGAAATCCATATCTCGTGAAAATATTTTTCATTAAAAATCTTGAAACACTTTTAGCATCACAACGAGGTAAAGCTTGTGCTTCAATCCACTTTAAAACGTAGTCTACCGCAATTAATATGTATAAGTTCCTAGATGAAGGAATAAACGGTCCCATGAAATTCAATCCCCAAGCATCAAAGATCTAAACTTCTAACATGAAATTCAAAGGCATTTCATTTCTTCTAGATATTTTGCCTACTCGTTGGCATCGATCACAAGTTTTTATGTATCTATAAACACCTCTAAAGAGAGTAGGCCCATAGAATCTAGCTTGTAAAATTTTATAAGCAATCTTATCAGTTCCAAAATGTCATCCAAATTCAGAATCATGACATTTTTGAATGATTATTTTAGTTTCTTTGTAAGGTACACATCTTCTCATAATAAGATCCTTGCATTATTCATATAAAAAAGGTTCATCCCAAAAATATGCTTTCGCATCATGAATGAATTTTCTTTGTTGTTGCAATGTCAGCATAGGTGGAAAAATATCACTTACAATATAATTAACAATATCAGCATACCAAGGTATTTTTCACTCATTAATATTATAAAGTTGTTCATCGGGGAAACTGTCTATAATTTCATTATCAGTGTCAGATAATTCATGATATTCTAATCTCGACAAATGATCAGCAATTTGATTATCAGTTTCATTTGTATCAATAACCACAAAATCAAATTATTGCATTAAAAGTACACATCTAATTAACCTTGGTTTGACATCCTTCTTTTGCATCAGATATTTAATAACAGAGTGATTAGTATGCACAACACATTTAATCCCAATTAAATAAGATCTAAGTTTGTCAAAAGCATACACAATAGCCAGTAACTCTTTTTTGGTAACAGTATAGTTAATTTGAGCATCATTATAAGTTTTACTAGCGTAGTATATAACTTTAAAAATCTTTTCATACCTTTGTCCAAGAACAACTCCAATAGCATAATCACTAGCATTGCACATCTATTTGAATGGTTTCTCCCAGTTAGGTGAAACTATAATAGGGGTTGTGATTAGTTTTTCTTTTAATAACTCAAAGGCATTTAAGAACTTTTCAGTAAATTCAAATTTCTTGTCATTTTCTAAAAGTTGGCATAGAGGTTTAGTAATTTTTGAAAAATCCTTACTATAACGCCTGTAAAAACCAACATGTCCAAGGAAACTTCTAACCCCTCTTACATTAGTAGGAGTGTTAATTTAGATATAACTTAAATTTTTGCAGGGTCTGCTTTCATACCATTTTTCAAAATTTTATGTCCTAACACAATTCCTCCTACAACCATAAATTGACATTTCTCCTAATTTAGAACTAAATTAGTTCTTTCGCATAACTCAAATACTTTTTCAAGGTAATTTAAGCTTGCGTCAAATGACGTTCCAAATACAGAGAAATCATCCATAAACACTTCTACTCCATCATTAATTAACTTACTAAATACAGACATCATACATCTCTGGAATGTTGTAGGTTCAATACATAATCTGAAAGGCATACTTCAAAAAGCAAAAGTTCCAAAAGGACTAGTAAATGTTGTCTTTTTTTAATCCTCGGGAGCAATATGAATTTTATGGTAGCCGGTATATCCATCTAAAAAACAAAAATATTTGTGCTCAACAAGTCTATCTACTATTTGGTATAAAAATTGTTAAGGGAAGTGATCATTCCTAGTGGCAGTGTTTAATTTTCTATAATCAATGCAAATACGCCACCCAGTAACTTGTCTGATAGTTATTAATTCATTATTCCCTTTTGCTTCAACAGCCACTCCTCCTTTCTTAGGAACACAATGAATTGGAATTACCCAAGCACTGTCTGAAATATGATATCTAACTCCAGTATCCAACCATTTCAAAATTTCATCTTGACTATTGCTTTCATCATTGGGTTTAATCTCCTTTGTGGATCAACTCTTCGTTTATATTATTCATCCAATATAAATTGAAGGACTGATTCCTTTAATATCAGCTAAGGTCCAACCAAAAGCTTTCTTATAACTTTTTAATGTATCCAAAAGTCTTTGCTCTTGCAAATTATTTCTCTGAAGATATAATAATATCCAGCAAACACATACTTCAAGTGGTTAGGCAATATTTTCAACTTAAGTTCAAGTGGTTTTATAATTGATGAAACTAGATTCTTATCAGCATTTCTTGTAATATCCAGCATCTCAAATCTTTTCTGAACATAATTTAATTCTTCATTTTCTATTTTGTCCGAAAAACTTCCTCTTTGTCTTAAAAATGTTTTTTAAAATGCTTGTGCTATAGATTTTCATTAATTTCCATGCAAAAACATTGATTATCTCTTTCAACAGCAGGGTATTTCATAAATTTTGCAAGGTTAAAAGTCACTTCATGATCGTTAACTCTTATAGTTAATTCTCCCTTTCGAACATCTATCATAGCTTTTCCAATAGTTAAAAAAGGTCTCCATAAAATTATAGGTATTTCTTTATCTTCCTCCATATCTAAAACAATAAAATCCATAGGAAAGATAAATTTATCAACTTTTACTAACACTTCTTCTATAACTCCCTTTAGATAAGTAACTGAACAATCCCCTAACTGAAGAGTTACAAAAGTAGGCAAGACTTCTCGTAATCCTAATCTTTTGAAAATTGATAAAGGCATAAGATTAATGCTGGCTCCCAAATCACATAAAGCTCCTCCATAAAAATTTTCACCGATAGCATACAATATAGTGAAACTACCTGGATCTTTTAATTTTTCAAGAAGCTTTTTCTGAATAATTGCACTACACTATTTGCTAAGTGAAACAGTCTCATTATCAATGAACTTCCTTTTCTTGTTCAAAATATATTTCATAAATTTCACATAATTGGGTATTTACTCTAAAGCTTCTACAAAGGGAATAATTATCGTTAATTTCTTAGGAATTTCTAAAAACTTGGAGAATTGTTTATCCTTTTTGTGTTTCTTCAGTCTTTGAGGAAACAGTGATGGAGGTTTCTCCATAGTAATTTTCATTGGTGTAAGTGGATATTCTAAATCTGGGTATTCATGATCATTTTCTTTCTCTGTATCCACTTTCTCTTTTTGAGTTTCCTTTTCTTTTTGCACTCTTGTTTCTAATTCTTTTCTACTTCGTAATTGTATCGCTTTTATCTGTTCTTTTCCTTGATTTTAAGGATTTGGTTCAATGGTACTGGGAAAAGTTCCTAATGTTCGGTTACTAAGCGTAGTAACGATATGCTCTAATTGATTTTCAATATTCTTCATAGCAGTTCCTTGACTTTGTAATTGATTTCCTTGAATTTGTAATTAAATTCCTTGATTCTGCAATTGTTGACCCATGTTTAATATCAGCTCTTCCATAGACAACTTCTTCTTCTTAATTTAAGTGTTACTGTAAAATCTTGGAGGATAAGAAGGTCGATAATTAACATTTCTTTGGTTGGATGAATTTCTCAAAGGGTTCACTGAGTTGTTCGACCATTGTTGATTTGTAGAAGAATTGTTATTCCAATTAAAATCAGGAAGATTCTTCCAACCTGGGTCATAATAGTTTGAATAAGGATTATTGGATCTATTGTTAATCACATTAAAGTCTCATACGAAGGTTGAACATCCACAATTTTGCTAGATATGAACTCTCTTCCATCATAGTAGGTGTTGGAGAATAATTCATTCTATAACGATCTAATTTCTTTGATATTGCAGTAATCTACGAAGCTAACAGATATTGCATCAGAATCGTGGATATTAGCCACACTTTTAGGATTTACCCTTTCAGAGGGCTATTGAAAATTGTTGGTAGACATCTCTTCTATTAACGAATAAGCCACATCAAAAGTTTTGACATTAAAGAACCACCAGCCCCAGCATTTATAGTTTATCTAAGAGATCTCACTAATTCATTATAAAAAGTTTGAATTATCAACCAATCTGGTAATGAATGATGAGGGCACTTCCTAAGAAGATCTTTAAATCTCTCAAGCTTCATATATCAACTCTCCATCAGTCTGACAAAATGATGTTATTTCATTTCTAAGTTTAGCAGTTTTGGATGGAGGGAAATATTTGGATAGAAATTTCTGTGAATGTTCTTCCCATGTTCTAATAGAACCAGGACCTAACAAATTTAACCACATCTTAGCCTTATCCCTAAGTCAAAAAGGAAAAAGTCTAAGTCTAACAGCATCGTTTGAAACTCTGTCCTATTTAAAGGTAGCACAAAGTTCTAAAAATCTAGCAAGGTGTAAATTAGGAACTTCATTTGGTGTACCTCTAAATTAATTGTTCAGTACAATTTGGATAATAGCAGGTTTAAGCTCAAATGAATTAGTAGCTACATCATAATTTTGGATAGGTAAGTGAATTTCATTTGCTGTAGGATCCGCATAATCTCATACAGGTCTAAGTTGATGTTCATTTTCTATTCTTTGATTGTTCACATTGTTTTCCATTATGTTAGGATTTCTGAGTTTTTTTCTTAGTTTTCTAATTCTTCTAACCGTGCGTTCTAATTTCGAATCATAGGGTATAAAATTTTCAGGTCCAAATTAACGCATACAAATGAAATCAGTACACAGAAAAACAGTTAACTAGATATGAAAATAAGTTACAATTCAAGTAAAAGTTTTCTAATAGTCCTAATTTGTCCGTTACTCTAATTATTATTTTTTTTACTCCCTGGCAACGGTGCCAAAAACATGACAGCGACTTTATATATATGCTTAAAAATACAAGAATTTAATATTGTTAATAGAAGAATTAAGTCCCTGGCAATGGCGCCAAAAATTTGACAGCTGTTATAGATTTGATAAAAAATGTTTATAAAATATTCAATAATTGTAAAGTCATAGTTATTAACGTAAGTATACGTATTGCTCAAGTAATACAGGGCTCTAATGGAGTCATGGAAATCGATCCCATAGGGAGTAATACTAGAGGCTACGAACTAGGATTTAGAAAATTAATACTTAATCACAACAATACAGTTGAAATTGTTTATTTGTCACTAATAGGTAATTGAAATAAATATGTAATTTTAACAAACTCTTAATTAACTAATTCTACTAATAAAGTTTCTAATGTGAAGTTCAACATATAAGAAAGCATCCTTCTCCTTGTCAAGAAATTAAAGTGAATTAGTTCAAATTGTATTATTCCACATAGGAGCATACCTATTCTTTACCCTTTAGTCCAGGCATAAAGAACATTGACTAATCGTATGCTCAGTTACTGAATCTGCGGCTACACTGAGAGGATACCGGCTCTCACTTCAGAGCTCTCATGTTCCCCTTGCCTGAGGGATAACATCTACACTTCAGCACCCAAACGATAAGACTGAATTGAGGATTTTAGTCTGTCACTTTAAAATCTCCAATTCTACGCCTGATAATTTTATTTCCCTATTTATTTGCACCCAACTTTCAAAGACTTTGATCTCCCTAAATCTTAGATGTAATTTTCAGTTTAGTTGTAAAACTCAACATATTTTAACAAACCAATTGGCCATATTGAAAGTAAATTATGATCGAAGTGAAAAGATCATCACAACTTCTTTAACATTCTCATGGCTCAACTAATTCAAATCATCATTTCACAAAATCTCAAGACAATGAGAAAGACAGAGAAAGCTACTCTGAACTTATGGAGAAGATACGATAAAACTTAGAACTTATATATAAAAGCAAGGTCATACAAACTTCAATAAGTAAACACCACTTATCTCTAATTCCTCCATAAGGAAACTCCTCGAAGTTCCTCTAAATTTCTTCCTTTTTTTACAACACACAGAATTCTTCTTTGAAGCGGCAAGGAGGAAGAAATCTCTCACTTTCCTTCCACTCATACAATATCTCAAAGAATTCCTCACAATACTCAACCTAAATTAAACTCTCTACACTCTACAAACAACAAAAACTCAGTGGACACCACCACGGGCTCCTCTTTTTTCAGCCCAAATGTTTCTCTTAAAGTTGTAGAAGAGTTTTACAAGAGTTGCTTAAGTGTCCTTTCAAAAGTCTTCCACATTTAATGCACCTGTTAAGAGAACCGCCGCTCTCTCCATCGACGGCCTCGATGGCGTCATCGACGACCTTCTAGAATATTAGATTCTAGATTCTCAGGAAAAGCCCTCTGTCGACGACGTTGGGCTCGCTGTCGGCACCCTAGTTCAAATTTTTATATTTTGGTCCTTTTTGCTCCAAATTCGCTCTTTTTTGTACCTTTTTGCTCCAATGACCATAATTCAACATACCTGCAACAAAACATAAAAAACCCTTCTTTAAAGTGCAATATCATCAATATTAGTATAAAATAGGTATGAAAATCTCAACATATTTTTCTTTTGTTAGTTTGTCATCACCGAATACTAAGCTTGTATGAAGCTTTAATCCAGAGCTTTAAGAACATATTTGTACAATTTGACTCCCAACTGATAGTCAACTAGTATAATAAGTAATATAAAGCTACATAGGAGAGCATTATGAAATACCTTTTAATATTTAAAGCAAAAGAAGAGAATTTTAAGTTTTATAAGTTTTCCATGATGATTCTTATATAATGAGGGATAAAAATTAGCTCACCAATTTGTTATCTTGGAGGAGATATCCAAATGGTGGACTCCCTCAGAAGCTGACTCATTTGAAGATCAAAAAGGAAAAAATCAAGGTAGAGTAAAAGGGATGGCAAGTTGGGTTGATAACTATATCAAATTTATTAAAATAGGAGTTCTTCTGGCTAATATGAACGACCATTGAAGATTCATGATGAATTTGAAATAATACTGGCTCCTAGATGGTGAGCTACCCTATAGAACATCCATCTTGCTAGTTGTTATATCTTAGATTCATTAACGAAGGTGATACAACTGACATCCTTAGAGAAGTGTGTCCCTACAAGTTTGGAAAACATTTAAGGGGAAGCACCATAGAATGCCAAACAGTAAGAATGAGATATCTCTAACTAACTCTTAGGAAAGATGTTGAGAAAATCTAAGAGATGTGAGAAATGCTAGAAGTTCACCACCATGCAACCTAAACCTTCTTATAAGTTGAAACCAATTATGAGTCTGATTTCATTCATTGTGTGAGGACTAGATCTCCTTAGTTTTTCCCCCTGAAAAAGGGTTAAACAAAGTTCATACTAGTCACAATTAATTATTTATTAAAGTGGATAGTGGCGAATGTATTAGTAAAGAATACAACAGTAGTAGTCTACAACTTCATAAAGTTCAACCTCATCTATCATTATGCGCCATGGTGATAATAATAGACAATGAGCCTCAGCTCATTTATAAGAAATCCAATAAATTAATTAAAACAAAAGGGTTTATCTCAAGTTCACTCAAGTCCACCACCCGAGGACTAATAGATAGTTTGAAGCAACGAATAACTTGATCCTCAATCTACTAAGGAAGAAAGTTGAAGGATCTAGATAAAAACGGGCTAACCTCCTATAAAAAATTTTATAGGCTCTTGTCAGTGCTATTTTTGGTTCGAGGAGTGCATGTAAGAAGTTGTTAGTCACCGAAATCAAAATATTGTCGCCCGCTTTGGAAGGACATTTTAATTTACATATATATTTAGTTTTAGAAAAATATGAAATCAAACTGCTCCTATAATTTTCATAGTTTAAATGAAAGAGCACTCTACCTGAAATCTTGTATCTATCCCGAAGGATAAACACAAGACTTGAGGATGAGGCTCGATCAAATAAACTAAGGAATATATGACATCTGTTTGGTCTGCGAAACCTTTGTATTTGTTGACAAGTTCTCCTATTTAATATAAAGAATTAAATAGGGTTTATGTTAAGTTGGGCTCAGACATGCTTCCTATAAGGGCAAGCCCCTATAGTTAATTACATCTTAAATGACCAAAGTTACCTAAGAATATTCTCGATAAAAATAAGAAAATATTATCTTCAAGGAGTTTTAAGGGGTAGGAATTTTTAATGAGATTGGCCGTAAAGGTGTGAAAGGGGATTGGTTCAAATTTAGAACATGTTGTTGTAGAGTCCAAAGAAAGAAGGGCTAGGGGATGTCATAGATCCAGAGGAGAACCTTGGTGACTTCTCAAGCTATCCTAATGTTTGGCTTCATTTCTAAGGAGAAATATTTAGGTGTTTCATCCTGTCAATTTTATTAATTAGGGCTTACATTTGTGTGAAACTATCGCACAAATAGTTTAGAAGATGTGAGGATTTAGGTCGTGACAAACGATAACCACGGAATCCTAAGACGAGTTAGGGCTTATATTGTGTAGCAGGGTTATGCAAAGGCCTAAAGATAAGGTGAGGATTTACGTTGCATAAGCAAGCAACCTCGAAGTCCTATGACTTTGTTGTTTAAGTCTAAGGAAGGAAAATTAGTTTAGCTAGAGAAGACAAATTTTACTGTTCAAGATAGTCGTGCTGCCCACCATGTTAGATCCAAGCTCCTTGCTGAGACGAGTTTGAGTTTTTCAGTGTTGCAAGTTATGAAGTCAAATCAGGTGTCCCTATGGTTGAAGTTCTTTAAATTTTATAGGGGCATGTTAAAGTTAATTAGAGACAAACCAATTAGGATCCTACTGTTCCCTCTTTCCGGCACCACTTTTTCTATTGGATTCACTTAGTCAAAACAAACTTACTAAACTCAACTTAATGAGTTCCATAATTTCATTTAGACCGTGGGAAGCCTCGTTAACAACCGTAGGTTACCTCCTCTGAAGGATTCTCGATCATTCGATAGAGACCTATTAATTTAGTTGAAGTTGTAGTTTTGTGTGATGTTTGTGATTAAATTTTAAGTTGTTTTATATTTTTAATGTTGTGGAGGTGATTTTTATCTTGGTTGATTTTAGTTTTGGATTTGGTTTTGGTTTTGTGGCTATCCTGATAGTTTTAGTTTTCATGCAGGGTGACATCATTTTTTAGCATGCATGTTTGTAAGCATAAAAGTACAATAAGAAAGTACAAGAAAGACAATGCTGAAAACTGTAAAAGCGTACCTAGCGAGTCTTCTCGTTCCACCACCTGAAACTCAAAAGACATGTTAAGGAAGATTATATGAAACGGAGAAATAAAATTTTGACGACCTACATAACCTTAGATCATATCTTGGTGGGTCCTTATTAATGTGATTAAGGATGATATTTGTCAAGCAAAACATATTAAGTTTATTAGATCTCCGAGGTATCCAATAGATCTTGAGAAAGAAGCAGGTTCATACTACTCTCACTGTCTGGTGAAAAATCCCGAGTTTTTTTAAAATTACTATGTTGCTTAATAATTCATCTTGTAAATACCTTTAGTTCTCAGTGAGCATTGATGCCACAATTATCTCTAAAAATAGAGCAATTATCATTTGTAATTTAATTTTGAAGATTATGTGGGTAAAGACCCTTAAAGAGTTAAGTTAGTGTTGCTAGAACACTTAGCCAAATTTTGATCCTAATTGGGTAGGTAGTGTTTGAAAGATGTTTTAATCTTAATTGTATTTTGTTTTTCTAACCCTCATTTAATCAGTCTTGATTTAACTTAGATTACTACTAAGCGCTTAAGACCTAGCTGAGTGTCTTAATTAGTTTTGAAAAGGCTAAGCTTTAGTTGATCATGATTCATTATTTGAATTTTATTTGAAAATCAAATAGGGGTATTAAATTGATTAATTATTAACTTCAAAGGTCATACCTCTAAGTCCTAGGTTCATTTTATTTTAATAAACTTCCAAATTGTAATAATCTAGAAACTTATTAACTTATTCTTTTAATTAAAAAAGAGAGGTTTTTTCTACCAATTAACCTCTTATGTTTCAAACATCTAAATAAACTGATTAAGATCAGAGATTGCCCATTTCCCTCCTTTAATTAAGCCTAAGTGTTAATTAAGGCTAAATTTCCAAAATTACAAATTTGCCACTAAGGTTCTAACACTTCATAATTTGTCAAATTCAATTCAAATGACTTTAAAATTTTTTATCCTACATCATTCATGGGACAATTAAGACATCAGAGGAGAAAATGTTATTTTTCAAATTTTAATTTAATTTATATAATTATTTTTATGCAAAAATAGTATTTTTTAAAGAAAATTTACTAACATTACCAAGGTGAATCCTAATCACTTGAAATTTTTACTGGAGGTAGACCAAGACTAGAGAAGCCTTTGGATCAAATTTCATGATTTTTTTAATTTTATTTGAATTATTTGAATTATTCTAACATTTGTCGTGTTTATTAAATATAAAATATTTAAATGGGGAAAATTAAGCTTTGTATTTTTGAAAATTCTTCCGGAGGTCAAAGAACCCAGAGGAGAAAATTTTATATTTTTTTGAGTTTTATTTGATTTATTGGAATTATTTTAGTGAAACTCCACTTTTAGCCTTTAAAAATTATTTTTAAGGTTCAAAATTCAATATCTTTATTTAGAAAATCAGGAAAAATATCCCAATTTTTCTTAAGTTCTTAGGAAGCAATTTAGAACATTTCCCTGAATTTTATTATTTTTGTGATTTTTATGGATTTTTAATTATTTAAATATATAAAAATAGGCTAAGAATCAAGTTTTTATTTTAAATACGATTTTATTTTCGTAAAATACCCATGATCACAGAGAACTTAAAAATAAGTTTTTATAAATTTTTTAGTCATATTTTGATTTTAAAAAATCATTTACATGCCAAAATGACATTTATCTTGAAAAATCAATATATGTCATCAAATGGACTCAAAATGTTTTGAAATTTTTATGGTGAGCTCTCTGGATCCTAAATAACAGTGGAGATAAAAAATCAAGTAATTTTGTTGTTTGTATTTTTCAAGATTATTTATCTAGTGATTTAAGGTTGGTGAAAATTTAGTGTATTCTTAATGTCTTAACTTGTGAAATTATTTTCAAAGGATCCTTTAGTGATGGTGAACCTTCCAAAATTTTCTTGGATATTTCTATGTAAAATGCTAATCATTATGATTAATTTAAGCAAATAATTTGCATAAACTTGAAAAATATGGATCTCTGTCTAGGGACCTCCTCTGACTTTGGAAAAATCAGAGGATGTTCACTAAGATAGAGACAACAACTTGCTAAAATTTTAATCCATGTTAATATTCCTATATGCATGGAGAATCAAAACATTTAAATCAATGTTTAATTAATTAAAAATGAAATATGCATCAAATAAACTTAAAGTTATTTCCACATTATTCTTCTCTGTTCACTAAGCAAGAAGGTATTTTTATTTTTTTTTTATGATTTTTCTACACCAAGATATGAATTTTTAAAGTTAGGGATCATTTTATGACTTTTTAAATTCCCTATTTATCTATTTAAACACGTGGGGCTGCCTAGATCCTAAGCAAATCCAAAGGCACATGTGGCGCGCTCTGGTTGGACGTTGCCATCCACGTAGCCAATGACTCGGCCCACGGTTCATGTAAGGAAGAGCTGACCGGCTCAATCTCCTCCGTCCATCTGATACACGCGTGATCGGACGGCTCCCCGTCATCGTCCCCGATAGAGTGATCTCATGACCGTCCACACTAAAACCATAAGATCTCAGCCTAGACTCAACTAAATCACTTTGAGTTTGATTATATGGACTCGTTTAATTGAGACGAACACATTCATATGGCAATCATGCAATTAAATTAAGCCTAATCAAATGGAGAATCAAAATAAGCTTGGGAGGAGGAGAGGTTCAATACCTTGGCTCTAAGAAGGGAAGCTTTGATCAGAGATGCTTAGAACATTTTTTGGGGTCTAAGGAGGCTAAGGATTAAGCCTCTGGCTATGGTCCAAAGCCTAGTTGGGAATTCGACCAGGTCCGATTTCAGGTGTTGGTCTACAGCTATGCTAGAGGCTCTATGGAAGGGGAATTTGATGGGGCTTTTCCTTCTCTAACTGTGGTGAAGGTGTGGGTGAGTTTAATTTGATTTTTGTGGAGTGTAGGAGTGTAATGAGCTCTGTCCTAGTTTTAGGTAGAGATTCAAGCTCAAATGGGCTCCGGAAAGGGGATTTAGGGCAATGTAGTGGTTGGAGTGCACTGAGGAGGTCTCGAAGAGGCTTTAGGGTCAATTTGGGGAAGTCTCACAGAAGAAATTTCAGCTCTACCTCTATGGCCGTGGAGGGGAGCTTTTATAAAATATGGCTTAAGGATTATTTTCATGGCCAATTGGGCGGTGAAATGTGCTGCCTAGGTGACGACAGAGAGGCTCCAACATTTAATTTGGATGAGGTGGCATCTAGGTTTGAATTGGGTTCAATCCCATGGTGGTGGCTCTTGGTTTGGCCATTTTCTTTCCACTAGGTCGGTCGGCCAGCCAGGGGGGTGTGGCTAGGAGCTCAGGGAGCCCAGGGGAATATGTCACAGAAGTTAATGTGTTTAAGCTTTGTTTTTGCAAAAATATCCTAAGCTTAAGCAAATATGGAATGAAATCTCTTAATTTATGGGACCTTTTGTTCATGGCTTAGTTTAGGTGGTTTTAAGAGGTTTAGGCCGACCACTAGGGTCCAACTAGTGGCTGTGGAGTAATTAACTTGGTGACTTTGGGGTAGCTAGTCCATTTTTACTACATGTGTTCAATATGGGTTCAAGTGATCAAAGCTTGGGTTTGGGCTAGGCTAGCCATGTAAATTGGCCCAATTGATTGATCAACATTGTGTAAATGACTTTTATGAAGATTTTTGGTGAAGAATTGAAATGATTTTGGATTCAATTGGAGGGTCAATTTAAAGGATTTTTGAAACTTGGTCAATTTGCGCATTTTGGGTAGACATAGGTCTAGGTTGGGCTAGCCTTGGGCTAAATCAAAATTTAATGGTTCAAATGATCAAGGGAGATGTTGTGAAGATCTTTCATGAAGGAATAGAGTGGAAATTTTGGGGCTAAGGCTATCAATTTGATGAGATTTTGAGACATGGCCAATTTGGGGTAAATTTGGGGCTTTTTTGGACTTGGGTTGAAATCAAATGAAATTGAGGATTTAACAAGGCCAATTGAAGGTCAAGTTTGATGTATTGGAATATTATTAAGGTTTCTCAACACAAATTGTGGCAAGTTGAGTTGGTCATGGGTTCAATTTGGTGGAACAAAGTCATGGGGCCAAAATTGGGGTTTTGATCTAAATCAAAATTGGGCTCAAATGATAGACTAATTGAGCTTGAATTTGGTCTAAATTGGTCATATCAAGCGTGAATTTTGATTTATAATTGAAATTGTGGGAAATTGAGGCCAATTTAATAAACATTTGAGGTGATATGGGAAAATATGAGCCTTTAAAGGGCAATTTGGGGGTTTTGATCAAAGATTATCAAATTGGACAAATTGGGTCATGTGGTAGTTGAGAAAAATGAAATTAGGAATATTTGGGAGGTTTTATGAATTTTTGAGATTTTTTAGAATTTATGGAATTTTTTGCTAAGGAGGGGTAATTTGGTAATTTGGCCAATTTTGGTGATTTCGGGTAGTTTGGGTGTTTTCAAGGTATGTGAAATGATTTTTGAACAAGTTTGGATATTATGGGTAAATTTGAGAATTTTGGCCAAATTTGGGGTCCCGAGGGAATCTAGTTAATTTGAGGAAGTTTAGGGGCAAAAAGCTAGGTTGGGTATCTTAGTAGAGTTGAGGTACCAACCATCATTAATAGGCCATGGACCAATGGAAACCCCATTTTGGGTCCTCTATGTAGTGGTCTTAGCTAAACCCTACCATAGGGCTAGTGGGTTTAGGGGACCACCTACATGAGTCTCCCAAAAGTATCAAGGGACCAAAGCCTAAAACTTTAAGTTTAGGATTATGAGTGACTATGAGTAATTGTGAGTGCAAATATGTACCTTAAGCCCCAAACCAATAAACAGGGTCAACCCTAAGGTCCAGCAGTCCTAAGGGTGAATCTCCTTGAGCTACCCAATAATGACCCCATCTACTAAGTGCTAGAGGTTAGGACCAATATGTGGAACTTCAAGTTGAGTAAAGAGGAATGTAGAATTTCTAATGGTGAGGGTTCCTTTTCTAGTTTTCTAAGAATAGTCAATACAAAAGTCCTATGGCTAGACCTTAGGCTACTAAATAGGAAAGACAAAACCTCAACCAAAAGTGAGGTCAACAAATTGACCCCTAATAGGTGTGGTGTGCTGGGCAAGCACACCGCACATATTGGCTTTGACTGACGAGATTAACAAAAACCAATACAAACTCCTAAGTCAACCGATCTGGCAGTATGTGTAGAGTTGTGTGTGTGATCTATTTTTGCTGGGGAATTAGTAGGTGATCGTCTAATTGAAAATAAGGAATAGAGACTCTTTCTGGAGATTGGATAGTGGGTTTTGAGTTATGAAATTTCATGTACCCAAATCTGGTTGTGATCGAAATCATATCTAGGCCTCACACTAAGACCAGGGACTCAATCCCTAGCCTGTTTGGAACACAATGAACGTGCCAAGCCTCTCTGATCGAAGCTTCACTTCTCATAGCAAAGATATAATACTTCTCTCCCTCCCGAGCCTATTTTAATTCTTTATTTAATTAAGCTTAATTTAATTACATGATTACCATATGGATGTGTTTGTCTCACTTAGACGAGTCCATGGGATCAAACTTGAAGTGATTTGGTTGAGTCTTGGTCGAGATCTTAAGATTTTAGTGTGGACGGTCACAGGATCACTCCATTGGGGACGATGACGGGGAGTCGTTTGATCAAGAGTGTATCGAATGAATGGAGGAAATCGAGTCGGACAACGCTTCAGAACATAAATCGCAGGCTGAGTCAGTAGCTACGTGGCTGGCGGCGTCCAACCAGAGCGCACCATGGGTGCCTTCAGAGCTGCATAGGATCTAGTCAACACATGTTGTTCAAATAGATAAATAGGGATTTTTCCAATTTATTTAAATACCCCTTACTTAAAAAATTTATAGCTTGGTGTAGAAAATTCACAAAAATAAAATAAAAATACCCTCCTGCTCAGTGAACAGAGGAGAACAATGTGGAAATAATAAAGTCAGAGGAACTCCTAAGACAGAGGATCATATTTTTCATGTTTATGTGCATTATTTGCTTGAAATAATCATAGAAATTAGCATGTTTCTTAGAAAAATTCAAAAAAATTTTGGAAGGTTTACTATGATCATAGAACCTTTAGGGAAAATTTCTCATGAGCCAAGTTATTCAAAATACACATGATTTTCACAAACCCTAAATCACTAAGATAATTAATTTAGAAAAATATAAACAACAAAATGACTCTATTTTCAATCACCACTATTATTTAAGATCCATAGAACTCACCATAAAAATTTCAAAGTATTTTGAGTTCATTTGATAGCTTAAGTTGACTTCTAAAAGATAAATATCATTTCGGCATTTAAATGATTTTTAAAAATCAAGATATAACTCAAAAATTTATAAAATCCTATTTTTTTAGTTCTTTGTGATGAGAGATATTTTCTAAAAATAAAATGATATTTAAAATAAAAACTTGATTTTTAACCTATTTTAAATATTTAAATATTTAAAAATCCCTAAAAATCACAAATATAATAAAATTCATAGAAATGTTCTAAATTGTTTCCTAAGCACTTAGGAATAATTGGATTATTATTTCTGGTTTTCTAAATAAAGATATTGAATTTTAAAGCTTAAAAATGATTTTCAAAGGCTAAAAATGAGTTTTCACTTAGAATAATTTCAATAAATCAAATAAAATTCAGAAAAATATAAAATCATCTCCTCTAAGTTTTCTGACCTTAGGAGGACTTTTCAAAAATACAAAACTTAATTCTCCCCATTTAAAATATTTTATATTTAACAAATACCCCAGAACTTAAACTAATTCTTAAAATTCAAATAAAATTCAAAAAATCATGAAATTTGGTCCAAAGGCTTCTCTAGTCTAGGTCTATCTCCAGTAAAAATTTTAAGAAATTAGGATTTACCTTGGTCAAGTTAGGAATTTTCTTTGGAAAATCCTATTTCTACATTAAAATAATTATATAATTAAATTAAATTTTGAAAAATCATATTTTCTCCTCTGATGTCTTAATTGACCCTTAAATGAGGAATTTCAAAGTCATTTGAATTGAATTTGACAAATTATGAAGTGTTAGAGCCTTAGAGGCAAATATGTACTTAATTAACATTTAGGCTTAATTCAAGGAGGGAAATGGGTAATCTCTGATCTTAATTTGGATGTTTGAAACGTAAGGGGTTAATTGACAGAAACTAACCTCACTTTCTTAATTGAAAAAGATAAGTTAATAAATTTCTAAATTATTAAAATTTGGAAGTTTATTAAATTAAAATGAAACTAGGGCTTAGGGGTAAGACTTTAGAAGTCAATAATTAATCAATTTAATACGCCTATTTTAATTTTCAAATAAAATTCAAATCATGATTTATGACCACATAAAGCTTAGCCTTTTCAAAACAAACTGAGACACTCCCCTAGGTCTTAAGGGCTTAGGAGTGACTTAGGCTAAATCAAGCTTCATTTAAATGAGAATTAGAAAAGTAAATATCAATTAAAACTAAGATGTCCTTCAAACACTATAAGTCCAATTAGGACCAAAATTTAGTTAAGTGTTCCAATAACACTAACTTACCTCTTTAAGGGTCTTCACCCACATAATTTTCAAAATTAAATTACCGATGATAATTATCTTACTCTTAGGGGTAATTGATACATCAATGCTCACTAAGCACTAAGGGTATTTACAAGATGAATTATTGAGCAACATAATAAGTTTAAAAGAACTTTAGATTTTTCACTAGGCAACGAGAGAGTCGGACCTGCTTCTTTCTCTAGATATGTTGGATACCTCGGAGATCTACTAAACTTAATATATTTTGCTTGGCAACATTATCCTTAATTAAACTCATAAGGACCCACCAAGATATGACCTAGGGTTAGATAGATCATCAAAATTTTACTTCCCTATTTCATATAAACTACCTTAGCGTGCCTTCTGAGTTTCTGGTGGTGGAACGAGAACAGTCGTCAGGTATGCTTTTACAGTTTCAGCGTTGTCTTTCTTGTACTGTGCTTTTATACCTGCAAACTTGCTTGCTAAACAACGATGTCACCGTGCATGAAAACTAAAACTATCACGATAGCCACAAAATTAAAACAAAAACAAAAAAATTAAAATCAACTAAGATAAAATTCACCTCCACAATATTCAAAATATAAAACAACTCAAAATTTAATCACAAACATCACACAAAACTACAATTGAACCTAAATTAAGATGTCTCTATCGGATAATCGGAAATCCCTCAGAGGAGGTAACCTACGGTTGCTAACAAGGCTTCCTACGATCTAAGTGAAATTATGGAACTCATTAAGTTGAGTTTAGTAAGTTTATTTGGACTAAGTGAATCAAATATAAAATAGTGGTGCCGGAACGAGGGAACGGTGGGATCCTAACCAGTGTCGCTCTAATCAACTTTAACATGCCCCCATAAAATTTAAAGAACTTCAACTATAGGGCCACCTGATTTGACATCATAACTTGACACACTAGAAAACTCAAACTTGTTGCGGTAAGGAGCTTGGAGCTAGCATGGTGGGCAGCACGACCATCTTCAACAGCAAAACATGCCTTCCGCAACTAAACTAGTCTTCCTTCCTTAGACTTAAACAACAAAGCCATATGACTTCCAGGTTGCTTGCTTATGCAATGTAAATCCTCACCTTTTCTTTAGGCCTTTGTACAGCCCTGCTATACAATATAAGCCCTAACTTGTATTAGGATTCCAAGGTTGTCATCTGTCGCGACCTAAACCTTCACATCTTCCAGGCTATTTATGTGATCGTTTCACACGAATGTAAGCCCTAACAAATAAAATTGGCAGGATGAAAGACCTAAATATTTTTCCTCAAAATTGAAGCCAAACATTAGGATAGCTTGGGAAGTCACCAAGGTTCTCCTCTAGATCCATGACATCCCCTAGTTCTTCCTCCTTTGGACTCAACAACAAAATGTTCCAAATTTGAACTAGTCCCCTTTCACACGTCTACGTCTGATCTCATCGAAAAGTCCTACCCTTTGAAACTTTTTGAAGATAATATTTCCTGATTTTTCTCGAGAGTCTTCTTAGATGACTTTGGTCATTTAAGATGTAGATAATTATAGTGGCTTGCTCTTATAGAAATCATATCCAAACCCAGCTTTATATAAACCCTGTTTAATTCTTTATATTAAATAGGGGAACTTATCGACAAATATAAAAGTTTCACAGACCAAACAGACGTCATATATTCCTTAGTTTATTTGATCGAGTCTCATCCTCAAGTCATGTGTTTATCCTTTGAGATAGATACAGGATATAAGGTACAATGCTCTTTCATTTAAACTATGAAAAACATGGGGTCAGGTTGATTTCATATTTTTCTAAAACTAAATATATATGTAAATTAAAACGTCCTTCTGAAGCAAGCGACATAATTTCGATTCTGGTGACCGATAACTTCTTATAGGCAACTCCTTCCAAACAAAAATAGCACCGATAGGTTGATGTTAACCTCATTTTTTGTTGAGGTTTAGTTTTTCCTCTTTAGTAGCCTAGGGTCTAGCCATAGGACTTTTCCTGTTGACTATTCCTAGAAAACTAGACGTGGAACCCTCACCACTAGAAATTCCAAACCCTTCTCCACTCAGCTTGAAGTTCCACATATTGCTCTCAACCTCTAAATACTTAGTAGGTGGGGTCACTATGGGGGAAACTCAGGATGAGTCACCCTTAGGATTGCTGGACCTTAGGGTTGACCCTGGGTGTTGCTGTGGAGTTAAGGCATTCACTACACTCACTACACTCATCTAAACTCACAGTCACTCACAACCCTGAACTCAAATTTCTAGCCTAGATCCCTTGATTTTTTGGGATACTCATGTAGATGGTCCTCTAAACCTACTAGCCCTAGGGCTATGGTTTGGCTAAGACCACTATGTAGAGGACCCAAAATGGGGTTTCCTTTGGTCCATGGCTTATTGGTGATGATTGGTACCTCAACTCTACCAAAATACCCATCTTAGCCTTTTACCCTTAAAACACCCCCTAATTACCAAAATACTCCTCTTGGGCTCAAAATCCCAAAAATTCCAAAAATTCCCAGAAAATCCAATAAATCTCGAATATTCCCAATTTCATTTCTCTCAACTACCCCATCACCCAATTTGGCCAATTTGACCATCTTTAACCAACATTCCCAAATTGCCCTTTAAAGACTCAAATTTCCCCACAAACCAACCCGAAATATCGCTGACAGTTGAAAGAGAAAAAAATAGAAGCAATAAAGTTTCCCTATCGCATCTCCATTTTCATCAACCATCTTCTCAATTTTGATTTACCCTTCTTCGTATAAGTTCTTTCTTAAATGGTGTGAGGCCACTAAAAATTTTGGATTTTACATCCTTTTGGGTGCAGTGAGAGTGAATCCTACTATAAAGTAGAAAAAGAGTTGTTTAAGTGAAAGAAACTTAGATTTATAAAAATTCAATTAACATGAAGTGCACTCAAAAAGTGTGTAACGCAATAGATGGATGAAAGTAGCAAATGACATTGAGAATTCGAAAAGAATAAGAGCATGTGCATAGAGTTGCAATAAGAATTTAAATGCCTTATTGTTCTTTTAAATTAATGGTTTGAAGAGGTGTAATACTGACAGCAAGAGCAACGAGAGCTCTGTTATCTATGACAACTTAAGTGAAAACTTATTTTCTGGATAGTGAAGATTCCTCTCCTTCGAATCAGAGGAAGGAGAGAAAGGGAGAAAAAAAGAGGAAGAAACCATTAGAGTCTACATTTTCAAGAGAAATCATAGAACCAAAGGGAGATATTTAAAATTTCATCTCTACAATATTATAAAGGGAGATCTGATCCTGCTAACCATGTTACATCAATTGAATCAATTATTTATTTGTTGAAGATCACCAATGCAATTAAGTGTCAGTTATTTTTTAAGGCGAAAAGAATTGGCTCTTCGTTAGTTCAGTAATCTTCCAAACTAATTTATCACTTTTTATAAAGAGTTCAATCACACTTTTATTAAGCACTTTGCTAGTGATCAAAGTCCACAGAAGAGGTCTTAAGCATTGCTAAAAACTTGTCAGAGGACGTAGGAAGTTTTTTCACTAGATTCTAGCAATAAATCATGGAGGTCAAAGATTTAGAGCCAACAATTACTCATGTTGCAATTGCTTAAAGCCCGTGAGACAATTCATTATGTTGTGCTCTTGTGTTGTAGCTCAAGAACTTGGTAGGATAATTGGAGTTGACAAGTAATCAATCAACTGAGGAGTACAACTCTTTGCTGAGCACATCGGGCATGAAGTATAGAAAGCTAAATTTACATTTGAGGAGTACAACTCTTTGTTGAGCACATCGGGCAAGAAGTATAGAAAGCTAAATTTAAATCCAAGAAGAAACCCTCTTATGTTTTTGTCAGGAGAATAGAAGTCAACCTGATCAAAGGAGATTGCCAAGAAATTTTGGAAAGAATCCAATTCATCAAGTTGAGAAGCAATTTTGCTTTGAGAAATAACTAGCAAATAGTAGAAAAGAAAAGAAATCACTACCGCCAGGCCACAAGGTACCAACAATGACACAGTTGATGGTCTTTATGGTCAAGATTGTTGAGGTTTCCCATAATAAAGAGTTTTTCAAAAATTGTGTGCCAACGTAGATGGGAGGTCCCGATAAAATATTATTGTGCATACCATAGGATCATGGACATGATACAAAAAAAATTCACCATCCAATGAATCTAATTAAAGATCTGATAAAACATGGAATGTTAAATGAGTTTGTCACATAGGAACACAAGAAAATAGAGGAAAGCATCAACAGAAAGTGTTTAGAACAAACATGTTCTATAACAAGCCACTCATCGCTGAAGTAGTTCCTACAATTCTAGGAGATGGACCAAAGGCTTCTCGCCAGTCTATTCTCTAACAACTTAGATGGGGAGAGGTAAACTTCACAAATTCCTCTAGATCATCAATATTAAGCTAGCCGCTGATGTATTTTACATATGAAGATTTACCAACAAAATGAAACCCTTATAATGATGTTATTGTAGTTACAGCCTTGATTGCTGATTTTCAAATTGGAAATATCATAATTGATACAGAGAGTTCAATAAGTATTTTATTTAAAACTGTACTTGAAAAGATAAATTTAAGTAACTTACACATTTTCCAGACTTCAAGCTGCTCTTTGGATTATTTGGGGAGCTAAAAAAATATGTGATGCCATTCTTACCAGTAACATGGGAAGAAGGAAAAAGCAATTCACAATTATGGGAGATTTCAGGATAGCAACCACTTACAACGGATTTTTTATCGACCTAATTTGAGCACCTTCAAAGTAGTTATGTTGACATATCTTGTGACAGCTAAATTCCCAAGTGTTCCAGTGATCACAATACAAGGAGATTTAGTTCAACTTAGAACATGCTACTTGAAGCCTACGGGCAAAGTCAAGGAGGATATTTTGCAGCATAATGTTTTGAAGGAATGAAGATTAAAGGCAATGCAAGTCATCAATGAAGTTAATGTATTAAAAGTAAAACTAACAGGACTTTTTGTCTTAGTTCCAATTTTCAAGCAAAATTAAATAATGATATGATTATTTATCACAAGGAGTATCAGATGTATTTGTTTGGGCTGTAGATGAAATGTCAAGGGTCGATATTTATATTGCTCGTCAACAAATTAATATTAATCCTAGAGCCTGACCAATAAAACAAAAGATGAGACATGTTGTGAATTCATCAGCAGAACGTATTCGTCAGAAAGTATAGAAGCTACTGAAGGCTGAATATATCAAGGTGGTTGAGTGGCCAGAGTAGCTTGAAAATGTTATAATGGCGTCTAAATCAAATAAAAAATGAAGACTGTATTAAATTTAACAATCAAAATTCATTATGTTGAAAAGACATTTATCCTCTACAGTGAATTGGTTTTGGTCGATTACGAGTTTTCCTTGATGGTTTTTCAAGATATTATCAGTTAAAAATGCATCCTGTTGGTAGTGAAAAAGTTATTTTTACTAAAGACAGCATACATTGCTTTAATCTAATGTCTTTTGGGCAGAGGCATAAGAATATTGGAGTCATATATCACAGGACTATGGATGTAAAATACAAACTAAAATTTATATATATATATATATATTAAATTTTATAATGATGGTCTTTTAATGAACGTGTAAGCAACATATATATCACAGTTGAATATATGAAAGAAACTTTTAACACTGAGAAATTTTAATATGAATTAAATAAAGTTAGAAATATACATTTGAAGCTAGTTCAAGGAATTTTATAAATACTTACACCAAAAGGAATTAATATAGATTCAGAAATATTATAAGCTATATTAGAGATGCCTTCGCTGAGAAATATAAAAAAATTTCAAATATTGACAAAAGAGAATTGCTGACTTAACCTGATTTATATCAAAATCTGGAGATCAACGATCAACCTTCTTTAAAATTATGGGAAGTGCGAAATAATTTGTTTGGTCTGGGAAATGTGAAAAAGCAATATCTTCTCCATTACTTCAGTCCCAAGGAGGGAGGGTTATTTATATATTATGGCGCGAGGAAAGAGGTTGTTAATTAGGTACTCGTTTGAGAAAAAAATAGGAAGTAATTTCCAATCTATCATGATGGAAAAATTTTGAGAGGCAAAACTTAGATATCATATTATAAAAAAACTCGTTTTGACCTTATTTGTATTAGCTCCAAAAGTAAGAACTTATTTCCATGCATATTATGTCAAAGTTATTATTGATCATCCTTAAAAATATGTACAGACAAAATGTGGTCATTCTGGGAGATTACTTATATAGGCCATCAAACTCAACAAACTTAATATTTTCATTCTGAGATTTTATTATTTTATTACATTCAGATATTTTTTGATATAACCAATAATCAGGTTGAGTACGAAGCATTAAATGTCGATTGATAATTTGCTCAAAGAATACTGGTGAAACATATGTTTGTTAATTCATATGCTCAACTGGTAGTTAGTCAATTGCATTATAAATTTGAAGCATAAAAAGATATTATGCACTCCTATTTCGCATTACATAATATGCATACATCCACAATAAAATTCATATACTTATTACTGATTCTTGATAAGGAGAAAAATATTTTCAGATATAGTGCTTTTTCTTACAAAATCTCAAGTTATCTGTTGACCTCACTTTTGCTTGAGGTTTAGTTTTTCATCTTTAGTAGCCTAAGGTCTAGCAATAAGACTTTCCTACAGACTATTCTTAGAAGAGTAGACAAGGAACCCTCACCATTAGAAATTCTACACTCTTCTTTAATCAGCTTGAAGTTCTGCATATTGGTCCTAACCTCTCGCATTTAGTAGGTGGGGTCACTATGGGGGAACTCAAGATGAGTCACCCTTAGGACAGCAGGACCTTAGGGTTGACCCTGGGTGTTGTTCTAAGGCTTAAGGTACATACTTGAACTCACAATCACTCACTATCCTGAACTTAAACTTCTAGGCTTCGATCCCTTGATACTTTTAGGAGACTCATGTAGGTGGTTTCCTAAACCCATTAGCCCTAAGCTACGGTTTGGCTACGATCACTACATAGAGGACCCAAAATGGGATTCCATTGGTTCATGGCTTACTTATGGTGGTTGGTACTCCAACTCTACCAAGATACCCAACCTATCCTTTTGCCCATAAATTTGCCCAAATTACCTAGATACCTTTGGGACCCCAAATTTGGCCAAAATTCTCAAATTTACCAAAATTACCCAACTTGGTTCAAAAATTATTTCAAACACCTTGAAATTACCCAAACTACCCAAAATCACCAAAATTGGCCAAATTACCAAAATATCCCTCCTTACACCAAATTCCAAAAAATCCCAAAAATTCCTAAAACCTCCTAAATATTCTCAATTTCCTTTTTTTCAACTATCACATCACCCAATTTGGCCAATTTGACAATCTTTGACCAAAACCCCCAAATTGCCCTTTAAAGGCCTATATTTTTCCCAAATCACTCCAAATGTTTTTCAAATTGGTCTCAATTTACCCCAATTTGAATTCTAAACTCAAATCCACTTATGATGTGACCAACCTAGCCGAAACCCAAGCTTTGATCACTTGAACCCACATTGAACCCATGCACTAAAGATGGCCTAACTACCCCAAAGTCACAAAAAGCCATTAGTTGGACCCTAGTGACCAGCCTAAACTCTTAAAACCACCTAAACTAAGCCATGGACCAAAGGTCCCCTAAATTAAGGGACTTCATGCCATATTTGATTAAGCTTAAGATATTTTTGTCAAAATAAAGCCTTGATACATTAAGTTGTTGTGACATATTCCCTGGCTCACCTGACCTCCCTAGCCACCTACCCAGGCCTGCCAGCCAGCCTAATTGTCATATAATGGACAAACCAAGAGCCACCCCCATGGGATTAAATCCAATTCAAACCTAGAGGCCACCTCATCCAAAGTGAAGCTTAGAGCCTCTCTGCCCTCCACCTAGGCAGCACATTTCACCCCCTAATTAGCCATAACAGCAAGCCTAAGGCCATTTTAATAAAATGCTCCTGTTCACGGCCATGGAGGGAGAGCTAAAAATTCCTCTAAGAGACTTTCCCAAGTTGATCCCAAAGCCTCTTTGAGACCTCCTTCGTGCAACCCAACCACCACATTGCCCTGAATCCCCTTGTCAGAGCCAAATTTTTTACCTCAAAACCTTGCCGGAGATAAGACAAAGCTCTCCACACCTCTAAACTCCACCAAACTCAAATTAAACTCACCCACACCTTCACCACCTTGAGAGAAGCCAAAGCTCTATCAAATCCCCCTTCCACAGAGCCACTAGCATAGCTCTAGACCAATACCTGAAATCGGCTTTAGTCATATTTGGGCCTAGACATTTCACCAAGGCAAGAGGCTTATTCCCTAGCTTCTTTGGACCCCAACGAATGTGCCAAGACTCTCTGATCGAAGCTTCACTTCTCAAAGCCAAGCTATTGAACCTCTCCTCCTCCTGAGCCTATTTTGACTCTCCATTTAATTAGGCTTAATTTAGCTGCATGATTACTATATGGATATGTTCAATTCACTTAGACAAGTCCATAAGATCAAACCTGAAGTGATTTGGTTGAGTCTAGGCTGAGATCTTAGGGTATTAGTGTGGACGGTCATGGGATCACTCTATCAGGGACGATGATGGGGAGCCATCCGATCGCGCGTGTATCGGATGGACGTAAGAGATCAAGCTGTGTCAGCACTATTTTTGGTGTGGGGTTTGCCCGTAAGAAGCTGTCGATCATCGGAATTGAAATCCCGTTGCCCGCTTCGGAAGGACGTTTTTTAAAAAATTTTAATTTTGAAAAAGATGAAGTCAAACTGACCCCATAATTTTCATAGTTTAGATGAAAGAGCGCTTTACCTCAAATCCTGCATCTATCCCGAAGGATGAAACAAGAGTTGAGGGTGAGGCTTGATCAAATAAACTAAAGAAAGTTATGACATCTGTTTGGTCTGCGAAACTAATGTATTGGCCGACAAGTTCTCCTGATTAATATAAGGAATTAAATAGGGTTTATATTATGCTGAATTCGGGAAAAGCTTCCTATAAGGGCAAGCCCCTATAGTTAATTACATTATAGATAACTGAAGTTACCTAAGAATACTCTCGATAAAAATCAAGAAAAATTACATTCAAGGAGTTCAAATGGTAAGGAAATTTCAAAGATATCGGACTAAGAAGTGTGAAGGGGATTGGTTCAAATTTGAAACATTTTGTTTTGTAGTCCAAAGGAGGAAACACTAGAGGATGTCACGGATCCAAAGGAGAACTTTGGTGACTTCCCAAGCTATTTTATTATTTGGCTTCAATTTAGGAGAAATCATTTAGATGTTTCATCCTGCAATTTTTTTACTTATTAGGATTTACATTTCTGTGAAGCAATCAACACAAATAACCTTGAAGATGTGAGGATTTAGGTCATGACGAATGACAACCTCGGAATCCTAAGTCGAGTTAGGCTTAGATTGTACAACAAGATTGTACAACTTGCTGTTGAAGATGGTCGGGCTGCCCACCGTGTAAGTTCCAAGCTCCTCGTTGCAGCAGAGTTCAAGTTTTCTAGGTCACTTGGTTATAATGTCAAATCAGGTGACCCTATGGTTAAAGTTTTTTAAATTTTATTATGGGCATATTAAAGTTGATTAAAGCGACACCGGTCAAGATTCCACGGTTCCATCGTCCCGGCACCACTATTTTCTATTGGAATTACTTAGTCCAAATGAATTTACTAAACTTAACTTAATGAGTTCCATAATTTCATTTAGACCGTGGAAAACCTCGTTAGCAACCGTAGATTACCTCCTCCGAGGGTTCCCGATCTTCCAATAGAGACGTTTTAACTTAGTTGAAGTTGTATTTTTTGTGATGTTTGTGATTAAGTTTTGAGTTGTCTTATATTTTTGAAATATTGTGGGGGTGATTTATGCAATTTTATATTTTCTATACAGGTTTGTAAATACAAGCATAAATAAAAGTGCAGTAGGAAAGTACAAGAAAGACTGTAAAATGCTGTGAACTGTAAAAGTGTACCTGGCGAGTCTTCTCGTTTCACCACCTGCAACTCAAAATGCATGTCAGAGCAGTTTATGTTTATAGAGCTGGAAAAGTAAAGTTTTGGAAACCTTCCTAACTCTATGTTGTGTATTGAGGGTCCTTAAATTTTAAGGATAATATTATTAAGTAAAACATATTAAGTTTAATAAATCTCTAAGGTATTCACGAGGTTAAGAGTAGGGAGGAGGTCCATGCAACCTTCTTAATGTCTGATAAAAGGCCTTGAGTCCATTTAAAATTTATTATGTTGCTTAATACTTCATCATAGGAAAAACCTGATGCTCAGTGAACATTGATGTCTTGATTATTCCCAAGAATAAGGTAAATGTCATTTACCTTTCAATTTGAAAATTATGTGGGTGAAGACCCTTTAGGAGACAAATTAGTGTTATTAAGAACAC
>NEWO01000299.1:124949-153455 GCA_003013225.1 Phalaenopsis aphrodite
TTATTTATTAAAATAATTAAAAAAAAGATTAAAAATTAGATTTTATTTTAAATATCATTTTATTTTTATTAAATTCCCCTAATGTCAGAGAATTCAAAAAACTAAGTTTGATAATTTTTGGAGTTATATTTTGATTTTTGAAAATTATTTAAGTGTTAAATTTAATGATGATCTTTAAAAATCAATTAAAAATATCAAATGATCTCAAAATCCTTTGAAATTTTTATGGTGAGTTCTGTGACTCATGAGCCACAGTGGAGAATAAAAATCAAGTGATTTTGATCTGTATGTACTCCAAATTAAATGTTTTAAGCAAATTAGGGTTTTCGCAAAACAGTAATGTTTTTTATTCTTAAAAATCATGAAATTATTTTCTAAGACTACTCTGGCCATAGGGAACTTAAATGAATTTTTGTAGAATTCTCTAAGCTACATACAATTTTCTATAATTATTTGAGTAGAAAATGGCAAAAAACTTATAAAATTAAGATCTCTGTCTAGAGATCTCCTCTGTCAGCTGCCACGCGGTGCGCTTCTATTCGACACCGCCTTCTGAGTCAGCTGCCACGCGGCCCGCCATATTGTTCCAGAGGATCATCTGGCTTGATCTCCGCCATCCATTCAATACACGCGAGAATGGACGGCATCCGTTCATCGTCCCCGATGGCCTTAACCGAGAGCCGTCCAACTTAAAACCTTAATATCTCTCTCGTTTCTTAATGGATTTTGATGATTTTTTTTTAAAAATTGTTCATCTTAAAGATACAAACACATCTATATCGTAAACATACTATGAAATCAAGCCATCATAAATGGAGAGCTCCTGAAGGCTCGGGAGAGTGAGTTACCTTTGCTTTGAGAGGTTTGGCCTCAATCAGAGATTCTTCACACCTTTGTTGGGTCCCAAAGAGCTTAGGGATGAAGCCACTGGCTCTGGTGTAAGGCCTATATATGATTTCGACCATAGTCGATTTTGGGTGTTGGTTGAAAGTTGTGGTAGAGGCTATTTTATAGGGGGAATTGATGGGGGTTTGGCCTCCTTCACTATTGTGAAGGTGTAGAGCCAATTTGTTTGACGTTTGGTGCTGTGTATGTTTGAATTGAAGTTTGCCCTGGTTTCGGGCAGGAACTGAAACTCAAAATTGGATTTCTGTGGTGGAATTGGGAGAGGGAAATGGATTGTAATGTGCTAAGGGACTCTTAGAAAAGCTCTCAGAGGAGTTTGGGAGGCCTTGGTGAAAATTGTTTTACCACCCTATTCATGGCCGTGGGGGTGAATTTTATAGAAATTGGCCATGGGGAAGCTTGACTGGCCAATTGAGGGGTTTGCCCCACTGCTTAGGTGTTAAGCAGAGGAGCTCTTAGCTCAATATGGGTTGAGGTGGCTTCTTGGCATGAATTTGGGTATTGGCCATGTGGGGGCTCACGGTTTTGGGCTTTTAGCTTAGTTAAAGTGGTTAACCAAGGGTTGGGTCATGGTTAAAGCTTATAATGAGTAGTAAAAATGGCACCATAGAGTATTGACATGTGGTATAACAAGTACTTTGATTTAACCTTCTCTTTATCCCTTTAAAAATTAAAAAAAAATTTTTTTTTACCCGTGAGATAAATATCAAGCTTAACCATGGGTTGGTGGCTGGTTTTAAACTCAACTCTAGAGTCTAGGATGAGTTAAGATAAGGCTCATTTGACCATACCAAGCTCAACTGGTTTGGATTTGACCATAAGTCCAAGAAGGTGCATATGAACAAATCTTGTGTTTGGACTAGGTTAGATATGTCAATTGGCCTAATTAAATATTGCATTTGGTGTAAGAGACCATGAGGAACAAATTTCATGAAGTGTGAAAGGTATTTTGAGGTCAATTGGTTAATCAATTTGGTAGATTTTTGATTTTTGACCTAATTTAAGCATGTTGGGCTAAGTTTGGGTCAAATCTGGGCTACCCATGGGCCAAGTCCAAATTGATTGTTGTATTTGGTGTAAAACATCATGATGAACAACTTTCACGAAGGATGAAAGTCATTTTGAAATCCATTTGGTAGTAAAGTTAGTGGATTTTGATGAAATTTGGATTTAGACCTAAATTAGGCATATGGGGATAATTTGGGTCAAACTTGAGCTAGCTTTGGACTAAGCTCAAATTGATTGTTGTGTTTGGTCACAAATGACCTCACAAAGGATTTCAACAAAAATTGGATGCCAATTTGAGGTTTAGGGCATTCAATTGTTCAGATTTGGGGTGTTAGCCAATATTGGGGCTAATTTGGGGTTTTGGATTTAAACCAAATTGGATGATCAAAAGGTTTTACCTATGCAAATTTATGGTCAAATTTGATGTAAAATATTTCTATGAAGCAAATACAACATTTCTTTGGGTCAACTGGCATGGTTATAAGTTCAATTGATGTGATTTGGTCATTTAGCCAAAATTGGGATTTTGACCTAAATCAAAATTAAGCTTAATTTAGGGATCAATTGAGCTTAAATTTGTAATAGTTTGATCAAATAAAATGTTAATTTAAGTTTAAAATCAAATTTGGGGTCAATTGGAACCAATTTGGTTGATTTTGGGTTAAAAAGGGTTTTGAAATTAAGCCTTTAAGGGCCAAATTGGATGTCTTGGTCAAAGATGGTCAAATTTACAAAATCAGGCCACATGGTAGTTGACAAAAATGAAATTGGGAATATTTGGGATTTATTGGGATTTTCTGGGAAATTTTGGATTTTTTTTTGAATTTTGGGCCATGGAAGGGTATTTTGGTAATTTGGCCAAATTTTGGAAATTTTGGCAATTTTGGGTAGTTTGGAGGTTTTCAAAGTATTTGGGATGAGTTTTGATCAAAATTGAGTATTTTGGATAGATTTGGGAATTTTTTGCCAAAATTGGGGTCCTAAGGGCAGTTAGGTAACTTGGCGGTGTTTGGGGCAAAAGACCCAAGATGAGCATTTCAAGTAGAATTGGATAGATATTCATTCTAAATGAACCATGGATCAATGAAATCCCCATTTTTGGTCCTTATGTATTGGTCTTAGCCACGGTATTGTGAGGGTATGGTGAGGGTATTGTGAGAGTATTGTATACCTTATCTCCAAACCAACACCCAGGGTCAATCCTAAGGCCAAGTAGCCCTATAGGAACTCTCCTTGAGTTCCCTTATAATGATCTTACCTACTAAGTGCTAGAGGTTAGGACCAATATGTGGAACTTCAAGTTGAGAAAAGAGAAGAGTTTTGAGTTTCTAATGGTGAGGGTACCTTTTCTAGTTTTCTAAGACTAGTCAGTAGGAAAGTCCTATGGCTAGACCTAAGCTACTAAAGAAGTTTCAAGACCTCAACCAAAAGTGAGGTCAACAAGCTGGACAATGTTTCCTTACGTGAACCGCGAGTCGAGTAAGCGTCGGCTACGTGGATGGCGACGTCCAACCAGAGCATGTCATGCGTGCTTTCAAAGCTGCCTAAGATTAGTCAATGTCGCGCATTTGAATAGATAAATAGGGATTTAAAAGATCAAAAAATGATCCCTAGCTTTAAAAATTCATATCTTGGTGTAGAAAAATCTTAAAAATAAAATAAAAAGACCTTCTTACTCAGTGAACAGAGGAAAATAATGCGGAAATGATTTGGAGTCCATTTGATGCATATTTTATTTTTAATTAATTAAACACTGATTTAGAAGTTTTGATTCTCCGTACATGTAGTAATATCACCTTGGCTTGAAATTTTAGGATGTTGTTACCTCTGTCTTAGGGAACATTCCCTGATTTTTCTAATGTTATAGAAGATCCCTAGACAGAGAATCATATTTTTTAAGATTATGTGCATTATTTACCTAAAACAATCATGAAAATTAGCATGTTGTTTAGAGAAATCCAAGAAAATTTTTGAAGGTTTATGATGACCAGAGAGCGTTTAGAAAAATTTTTCATGAGCCAAGTCATTCAAAATACACCTAATCTTCACAAACCTTAAATCACTAAAATAATTAATTTTGAAATATTAAAATAACAAAATGGCTTGATTTTTTATCTTCACTATTGTATAGGATCCAGAGAACTCACCATAAAAACTTCAAAGCATTTTGAGTTCATTTGGAAACTTAAGTTGATTTTTAAAGATAAATAACATTTTTTGCACTAAAATGATTTTTAAAAAAACCAAAATATAACTAAAAAATTTACAAAAACTTATTTTTTCAGTTCTCTATGATCAGGGGTATTTTATAAAAATAAAATGGTATTTAAAATAAAAACTTGATTTTTAACCTATTTTAAATATTTAAATAAAAAAAAATCATAAAGATTACAAAAATAATAAAATTCATGAAAATGTTCTAGATTGTTTCCTAAGCATTTAGGAACAATTAGAATATTTCTCCTAATTTTCTAAAAAAAGATACTGAATTTCAAAGCTTAAAAATAATTTTTAAAGGCTAAAAAAGGGTTTTCACTAAGAATAATTTCAATAAATCAAATAAAACTCAGAAAAATATAAAATATTTTACTTTGTGTTCTCTGGCCTCAGGAAGATTTTTCAAAAATATAAAACTTAACTTTCCCCATTTAAAATATTTTATATTTAATAAATACCCCGTAACTTAAAATAATTCTTAAAATTCAAATAAAATTCAAAAAATCATGAAATTTGGTCTAAAGGCTTCTCTGGTCTAGGTCTACTTCCAGTAAAAATTTCAATGGATTAGGATTTATCTTGGTTAAGTTAGGAACTTTCTTTGAAAAATCATTTTTTTGCATAAAAAATGTTATATAAATTAAATTAAATTTTCAAAAATCACATTTTCTTTTCTGATGTCCTAATTGACGCATGAATGAGGTAGGATAAAATTTTAAAGTCATTTGGATTAAATTTAATAAATTATGAAGTGTTAGATCCTTGAAGGCAAATGTGTAATTTTGGAAGTTTATCCTTAATTAACATTTTGGCTTACTTCAAGGAAGGAAGTGGGCAACCTCTGATCTTAATTTGGATGTTTGAAACACAAGGGGGTTAATTGGTAGAATACAACCTCACTTTTTAAATTTAAAATATAAGTTAATAAATTTCTAAATTATTAAAATTTGGAAGTTTATTAAAATAAAATGAACCTAGGACTTAGGGGTATGACCTTTGAAGTCAATAATTAATTGATTTAATACCCCTATTTTGATTTTCAAATGAAATTCAAATTATGAATCAAAACCGCCTAAAGCTTAACCATTCAAAACTAATTAAGACACTCACCTAGGTCTTAAGGGCTTAGTAGTGACTTGGGCTAAATCAAGTTTCATTTAAATGAAGATTAGATAATATCAATTAAAATTAGAACATCTTTCAAACACTACAAGCAAATTTAGGACCAAGATTTGGCTAAGTGTTCCAATAACACTAACTTGCCTCTTTAAGGGTCTTCATCCACATAATATTCAAAATTAAATTACAAATCATAATTACCTTACTCTTAGGGATAATTGAGACATCGATGCTCACTGAGAACTAAGGGTATTTACAAGATGAATTATTAAGCAACATAATAAGTTTAAAAGAACTCGGGATTTTTCACCAGGCAGCGAGGGAGTAGCACGGACCTGTTCCTTTCTCTAGATCTGTTAAATACCTCGAAGATCTACTAAACTTAATATATTTTGCCTGCAACATCATCCTTAATTAAACTCCTAAGGACCCACTAAGATATGAACTAGGGTTAGATAGGTCATCAAAATTCTACTTCCATATTTCATATAAACTGCCTTACATGCCTTTTGAGTTTCTGATGGTGGAACGAGAAGACTCGCCAGGTACGCTTTTACCGTTTTCAACGTCATCTTTCTTGTACTTTCATACTGTACTTTTATACCTGCAAATTTGCATGCTAAACAATGATGCCACCCTGCATTAAAACTAAAACTATTAGGATAGCCACAAAACCAAAAGAAAAACTAAAACTAAAATCAAGCAAGATAAAATTCACCTCCACAACATTCAAAATATAAAACAACTCAAAATTTTATTACAAACAACACACAAAACTACAACTTCAACTAAATTAAGACATCTCTATTGAACGATTGGGAATCTGTTGGAGGAGGTGACCTAAGGTTGTTAACGAGGCTTCCCACGATCTCATGAAATTATGGAACTCATTAAGTTGAGTTTAGTAAATTAATTTGGACTAAGTGAATCAAATAGAAAATAATGGTGTCGGAATGAGGGAACTATAGGATCCTAACCGGTGTTGCTCTAATTAACTTTAAGATGCCCCCATAAAACTTAAAGAACTTCAATCGTAGGGCCACCTGATTTGACTCATAACTTGACACACTAGAAAATTTAAACTCTTCGCGGCAAGGAGCTTGGAGCTAGCATGGTGGGGAGCACGGTCATCCTCAACAGCAAATTTCCTTGCTGCGATGAGTTTGCTTATATCCAATTAGTTTCTTATATCTAAGGAAGAAATATTGGTTTTACTTTTCAAAATTAATTATATCCGTGATGAGTTTTCTTATATCTGCGACGGCCATCATCGTAAAGACGAGTTTGCTTATATCCGCGACGAGTTTGCTTATTTCCTAAAAAGTAGTGAAGATCAAAAATCAAGTCATTTTGTTATTTTTATTTTTCAAAATAAATTATTTTAGTGATTTAGGGTTTGTGAAGATTAGGTGTATTTTGAATGTCTTGGCTCATGAAAAATTTTCTTAAAGGCTCTCTCACCATCATAAACCTTCCAAAATTTTCTTAGATTTTTCTAAGCAACATGTTAATTTCCATGATTATTTTAGGTAAATAATCCACATAATCTTAAAAAATATGATTCTCTATCTAGGGACCTCCTCTGACGTTGGAAAAATCAGGGAAAGTTCCCTAAGATAGAGGTAACAACATGCTAAAATTTCATGCTCTGGTGATATTACTACATGCATGGAGAATCAAAACATCCAAGTCAATGTTTAATTAATTAAAAATAAAATATGAATCAAATGGACTCCCAATCATTTCCACGTTATTCTCTTCTCTTCAGTGATCAAGAAGGTATTTTTATTTTATTCTTATGATTTTTCTACACTAAGTATGAATTTTTAAAGCTAGGGATCAATTTCTAAGTTTTTAAATCCCTATTTATCTATTTAAACGTGCGGCGTTGACTGGATCCTAGGCAGCTCTGAAAGCACACATGGTGCACTCTGGTTGGACGCCGCCATCCATGTAGCCGCTGACTCGGCCCACGGTTCATGAAAGGAAACATTGTTTGCCTCGATATCTTCCAACCATCTGATACACGCGCAATCGGACGGCTCCCTATCATCGTCCCCGATAGAGTGATCCCATGACTGTCCACACTAAAACATTAAGATCTTAACCTAGACTCAACCAAATCACTTTGGGTTTGATCCTATGGACTCGTCTAAGTGAGACGAACATATCCATACGGCATTCATGCAATTAAATTAAGCCTAATTAAATGGAGAATCAAACTAAGCTCGGGAGGAGGAGAGGTTCAATACCTTGGCCTTGAGAAGGGAAGCTTTGATCAGAGAGCCTTGGCATGTTTATTGGGGTCCAAAGAAGCTAGGGATTAAGCCTCTTGCCTTGGTAAAATGTCTAGACCCAAATTCGACCAAGGCCGATTTCAGGTGTTGGTCTAGAGTTATGCTAGTGGCTCTGTGGAAGGGGGATTTGATAGAGCTTTGGCTTCTCTTAATGTGGTGAAGGTGTGGTTGAGTTTAATTTGATTTTGGTGGAGTTTAGAAGTGTGGAGAGCTTTTCCCTATCTCCGACAAGGTTTTGAGCTCAAAAATTGGGCTCTAATAAAGTGATTCAGGACAATGTGGTGGTTGGGTTGCACTGAGGAGGTCTCAAAGAGGCTTTGGGATCAATTTGGGGAAGTCTCTTAGAGGAATTTTCAGCTTTCTCTCCATGTTCGTGGTGGGGAGCATTTTATAAAAATTGCCTTAAGCTTGCTGCATGGCCAATTGGGCCTTTAAAGGGCAATTTGAGGGTTTTGGTCAAAGATGGTCAAATTGGCTAAATTTGGTCATGTGATAGTTGAGAAAAAAGAAATTGGAAATATCTGGGGGGGTTTTGGGAATTTTTGGGATTTTTTGGAATTTTTGGAATTTGGGGTAAGGAGGGGTATTTTGGTAATTTGGCCAATTTCAGTGATTTTGGGTAATTTGGGTATTTTCAAGTTGTTTGAAATGATTTTTGAACCAAGTTGGGTATTTTCGGTAAATTTGGAAATTTTGGCCAAATTTGGGGTCCCAAAGGTATCTAGGTAATTTGGGGGAATTTAGGAGTAAAAGGATAAGTTGGGTATCTTGGTAGAGTTGGAGTACCAACCACCATAGATAAGCCATGGACCAATGGAAATACCATTTTGGGTCCTCTATGTAGTGATCTTAGCCAAACCCTAGCTTAGGGCTAATGGGTTTAGGGGACCACCAACATGAGTCTCCTGAAAGTATCAAGGGATCAAAGCCTAGATGTTTAAGTTTATGATAGTGAGTGATTGTGAGTGCAAGTATGTACCTTAAGCCCTAGACCAACACCCAGGGTCAACCCTAAGGTCCATCATTCCTAAGGGTGACTCATCTTCAGTTCCCCCATAGTGACCCCACCTACTAAGTGCCAGAGGTTAGGATCAATATGTGAAACTTCAAGCTGAGTAAAGAGAAGTGTAGAATTTCTAATGGTGAGGGTTCCTTATCTAGTTTTCTAAGAATAGTAAATAGGAAAGTCCTATGGCTTGACCTTTGGCTATAAAAGAGGAAAAATTAAACCTCAACCAAAAGTGAGGTCAATAAATGGATCCCAATAGGTATGGTGTGTTGGGCAAGCACACCGCGCGTATTGGCGTTGACCGACGAGATCAACATCAAGAAGGAAAGCACTAGAACTCACATCCAACTCAATAGGTAACAAGAAAATATGTGTGCTACATTGAGAAGGAAAGCACCAGGACTCACATCAAACTCAAGAGGTTACAAGAAAATATGTGTGTGTCACGTTAGGAAGGAAAGCACTAGGACTCACATTGAAGCAATGAAAAGATAATATATATGCTAGATTGAGAAGAAAAGCACTAGGACTCACATCCAACCTAAGAGGTAACAAGAAAATATGTGTGCATCACATTAGGAAGACAAGCACTATGAATCACATCCAACCCAAGAGGTGACAAGAGAATATATATGCTACATCAAGAAGGAAAGCACTAGGACTCACATCCAACTCAACAGGTAACAAAAAAATATGTGTGCATCAAATTAGGAAGAAAAGCACTAGGACTCACATCCAACCCAAGTGGTGACAAGAAAATATATATGCTACATTGAGAAGGAAGGCATTAGGACTCACATCCAGCTCAAGAGGTAACAAAAGAATATATATGCTACATCGAGAAGGAAAGCACTGGGACTCACATCCAACTCAAGAGGTAATAAGAAAATATGTGTGTGTCACATTAGGAAGGAAAGCACTAGGACTCACATCAAACCCAAGCGATGACAAGAGAATATATATGCTACATCAAGAAGGAAAGCACTGGGACTCACATCCAACTCAAGAGGTAACAAGAAAACATGTGTGTGTCACGTTAGGAAGGAAAGTACTAGGACTCACATCCAACCTAAGCGGTGACAAGAGAATATATATGCTACATCAAGAAGGAAAGCACTAGGAATCACATCCAACTTAAGAAGTAACAAGAAAATACGTGTGATCTTATGCAAAAAATATGCATATTCACACAAGGGAATTTGTGGGGAATATGTGAATAGAATATGAAAATATGTGAAGGAATTGGAATCTAGGTACTGATTCAGAAATGAGAATTGAATTTTAGTTATCATTTTTGAAAAGAGAGTCGGAAGTCAGGGATCGACCTCGAAGATTAAGAATAGAATGTCATGCTCCAATAAAGGGGGTCTTATACCAATCTTGAAGATGGAGAGTCAAAATTTGGGTACTGACTTTGAGAGTCATATAAAAACAGTGTAGAGAGTTTGTGATGTTAAATTTGCAAAAATGTGTCATGTGAAAAGGTTGATTTTATTTAAGAAGATTTGTAGACTTTTGTGGGGTTTTGTGCAGAATGTGAAATTCTGCGGGGATGTGAAGAGAGTTAATGCATATAAAGATGGCTATGTTACGCACAAAAAGAGTAAGAAACTCCGAAACCGAGAGAATCCATTCAACAAATTCATTTTTTTTTTCAAAATATGTCTTCAAAATTTTAATCTTAATTGGTTGATTTTCAAAAGAAATTTGTTTTGCTGTGTATTCATTTGTGATTGTCTATGTTTTATTTATTGCTAAAGATTTGTTGTTTCGTTCTTCGTTCATTGACATTCTGAACCAATGCGTGGTTTGTGGCTTTCATCCATCACTCAAAAAGGCAATTGACAAAAAGACACATTTGTGAGAAAAATTTCCATTAATCTGCTTCAATAAAGATGGCACAGATCAAACATAGGCTAACGCTTAAAGAAGTACAATATATAGTCCATGTTGAATTACATCCAGAACATCTCATGCCATGAATACATTGTAGGCTGAGTATCTCAGATACATATCATGTTGCTATAAAAAAAGAAAGTGAACCCCTGACCCTCTATATCAGGTACGACGAGCTCCTGATTGAGTAGACCTTCTAAGCCATGCTCCAGGACAAGAGTTCCCTTCACATGTACTTAGAAGTACAACCCTCTCATAGCTCATAAGGTAGTAGCTCTTCCAGTTCCGGGTCTAGCTGAAATCCATATGGTCTTTTAATGTCGTCCATCCTACGGAAGGTCACGGACACCATACGGTGTCGTACCCCTGGAATGCAATGTTTAGCAACATCTACCCCATTTCCTTTCAAAACTAAGATTGAACCAACTGTCAGCAGAATCTATACAGTTCCTCAGAACTTTTCAGGGTCAATAATGTCAATCTCTTTCCCAAACAATATATTGCTCTTACTCAGAAATGAGACCGTGCAGAAGGGTCTTACAAAATCATGATGATCAATGTGAGGAGGTATGTAGTCTCCCTCATCATATATGTTGATGATGCAGCTGTTTGGGATGCAGGTAGCTGGCAGTATGCTCCATATGACCATTCTCTTGATCATCCACTTTATAATTGGAAGTAGTGGATCAACCTGGTCATGTCCAAGGATCCCTGGCAGATTTCTCTATCTGTCATTTGTAAAATTATAACAACTGCCACACTGAATGGTGATTCTTCCTTTTCCTCTCAACCATTTCTTCGGCTCAGAGTATGTTCTTTTCATGAGAAGGCCTACTCGGCCTCTATCCCTCAAATCCCAGATGCAGTCAAGAATGCTTTTTTTCATCACTCTCGGAGAAAACCCTGGTATACAACTCCAGGCCTTCTAGTATGTTGATGATTCTTCCTTGGACTTCTTCATAAAATTCAAATTCTTTTTTAATTACTTTGCTTATTTTGTAGTACTCCATCGTACTAGAAGTAGGTAGTTGCCGCAGGCGTTCCTCCCTCTAAACATCTGCATGAACCCAAACTGGCTCTGGCTGATCTGGAACACGAGACTCAGCATCTAGCTGGATGTACAGTCTTGGGCTCAATGGTACATACTGATTTGTCCCCAGAGGGACGTATGGCTCATCCATCATAAAATCTGAAGTCTGAGACCCATCGGTGCTGGAGGAATACTCTTCCAATGTACTAAAGCGTTGTAAATGTAGAACATTGCAATTCGGGCATTCTACAAACCCCCTTGTTGCTGATGTCACTGCAGGTATCTCAGCATTGCACGTCAGACAACCCTTGCATAAAACATCTGAAGCTGAAGGTGTCACTGGATCTGTTATGAACCCCGGTTCTTCATCTATGGTGGGTAAGCTAGCAAATGTTTCTTTCAAGACTGGATCATTAATATGTCCCTCAGGAATGGGGTGAGTAATTTGTTTTTCTCTCTTTGACGTCTGTGTTCTCGTAGAAAAGCCCTTTGTTTCTTGCGGCTGGCGTTTCTGCGTTGCGTACTGCTAAGAGAAGCATCTGACAGTCGTTCGTTATTGAGGGCTACTAAGCCTCAAGTTGGTGCAGCTACCACGGAGGGCAGACAGCTGGGCCCTTTCATCGGATCTTGCTCTATTATAACGTTCTTGCCTTTGTGTGATGCATTATCTTTGGAGGTCACCCTCAACAGTGAAGGAAATCCCTCTTTCTCCCTGTAGTTGACTACATTCATGAAAGGACCTTTGTAGTCCATGTCGACTGGTTAAAGTCCATGTTGAAGTCTATGGTACCGCCCTACGACACCATTTCTTCGTTTAGTGTGAGGCTACAGCCATCCTTGAAAGCAAAGATCAGCCTCTGTTCCGACTTTTTTCTGCAGACAACAGAAAAATGTCAGTGGGCCAAAAACTTGCATCAAGAATAAAATAAAGTATTTATTGAAGTAAATTTTAGCTTATATTAGTGAAATGAATTGTTTATTTATATATGAATTTTGTTTAATTTTTTGTAGAACATTATACTCAAAAGTGGAAAGAAGAAAATTTGAAACTTAAAATTTTTCATAATTTTCATTATATTGAGGTTAATTACAAAAATCAGACCCTATCATAGACATTTGGCCACGTAGATAACCCGAAAACAATCAAAGTTTCAAAGTTTCAAAGCAAGCGGAGGCAATCAGCATCAGATTGCGTAATAGGTTTTCAGATATTGTCCCTTTATTGGTAACATGGGTCTTTTCCCCTGGAAGTCCACTAACTGTTAGGCTCCTCCAATGTAGACCTTTTCAACGACAAATGGTCCCTCCCAAGTTAGCTCAAATTTTCCACCTATTTTCTGGCGTGCAAGAATAGGCCTTCTGAGCACAAGTTCAAGGTCACCAACTTTGAATGTCCTTGGGCAGACCAATTTGTCATGGGCTTGTACCATCTTTGCCTGGTAAAGCTCTAAATGTTGTTGTGCATCTAGTCATTTTCCCTCGAGACTCTCCAATTCTTTAAGTCTGGGTTTTTTATTTTTTCCTGTTGTGAGTTGGTTGGCAACATCAACTCTAAGAGACGGTCTCTGGACTTCTAGAGATAGCACAACCTCAGACTCGTACACGAGCATATAGGGTGTACACTGAGTGGGAGTTCAGAAAGTCATCTAGTAGGCCCTCAAGGCTTCTAATAGTTTGTTGTGCCAATCCCATTTGTTTTCATCCAGTATCTTCTTCAAAATTTGTACCAGTGTTTTGTCGAAGGCTTCAGCTAGACCATTTGCCTTAGGATAGTAAATTGTAGAGTATCTCCAATCTATCCCATGTCTTTTGGCGAAATAATTGATTTTGGTGTTCCTGAAAATTGTGTCATTGTCGGAAATTATTCTTCACAGTACTCCAAAATGGTAGACAAATTTGGCTTTTGAAAAAATTAGAGGATGTGCTGTGTTGTAACCTCACATAACAGTTCTGCCTCTACCCATTTGGAGAGGTAATCTGTAGCAGCAAGAATAAAATTGTGTCCTTTGGAAGATGAAGGGTCTATCAGACCTATTATGTCTATGCCCCAACACTTGAATGGCCACGAGGCAACAGTTGGGTGTAGTACATTCAGAGGCTGGTGTAAGACCACCCCATGAACTTGGCATTCGTGACATTTTCTGGCTATATCCATGCAGTCAAAGATCATTGCTAGCCAATAATATCCGAGTCTTATGATCTTCCTTTTCATTTTTGGTCCGGACTGGTGAGGGCCACACAATCCGACATGTACTATTTTGACAATATTTTGTGCTTCAGCTCTGCTCAAACACCGTAGCCACATTTGGTAGAATGATCTTCTGTATAGAAAGTTTCCCACCAGAGCGTAAGACATGGCCCATCTTGTGATATGGTGTGCTTTAGACTTGTCTTCTGGCAGAATTCTACTAACCTTGGTTTCAGAATTTTAAATTGTCCGGGGACTTGCTGGATGACGAGCTGGGAGTCGCCATAGATGGCAATGTTTCTTATATCCATTGATATTGTCATTCCCAATCAGGTGATTAAAGCTTCATATTTTGCTTCATTGTTGGTGCACGACTCTGTCAGGTGGTATGAGAACCTCAACATACCCTTATCTGGTGTGATAAAGACTAAACTGATCCCTGCTTTGCCTGGTATAACTGTGCCTGATTCTTTGAACTTTTTGGCTGACGAAGTGCTATCAAAGTACATTTTCTAGCATTACATACCGAAAAATTCAACTTGTAGTATTTGCTCATCTGGTAACTAGTCGTTGAGAGAGGACCCAGCTGGTAGTGGGTGTGTAGTGAGAAAGACTCCTAGTATTTGTCCCTTGATAGCACGGAGGGGAATAAAAGTTATGTAAAATTGTAATAAGATCATTGATCATCTTGCTAGACTCTGAAGAGTGTTGGTTGGGTCATCAAATGTTGCAACGGATTAACTTTCGAGATCAGGATAAACTTATGAGAAAGCATGTAATATCTAAGCTTTTGGGCAGTGAAAATTATCTCCGTAGGTTTTAGGCGACAACTCAAGTAGTAGAGTGCATTTTTTTACCCTCGTCATTGACTTGGGCTAAGAGGGCTCCAAGAGAGTCGTCTAAGGCCGCAGTATAAAGTATCAAAGGTTTCCCTAGGATAGGGGCTGCCAAGACAGGAGGTGTCATTAAATATTATTTAACATCTTCAAAGGGCTACTTGCATTTCTCTTCCCAAAAAAATTTGGCATCCTTTTTAATTAATGTCTAGAAAGGCTAACACCTATCTGAGAGATTAGAAATAAAGCGTCTCAGATATGCCAACTTCCCCGGAAAGGAACGTAGTTATTTTAAGGTTTTAAGAGGAGGCATTTCCAAGATAGCTTTAATTTTATCCGGATCAATCTCAATTACCCGATGACAGACAACAAATCCCAGAAATTTCCCGGAGGTAACGTCAAAGACACACTTTAAGGGATTCATTTTAAGGTCATATTATCGTAATCGTTCAAACACGATCCTCAAATCGTACAAATGGTCTTTTTTTTGTTTACTTTTGTTGACAAAATCATCCACATAGCATTCTACTTGGTTGTGAATGAGGTTGTCAAAAATCTTTGTCATTGCATGCTGATATGTTGCTCAAGCGTTCTTTAGGTCGAACGACATCATGTGTAGCAGAAATTTCCGATCGATGTTCTGAAGGCTATAAGTGTTGCATCCTCAGGAGCCATTTTGATTTGGTTGTATCCCGACGATTCGCCCATGAAGGAGAAAATTTCATGTGTTGAAGTGATATCCACCATCATCTCTAGTATGGGTAGTGGAAACTCGTCTTTTGGACATGCCTTGTTCAAATCTCTGAAGTTGACATAAATACAGATCTATCCATTTTTCGTCTTAACAGGTACAATGTTAGCTAACCATGTGGGGTACTGCTCTTCTTTCACAGAGTTGGTGTCTGTTAATTTCTTCACCTCGGCGATGACTTGTTGCTTTATTTTCGAGCCGCATTCTCCTGGGAGCTTCTTTTACTGGGGTTATATTCTTGTCCACCCCGAGTTTATGGACTGCAACTTCTGTAGATAGTCCTGGCATTTCATCGTAGCTCCATGCAAAGCAATCTTTAAATTCTATTAATAGTTTGATCAATTCTGAAGATTCTCCTTCATTGAGTATAGAACTTATAAACATAGGTCGGGGTTTTTCTTTTGTCCCAAGGTTAATCTATTTCAAGTCATCCATCGTAGATTTAATTTCCTCCTCAAATTTTGGGGAGCATCTTCTATTGCTTGATCATTAGAGTCATACTCTATATCAAGGCAATCCTCTTCTGACTCATGAGTAACAACCATGCAAAATTTAGAATCATCGACTAGTCTGACTGTACCAAATCTGAGACCTTCTTTTAAATTTGGAGTTCAACTTTTACCATTCCATAACTTTTCAAAAAGTTGAAATTTATCTTTTGGCATTTATTTTGGTAAGTGTCTCTATTGAATTAACTTTTGAACACATTGCAAGAAGTAACCAAAAGGCAATTTCATTAATTCATTAAGATCATCATCCAAATTTACATGTTTTTCAAGCTCAGTAGAGGTAGAAGCACGACAAAATTTGATTGGCTTTGAACCAACACTATGGACTTCCTTGACCTCTAAACTCTTGACCTTTTGAGGGAGAATCAAAGTAAGGGTCATAACATTCACAGAGTGGTTTATCCAATCATACATTGTCTCATATTCATTATTTTATGTATTTTCTAAGAATATCTCATACTGAGGTCTCTTCCATCTTGTCATCATTGTCTCGTCTTCAGAACTATCTTCATCACCAATGTTGATGGTTGGCCTAGTCTGTTCAACAAACAAATTGATCCTTCCTCGTCCACGTCCCCGGCCTCGACCTCAGGTGCACAAACTAAAAGAACCTTCACCAACTCATTATAAGGGAGTGGTGGAAGATTATTGAAGCGGAGTTTAATGGCATCCTCTTTGTAACTCTTCTAAATCTTCATCTTTGTTTGTGATAACTTCATGAGAGAAGACAGTCCTCTTTGGAGGCGCGTAGTAGGCAGCATCTTCATGAATACCAACTTCATGCACAGAATATGGTTGTAAGTCTCCTTTAACGCAATTTTCTTGACCATCTTTACAGTATTTGATGCATTGGTGTAAAGATGATTGAACCATATTGTGCTCATGAATCCATGGTCGACCCAGCAGAGCGTTAAAAGAGGTCTCAGCGTCGATGATATGAAATTTAGCGGTTGTCAAGAGTTCTCCAAGCTTCAAAAGTAATTTAATTGATCCAAGGGCTCTTTCTCCCTTTTGGTTGAATCCTCTTAACATCATTTGATTGACCGTAAGCTCTTGACCTTCAATATCCAAATAGGCTAATGTTCGTAGGCTCATCAAGTTAAGAGATGATCCATGTTATACTAATACTCTAGACAACACAAATTTGTCGATGTTGGCGGAGATGTAAAGTGAACGATTGTGGTCGGTGGTATCGAGCAGCAAGTCTTCATCTGCGAAGGTCACCCTTGGTTGTTCTTTCAACAAATAAACTTCATCTAAGGATGTGCTGGCCAACTAAGCTAAGCAAATTTCTGGTTCAAGCAAAGCTGTAAACAGAGACTCTCTCTTCTCCTTTGACAGGATCAGAGCATCGTAGATGCTTAATCGGGTCGGCAACTTCCTAAGATGAGCTAGCACGTTGTATTCTATTTTTTATGATCCTTTAATTTTGTCTTGATCATGTGGTTCTTCCACTGGTGGAGGTGGGGGTATCTCCTCTCGAGTCATTATCTGCATTCCTTTATCTATTGGAGTTGTTCTTCGTGGTAACACTTTTCCGCTCCTCAAGTTAATCTTCTTGAAATATTATTGTTGAATCTTCCGGTGTCTCTTCCTCTTCGTCGAAAAGATCTAAGTTGAAGGTAAGCAGTGTACCGTGATGCTTGAAATTTGGCTCCTCGTTATCAGTGCTGTCGTAAATAGTATCATTGATGTCTTCTTTGGACCTGACAATGAGTTCATCAGACTCAAGTATAATTTGAGGATCATTTTGGGGATCGAGATCAAAGTCAGATTGGTCATAATCAGTTATGGTATCACCATAACCAGTTAAAATGTAGTCAAAGTTATAATCATTATATTCATAAGACCCCCGAGGGACAAACAGATAATCATACAAAGTCAAGGGTTCGAGGATTTTCTTCCCCGAATCCGAGACAACTAATCTGGTAGAGGCGGCCCATATCCTACCCCTTCGTGTTATCAATCTTTGTAGTGATGCTTCTCTTTTTCTTCTTTGTCCTTGACGATGACGGTTGTCCTAACGAAACCTTCATCTCGAGCTTGGTATGTTGCGGACTCTGAATGGAGGCTTGTTTTGATGCAGACTGGATCTTGTTCAGTATTTTCTTCGATGATCTTCTATAGACCTCATTCCATTCTTATTCTCTGGCATACACAGCAGATTCTTTTGATGGATCCTGTATTTGATTGAGAGCCCTCTTGAGTTCATCTCAAGTTGTACTCCATCCATCTATTCCAGTAAACAGATCATTTGGGGAGATTGGTTTGGCCGAAATCATATTTATGGAACCTTTTTTAGGTTCTTTTAAATATTCTTTCGGGATTGTTATGTTCCCTTCTTTAAGGTTCCTCTCGAGCCAGTCTTTAAATACAAAGCATTTTTCTATAGTGTGCCCAAGCAACCGGTGGTATGGGCAATAGTTTGGTTCATTCTTCTTATCCACCTCTTCAGGCTTCTTCGGATTTGGTAATCTGAACTCTTGCTTCTTCATCAGACTTCTGAATATTTTAGGTATAGCTTCATCTTTGAAATAATACAACTTTTTGCGTCATTCTGACAGGGATATTTTCTTATCCCCTATTCAAGGTAATCCTTTTTTTGGAAGAGTAGAGCTTCACTATTTCTCGTGTTTCCACAGCTGGCTTGGAAATGTGTTATATGTTGTCTGGAATTCCCAGTCCCATCAAATATCTTGAAGTTTGCGGGTCACAAAACCCTTGGGGAAAGGTACGGCATCGAATTCCTCTGAGTAAGGTCTACCCTTTAGAACCAATGCACCACCCTTTGATTGGGTTAAGGCATCTCGCACTTGTTCAACCATCTGCTTGAATTACTTTTTTTGTATAGCACCTATTGGAGAATCCTTTCTATGTTGCTTGTCTTTGTTTGCTGAAGCAACCACTCTTCTTTCATCTGTGATGTGTATGATTTCTGGCTAATTGATCTCTGGAAAAGCCAATTGCGGCGCTTGTGATTGCCCCTGAATAGTGGTCATGGCGGTCATGGCTGCGGTCATCTCTTCTATTCTTTTCTCCAATAGACTAACTTGCTCATCCCTTAGAAGGATAGCCCTACGCAACTCATATACGGCATTCTCTTCGGTGTAAGGTTGAGCCTCACACCCAGATGTGGCGGCTCTTGTTTCAATTACATGGATATCCATGAAATCTTCCCCCAAGTAATCATTGTAATCAAAAGCTCAGTTATTACTATCGACGGAAACTCCGTGCTCTCGAGCTAACTCAGAAATCTTGATCCTGAGTTTCTCAACTTTCTCTTCCATTATTGATTCCTTGATTGCTTTAAAATCTAGAGGACCCTGATGGACATCTTCTACTTGCTCCTCCATCTCGCTGGCTATTGTTGCGACAATGTCAGATATTTCAGACCCTGGTTTCAATTCCTGTTCTTGTCCCGTAGGCTCACTGAACTGTATCGGTGCAGCGACCTTGGGGACCCATTCCCTTTTCTTTTTCAACGATGATGTCTCAAAACGGAGTATCTTAATAGAAACATCATTATGTCGAGAGAAATTATGCTCCCCATGGTGTAGACCGGCTACAGTGTCAGGTAATCGTGTTGTCTTTACCTTTGGGATTGTAGAAATATCTCCTTAATGGGTGACGGGTAACATTTTTGGACCCGTTCTTGACTTAACCAGTTGATGGCCTGCAGTCCTGGTGGCGGTACAATTAGTAGTAATTATTGCAGTATCAATTATGTTCCCTAAATGGGACCAAACGGGGATACAAGTAGGTGGCGCTCTAGTTGTCTTGTGGGACTGTCTGGCGGATTTGACGCCCCTGAATATTTTCTTTTACATGCGAGGAGAAATTGCATCTCCTACTCGTTTAAGTAACTCACTAACTAAACATCCTTCTTTGGTAGCTAGCCTTTTAAAAACTGCACTAAATCGGGTGATAGAAGTGAATTTCTTTCTCTCCTCATCGTGTCCATGAAGTGGTGGTATTGCGACAGTGATTCTCCAAATACTCTCATATCCATCGGTATCCATCAGAGGATGGAATCTACTCCCTTGTAGGAGTAGATAAATTTCTAGTAATACTTCTTCATCTTGATGAGGCTCCTCCTCAACGGGTGTCTTTTTAGGAGCCTGACCTTTGATGGCCCTCCGAACTCTTATGTTGTGGTTCCTCTTTTGAATTCTGGTCAGCGTTACAGTCCTCGAGCTTGATTCGATTTCATACACGGGTGATGAGACAGTTGATCCCTCAGTCGGATCCTCAATGATCATTACTTCTTTTGCCTTAGCAGCAGCGAGAATAATAGGTTTAGCGGGTGTCATGGTGCCAATAGTTTTAGACTTCTTGCAGGCAAGGAAGTCTTGAAAGAAGTTCAGGTTGAATTTTACAGATGGTTCTTGTATTTTTGGTGCGGCAATCTTCATCACTACAAATGAGGGTTTTCCGAGGATGACCTCGAGATCTTCAAATCTGGCTCCAAATTTGATGGTAGGAGCGAGGTTACAGGCTTTATGGCTCGTTGGCAGGTTGCAGGAAAAGGTCAGCGTTGGGTAGGACATTGCAACAAGCTTGAAAACAGAGAGTTTCAGGGTTAGCTATATGGTCAAACCTCGTAATTTTTTAGTGCAAGCACTGAAAGTAGAGGTTGATCTGTAAACCGGGTGGGTCTTAATTTATGGGTAATTTAAAATTTTGTTTAAGAAAAATCAAGAGGTGTAAAATTTAATTAATATAATAAAATTATAAAGTGCGTGCAACACAATATGATTTGGTTTAATTTGCAAAATAGCAAATCAAATTTGGAAGGGAGATGCGAAGTATTTTAGGACCCAGTGCGAGACCCATTTAGTGGCAGATAATACCCATGTGGAACTAGTCCACCGACACACTTAACGGGGATCCGACCCCACATGAAAATTTAAAGAGTTCTTAACGACCTCCTGAACCCCTCTATTCAAAGATGGTTGAACAGATAGTCCTGAAATCCAAGGAGTTAGTTGTACTTTCGCAAGACAGAAATGAGTAAAGTATGTCAACAGAAGAAGGGTAATTTGGTCCAAGAGGGACATGGACATATTACCGATGTGTGAAGATAATATTTCTTCATTTATATGGAGAGAAAAGCTAGTCCCCAGCGGAGTCTCCAGAAGTTGTCGGCGCTATTTTTTTGTTGGAGAGTTGCCCTTAAGAAGCTGTCGGTCACCAGAATCAAAATCTCGTCGCCAGCTTTAGAAGGACGTTTTAATTTACATATATATTTAGTTTTAGAAAAATATTAAATCAAACTAACCCCATATTTTTTTACAGTTTAAATGAAAGAGCATTGTACCTCAAATTTTATATCTATTTCAAAGTATAAACACAAAACTTGAGAATGAGGCTCGATCAAATAAACTAAGGAATATATGGAATTGTTTGGTTTGCAAAACCTTTCTATTTGTTGATAAGTTCTCCTATTTAATATAAAGAATTAAATAAGTTTTATATTAAGCTGGGTTCGGACATGCTTCCTATAAGGGAAAACCCCTATAGTTAATTACTTCTTAAATGACCAAAGTCACATAAGAAGACACTCAATCAAAATCAGATAATATTATCTTTAAGGAGTTTCAAAGGGTAGGAATTTTCAATGAGATTGGACGTAGAGGTTTGAAAGGGGATTGGTTCAAATTTGGAACATTTTATTGTAGAGTTCAAAGGAGGAAGAACTAGGGGATGTCATGGATTCAGAGGGGAACCCTGGTGACTTCCCAAGCTATTTTAATGTTTGGCTTCAATTTTGAGGAGAAATATTTAGGTGTTTCGTCTTGCCAATTTTATTATTTAGAGCTTACATTCGTGTGAAACGATCGCACAAATAGCCTGGAAGATGTGAGGATTCAGGTCGTGACGGATGACAACCTCGGAATCCTAAGACGAGTTAGGGCTTATATTGTATAGCTGGGTTGTACAAAGGCTTAAAAATCAGTTGAGGATTTACGTTGCATAAGCAAGCAACCTCAAAGTCTTGTGGCTTTGTCATTTATATCTAAGGAAGATTGGTTTAGCTGGCGAAGACAGGTTTTGCTGTTGAAGATGGTCGTGCTGCCCACCATGCTAGTTCCAAGCTTCTTGCTATGATGAGTTTGAGTTTTCTACTATGTCAAGTTATGATGTCAAATCATATGGCCCTATGGTTGAAGTTCTTTAAATTTAATGAGGGCATGTTAAAGTTAATTAGAGAGACACCGGTTAGGATTCTACGGTTCCCTCGTTTTGGCACCACTATTTTCTATTGGATTCACTTAGTCTAAATGAACTTACTAAACTCAACTTAATGAGTTCCATAATTTTAGTTAGACCATGGGAAGTCTCACTAGCAATCGTAGGTTACCTCCTCCTAGGAATTCCCGATCATCCAATAGAGACATCTTAATTTACTTGCAATTGTAGTTTTGTGTGATGTTTGTGATTAAATTTTGATTTGTTTTAGATTTTAAGTGTTAAGTCGGTGAATTTTATCTTGGTTGATTTTAGTTTTAGTTTTGGTTTTGGTTTTGTGGCTATCCTGATAGTTTTAGTTTTCATGTAGGGTGAGATTGTTGTTTAGCATGCAAATTTGCAGGTATAAAAGTACAGTGTGAAGATACAAGAAAGACAACGCTTAAAACTGTAAAAGCGTACCTGGCGAGTCTTCTCGTTCCACCAACTGAAACTTAAAAGGCATGTTAAGGCAGTTTATATGAAACAGGGAAGTAAAATTTTGAGGACCTACCTAACCCTAGGTCATATCTTGGTGGGTCCTTAAAAGTTTAATTAAGGATGATTTTGTCAAGCAAAACATATTAACTTTAGTAGATCTCCGAGGTATCCAACATATCTAGAGAAAGAAGCAAGTTTGTGCTACTCTCTCACTGCCTAGTGGAAAATCCTAAGTTCTTTTAAACTTAATGTTGCTTAATAATTCATCCTGTAAATACCCTTAGTGCTCAGTGAGCATTGATGTCTCAATTATCCCAAAAAATAAGGTAATTATCATTTGTAATTTTATTTTTAATGTTATGTGGGTGAAGACCCTTAACGAGGCAAGTTAATGTTATTGGAACACTTAGCCAAATTTTGGTCCTAATTGGACTTGTAGAGTTTGAAATTTTTTTTAATTTTAATTGTTTTTGTTTTCTAATCCTCATTTAATCAGTCTTTATTTAACTTAGATTACTACTAAGCCCTTAAGACCTAGGCGAGTCTCTTAATTAGTTTTGAAAAGGTTAAGCTTTAGGTGATAATGATTCATTATTTGAATTTCATTTGAAAATCAAATAGGGGTATTAAATTGATTAATTATTTACTTCAAAAGTCATACCACTAAGTCCTAGGTTCATTTTATTTTAATAAACTTCCAAATTTTAATAATCTAGAAATTTATTAACATATATTTTAAATTAAGAAAGTGAGGTTGATTTCTACCAATTAACCCGATCTTTTTCGAACATCCAAATAAACTGATTAAGATCAGTGATTGCCCATTTCCCTCCTTGAATTAAGCCTAAATGTTAATTAAGGCTAAATTTCCAAAATTACACATTTGCCCCTAAGGCTTTAACACTTCATAATTCATCAAATTTAATCCAAATGACTTTGAAATTTTTATCCGACCTCATTCATGGGTCAATTAAGACATCATGGGAGAAAATGTGATTTTTCAAAATTTAATTTAATTTATATAATTATTTTCATGCAAAAATAGGATTCTTTAAAGAAAATTTCTAACTTTACCAAGGTAAATCCGAATCTCTTAAAACTTTTACTCAAGGTAGACCTACTCTAGTGAAGCTTTTGGACCAAATTTCATAATTTTTTGAATTTTATTTGAATTTTAAGAATTATTTTAAGTTTAAGGGTATTTTTTAAATATAAAATATTTTAAATGGGGAAAATTAAGTTTTGTATTTTTGAAAAAACTTTATGAGGTCAGCAGACCTAGAGGAGAAAATTTTATATTTTTTTGAGTTTTGTTTGATTTATTGGAATTTTTTTTAGTGAAAATCTATTTTAGCCTTTAAAAATTATTTTTAAGCTTTAAAACTCAGTATCTTTATTTAGAAAATCAGAAAAAATATCCTAATTGTTCCTAAGGGCTTAGGAAGTAATTTAGAACATTTTCATGAATTTTATTATCTTTTTTTATTTTTAATTATTTAAATATTTAAAAATAAGCTAAAAAATAAGTTTTTTTTTAAATACCATTTTTTTTAGAAAATATCCCTGTTCAGAGAGAACTCAAAAAATAAGTTTTTGTAAATTTTTTAGTTATATTTTGATTTTTTAAAAATCATTTAAGTGCTAAAATGATATTTATCTTTAAAAAATCAACTTAAGTTACCAAATGAACTCAAAATGCTTTGGAAATTTTATGATGAGTTCTATGGATCCTAAACAAATGTGGAGATAAAAAATTAAGTAATTCTATTATTTGTCTTTTTAAAAATTAATTTTAATTATTTTTTAGGTTTGGTGAAGATTAAATGTATTCTTAATGACTTAACTCATGAAATTATGTCCGAGTCCTCTGGTCATAGTGAACCTTTCAAAATTTTCTTAAAATTTCTTGAGCAATATGATAATTATCATGATTAATTTATGCAAATAATAGACATAAACTTGAAAAATATAGATCTCTTTCTAGGAACCTCCTCTGACTTTGAAAAGATCAGAGGATGTTCCCTAAGACAGAGGCAACAACATTCTAAAATTTCAAGTCATGGTAATGCTACTACATGCATGGAGAATCAAAACATTCAAATCAGTGTTTAAGTAATTAATAATAAAATATGCATCAAATGGACTCCAAATCATTTCCACATTGTTCTCCTCTATTAACTGAGCAAGAAGGTATTTTTAATTTATTTTTATGATTTTTCTACACTAAGATATGAATTTTAAAAGCTAGGGCTATTTATTTAAATAAGAAAATCCTTATTTTTCTATTTAAATGCGCGACGCTAACTGTATCCTAGGCAGCTCCCAAGGCATGTGTGGCACGCTCTGGTTGAATGTCGCCATCCACGTAGCCGCTGACTCGGCCCGTGATTCGTGTAAGAAAATGTTGAACTGCCATCCACGCTCCTTCGTTCAACCGATATAAGTGCAATCGGACGGCTCCCCATCATCTTCCTCAATAGAGTGATCTGGTGACCGTCCACACTAATACCCTAAGATCCCAGCCTAAAGTCAAGCAAATCACCTCGGGTTTGATCCTATCGACTCGTCTATGTGAGACGAAGAAAATACATACGATAATTATTCAATTAAATTAAGCCTAATCAAATGTAGAATCCAAATAGGCTCTGGAGGAAAAGGACTCAATACCTTGGCTCTGAGAAGAGAAGCTTCGATCAGAGAGTCTCAGCACATTTTTTAGGGTCGAAAGAAGCTAGGGATTAAGCCTATTGCTATGGTGAAACGTCTAGACCCAAATTCGACCAAGGCCGATTTCAGGTGTTGATCAAAGTCTATACCAGGGGCTCTATAAAAGAGGGATTTGATGGGGATTTGGCTTCTTTCAATGTTGTGAAGGTGTGGGTGAGTTTAATTTGAGTTTGGTGGAGTTTAGAGGTTTGGAGAGCTTTGTCCCATCTCTGGTAAGATTTTGAGCACAAAAATTGGGCTCCGGTAAGGGGATTCAGGGCAATGTGGTGGTCGGGTTGCACTGAGGAGGTCTCAAAGAGGCTTTCGGAACAATTTAGGGAAGTCTCTTAGAGGAATTTTCAGCTCTCTCCCCATGGTCGTGGAGGGCAGCATTTTATTAAAATGGCCTTAAGCTTGCTGCCTTGACCAATTGCGGCGTGAAATGTGCTACCTAAGTGGAGGGCAGAGAGGCTCTAAGCTCCAATTTGGATGAGGTGGCCTTTAGGTTTGAATTGGGTTTAATACCATGGGGGTGGCTCTCGATTTGTCCATTTTTTGGCCACTAGGCCGGCCGGCCAGGGGGAGGTGGCTAGGAGCTCAGGGAACCCAGGTGAATATGTCACAACTATTTGATGATTTTAGGCTTTATTTTGGAAAAATATCCAAGGCTTAAGAAAATATGGCATTAAATCCCTTAATTTAGGGGACCTTTTGTCCATGGCTTAGCTTAGGTGGTTTCATGTGGTTTAGGCTGGCCACTAGGGTCTAATTCATGGTTGTGGAGTCATTAATTTGATGACTTTAGGATAGTTAGGCCACCTTTAATGCATGGGTTCAATGTGGCAAGTGATCAAAACATGGGTTTGGGCTATGCTACCCATGTCAATTGACCCAATTAACTGATCAAAATTATGTATATGATTGTTATGAAGATCTTCGGTGAAGGGTTGAAGTGATTTTGAGTTCAATTGGTGAGGTAATTTGAGGAAATGTTTGAAATTTGGTCAATTTAGGCATGTTGGGCTAGACATGGATCTAGGTTGGCTAGCCTTGGGCTAAGTCCAAATTGAATTGTCCAAATGATCAAGGGAGATGTTGTGAAGATTTTTCATGCATACATAGGGTGGAAATTTTGGGGTTAAGGCCCTCAATTTGGTGAAGTTTGAGAACATGAGTAATTTGAGGCAAAATTGGGGATTTTTGGACTTAAGTTAAAATTAAATGAAATTGGGGCTTTAATAAGGCAAATTGAAGGTCAAATTTGATGTGTAGGAATGTTATGAAGATTTTTCAACACAAATTGTGGCAAATGGAGTAGGCCATGGGTTCAATTTGGTGGAACCAAGTCATAGGGCCAAAATTGGGTTTTTGGTTCAGCTTAAAATTAGGTTCAAATCATAGACTGATTGGCCTTGGATTTGGTCTAGATTGGTCACATAAAGGAGGAATTTGAGTTTAGAATTGAAATTGGGGGAAATTGAGACCAATTGGATAGACATTTGAGGTAATTTGGGGAAAATAAGGGCCTTTAAAGGGCAATTTTGGGGTTTTGGTCAAAAGTGGTCAAATTGACCAAATTGGGTCATGTGATAGTTGAGAAAAATGAGATTGGGAATATTTGGGAGGTTTTGAGAATTTTTTAGGTATTTTGGAATTTTTGGAATTTTGGACTAAGGAGGGGGGCATTTTGGTAATTTGGCCAATTTTGGTGATTTTGGGTAGTTTTGGTGTTTTTTGTGTTTGAAGTGATTTTTTTTTTAACCAACTTGGGTTTTTTGGGTAAATTTGAAAATTTTGGCCAAATTTAGGGTCTCAAGTGTATCTAGGTACTTTGGGGAAATTTAAGGGCAAAAGGCTAGGTTGGGTATCTTGGTAGAGTTGAGGTACCAACCATCATTAATAAGCTATGGGCCTATGGAAACCCCATTTTGGGTCCTCTATGTAGTGGTCTTAGCCAAACCCTAGCATAAGGCTAATGGGTTTAGGGGGCCACCTACATGAGTCTCCCAAAAGTATCAAGGGACCAAAGTCATAAAATTTTGGGTTTAGGGTAGTGAGTGATTGTGAGTGCAAGTATGTGTCTTAAGCCCTAGACCAACACCCAGGGTCAACCCTAAGGTCCAGCAGTCCTAAGGGTGACTCTTCTTGAGCTCCTCCATGATGACCCCACCTACTAAGTGCTAGAAGTTAGGATCAATATGTGGAACTTTAAGTCGAGTACAAAAAAGGGTAGAATTTCTAATGGTGAGGGTTCCTTGTCTAGTTTTCTAAGAATAGTCAATAGGAAAGTCCTATGGCTAGACTTTAGGCTACTAAAGAGGAAAAACTAAACCTCAACCAAAAGTGAGGTCAACAAATGGAACCTCAATAGGTGTGGTGTCCTGGGCAAGCTCACCGCGCATATTGGCGTTGATCGACGAGATCAACAAAAACCAATACAAACTCTTAAGTCAACAAACCTAGAAGTATGTGTAGAGTTGTGTGTGTGATTTGTTTTTGCTGGGGAATTAGCAGGTGATCATCTGATAGAAATCAAGGAGTAGGGACTCTCGCTGGGGATCGGAGAGTGAATTTTGAGTTATGAAATTTTAGGTATTTATAATGGATGAGAGTCAGTATATAAGTGTTGACCCCTAGGTGGGAACTGAAATTTGGGTATCAATCCCGAAATAAGAATCAGATGAAACAATCCATTTAAGGTGGTCATGAAACTGATTTCAAAAGATGAGAATAAGATTGTATGGGAGGACCGAATCGAGATGGAAAACACAGAGGCTCATATCTAGGTCAAAAGGGTAACAACAGTGTAGAAGACGGCAACCATTAAGGATATGTCTCCAGAAAGAAGGGATTGTACTAGTTCGAGTTACCGCTGGGAGTTATATTTGAACTGACATTTGACAGGGAGAATATATAAGTCACGTTAGGAAGGAAAGCACTGGGACTCACATCCAACCCAAGCGATGAAGAAGAAAATATCTACTACATTAAGGAGGAAAGTACTGGGACTCACATCCAACTTAAGAGGTAACAAGAAAATATATGTGTCACGTTAGGAAGGAAATAACTAGGAATCACATCCAACCCAAGAGGTGACAAGAGAATATATGTGCTACATCGAGAAGGAAAGCGCTGGGACTCACATCCAACTCAAGAGGTGACAAGAAAATATATGTGTCACGTTACAAAGGAAAGCACTAGGACTCACATCAAACCTAAGAGGTGACAAGAAAATATATTGCTACATCGAGAAGGAAAGTGTTGGACTCGCATCCAACTCAAGAGGTAACAAGAAAATATATACTTCACATTAGGAAGGAAAGCACTAGGACTCACATCCAACCCAAGAGGTAACAAGAAAATAT
>NEWO01000299.1:153908-231136 GCA_003013225.1 Phalaenopsis aphrodite
AAGAGGTAACAAGAAAATATATGTGTCATGTTAGGAAAGAAAGCACTAGGACTCACATCCAACCCTAAGAGGTGACAAGAGAATATATGTGCTACATCGATAAGGAAAGCATTGGGACTCACATCCAACTCAAGTGGTAACAAGAAAATACATGCGTCACATTAGGAAGGAAAGCACTAAAAATCACATCCAACCCAAGAGGTGACAAGAGAATGTAGTGCTCTTATGCAGAAAACATGCAGATTCACACATGAGAATTCGTGAGGAATATGTGAATAGAATATGAAAATATGTGAAGGAATCAAAATTTAGGTACTGATTCAGAAATGAGAATTGAATTTTAGTTATCATTTTTGAAAAGAGAGTTGGAAGTCAGGAACTGACCTTGAAGATTAAGAATAGGATGCCATGCTCCATGAAAGGGTGTCTTATACCAATCTTAAATATGGGGAGTCAAAATTTTTGTACTGACTCCAAGAGTCATATGAAAACAGTGTAGAGAATTTGTGATGTTAAATTTGAAAAAATGTGTCATGTGAAAAGATTGATTTTGTTGAAGAAGATTTGTAGAGTTTTGTGGGGTTTTGTTTAGAATGTGAAATTCCACGGGGATGTGAAGAGAGTTAATGCAGATAAAGATGGTTGTGTTGCATGCACAAAGAGTAAGAAACTCTGAAACCAAGAGAATCCTCTCAACAGATTCATTTTATTTTCTTGTTGTTTTTATCACATTTAATTTTTCAAAATATGTCTTTAAAATTTTAATTTTAATTGGTTGATCTTTAAAAAAAAATTGTTTTGTTGTTTATTCATTTGTGATTATTTTTTTTAATCTTTTTTATTGTTAAAGGTTTGTTGTTTTGTTTTTCATTCATTGAAATTCTGAACCAATGGGTGGTTCGTGGCTTCCATCCATCACACAAAAAGGAAACTGACAAAAGGGCACATTTTTAGAGAAATTTTCATTAATATGCTCCAATAAAGATGTCACAAATCAAACATAGGCTAACGCCTCAAAAAGGTACAATATATAGTCCATGTTGAAGTACACCCAGAACATCTCATGTCATGAATACATTGTAGGCTGAGTATATCCGATACATATCATGTTGCTATAAAAAAGAAAGTGAACCATCTGACCATCTTTATCAGATACAATGAGCTCCTGATCGAGAAAACCTTCTAAGACATGCTCCATGATAAGAGTTTCCTTCGCATGTACTTATAGGTACAACCCTCTCATAGCTCGTACAGTAGTAGCTCTTCTAGTTTTGGGTCTGGCTGAAATCCATATGGTCTTTTGTTTTCGTCCATCCTACGGAAGGTCATGGACAACCTATAGTGTCGTACCCCTGGAATGCAATGTTTGGCGACATCTGCTCTATTTCCTTTCAGAACCAAAACTTAACCAACTAACAACGGAATCTCTACAGTTCCTCTGAACTCGTCAGGGCCAACAATGTCAATCTCTTTCCCAAATAAATATTTCTCTTGCTCAGAAATGAGACCGAGCAGAAGGGTCTTACAAAATTATGATGATCAATATGAGGAGGTATGCAGTCTCCCTCATCATATATGTTGATGATGTAGACATTTGGGATACAGGTAGCTGGTAATATGTTCCATCTGACCATTCTCTTGACCATCCACTTTATTATAGGAGGTAGTGGATCTACCTGATCATGTCTAAGGATCCCTGTCGGATTTCCCTGTCTGTCATTTGTAAAATTATAACAACAGCCGCACTGAATGGTGATTCTTCCTTTTCATCTCATCCATTTCTTTGGCTTAGAGTATGTTCTTTCCATGAGAAGGACTGCTCGGCCTCTATCTCTCAAATCGAAGATGCAGTGAAGAATGCTTCATTCTTCACTCTCGGAGAAAACCCTGATATACAGTAATCTTCACATAAAGGCAAGAACGTGATAATAGAGAAAGATCCAATGGAAGGGCGTCTGCCCTCCATGGTAGCCACACCAGCCGGGGGCCTAGTAGTCGCCAATAATGAATGACTGCTAGATGCTTTATCTGTGGCAGTCACCCTCAGCAGTGAAGGCAATCCGTCTTTTTTTCTGCAGCTGACTACATTCATCAGAGGACCTTCGTAGTCCATGTCAACTTGGTTAAAGTTCATGTTAAAGTCTATGGTACCGCCCAGCGGCGCCATCTCCTCATTCAGTGTGAGGCTCCAGCCATTCATAAAAGCAAAGATCAGCCTCTGTCCCGATATTTTTCTACAAATGACAGGAAAAATGTCAGTGGGCCAAAACTTGGTATGAACAAGAACAAAACAAAGTATATTGAAGTAAATTTTAGCTTATTTTAGTGAAATGAATTGTTTACTTATAAATGAATTTTATTAAATTTTTATGGAACATTATACTCAAAAGTGGACAGGAGAAAATTTGAAGTTTAAATTTTTTTCTGAAAATTTTCATTATATTGAGGTTAATTACAAAATTTGGACCCGGTCATAGACATTTGGCAACATAGATAACCCCAAAACAATCAAAGTTTCAAAGTTTCAAAGCAAGAGAAGGTAAGCAGCATCAGGTTGTGTAATAGGTTTTCAGATATCGTCCATTTATTGGTAACATAGGTTTTTTCGCCCTGAAAGTCCACTAACTGGAAGGCTCCTGCTGTGTAGACATTTTCAACAACAAATGGTCCATCCCAAGTTGGCTCGAATTTTCCACCTATTTTCCGGCGTGCAAGAATAAGCCTTTTCAGCACAAGCACGAGGTCACTAACTTTGAATGTCCTTGGGACGACCAATTTGTCATGGGCTTGTACCATCTTAACCTGGTAAAGCTCCAAATGTTGTTGTTCTTCTAGTCGTTTTCTCTCGAGACTCTCCAGTTCTTCAAGTCTGAGTTTTGCACTTTCCTCCGTTGTGAGTTGATTGGCAACAGAGACTCTGAGAGATGGTGTCTGGATTTCTAGCGGTAGCACGACCTTAGCTCTGTACACGAGCATATAGGGTGTACACTGAGTGGGAGTCTTGAAAGTCGTCTGATATGTCCATAAGGCTTCTAATAATTTGTTTTGTCAATCCTTTTTGTTTTCATCTAGTGTCTTCTTCAAAATCTGTACCAGTGTTTTGTTGAAAGTCTCAGCCAGACTATTTGCTCTGGGATAGTATACTGTAGAGTATCTCCAATCTATCCGATGTATTTTGACTAAATTGTTCATCTTTACGCTTCTAAAAGCTGTCCCATTATCAAAAATTATTCTTCCAGTACTCCGAAATGGTAGACAATTTGGCTTTTAAAAATTTAAGGAAGTGTTGTGTCATAACCTCACCTAACGGTATTGTCTCTGCCCACTTGGAGAAGTAATCTATAGCGGCAAGTATAAACCTATGTCCTTTGGAAGATGGAGGGTCTATTGTACCTATTATGTCAGTGCCCCAACACTCGAATGGCCATGAGGCAATAGTTGGGTGTAGCACATTCGGAGGCTGGTGTAAGACCACCCCATGCACTTGGCATTGGTGACATTTTCTGGTTGTATCCATGCAGTCAGACATCATTGCTGACCAATAATACCCGAGTCTTTTGATCTTCATTTTCATTTTCTGCCCTAACTGGCAAGCACTACACAATCCGACATGTATCTTTTTTATAATATTTTGTGCTTTGGCTCTGCTCAAAAACCGTAGCCACATTTGATCTAATCATCTTCTATATAGAACTTTTCCCAGACATAGCCCTTCTTGTGATATTATGTGCTTCAGACTTGTCTTCTGGCAACTTTCCAGTATACAAATATTCTATTAATGGCTTGCACCAATCTTCATTGATGTTTACAATTGTATTAATTTCTTCTCCTTTTCTGAGCTTGTGTAGAGTTTCAAGGTCGATCTGAGACACCATTCGTCTTCCTTGTCTGTGATTTCAATGGAATCCTCTAGGGGGACATGTCATTTCCTTAGCAAGTTTTGCTAGAGCTTCGGCATGGGCATTATCTCCCCTAGGAACTTGGTAGAAAGTCACATCGGGAATCTGCTCCAGGAGTTTCATCGTGTAATGATGGTATTCTACTAATCATGGTTTCAAAATTCTTTATTGTCTGGCGACTTGTTGGATGACGAGTTGGGAGTCGCTATAGATGGAAATGTTTGTTATATTCATTGAGATTGTCGTTCCCAATCCTGTGATTAAAGCTTCATATTCTGCTACATTGTTGGTACATGGCTCTGTCAGGTGGTATGAGAACCTCAGCATACCCTTATCTGGCATGATAAAGATTAAACTGATCCCCTCTTTGCCTGGCATAACTGTGCCTGATCCTTTCTCTTTTCTGGCTGAAGAAGCGCCATCGAAGTACATTTTCCAGCGTTGCACATTGAAAATTTCCATTTGTAGTATTTGTCGTTCTTTCATTCGCAGACAAGCCTACCTTATAGAAGGTACGGCCAAGACTTTAAGTTCCCCGGTAAGAGATATTTACAATTCCAGTCTATTCGGATAGCAGTCAAGGAAAGAATGAGTAGCTTTTGGAACCTGATTGGAGGCACTGTCTAGTCTAGATCCCAATCATTATGGCACTCACTTCCGGGATAGACTGAATCAGGTAGCAATTACTTTCTAGCAAGTGACTCTTACTGATTTGCCTCTCCTAACTGCTTGTACCGGTCTTCTAACAGAAGAGAGATGACAATCCAGAGAGCTATCCTGTCCTAACTTGACTTTTGAGTTGACTTTCTAGTGCCTTCTTCTATATAATGAGAGTAGTGGTCCCTGCCCATGTTAAATAGGACTAGCTATCAATGACGGAAGACATGCAAGAAAATATTTCACTAGTCACATAGAGAAGGGAAGGAAGGATGTGAGGAAAGGAGAGCTAGTCACAGAAGAAGACAAGGTTCGACTGTGAAGGAGAAATAGAGAAAGAAGAGGCACCAGGGAGCTGGGCAGGTCAACATGCAGTGAAGAGAGAGAGAGGACATGTGACTGTGAGACTACCAGAGACTATCTTGAATGCCAGTTCACTATGCCGAAACAAGTCAAGTTGTTCACTCTCAATCAAGCGGGAATGCTGGAACAACACTAGCATGATTGAGTACTGGCTTGGCTTTGGATAGCATGTCGCGGTTGTCACCGCAGATGACTCAGAGAGTCTGTTCAGTCAATCAGATAGGACAGTCAGTTTTCGGCTAATAAGTGCAGGGCTTTAGCGAGAATGTCACCACCAAGCGAGTTGTACGACTGACATTTAGACATCCAGTTCAGATAACTTGCTCACACATTCTAGATAGAGACAGTCAATCAACAACCAATCTACCAGCTACTAGGGGAGAAGGTTGTTGAAAGGAATGTCGGGTAAGCAATCATCTGGTAACTTGTTGTTGAGAGAGGACACAGCTGGCAGTGGATGTGCAGCGAGAAATTTTGCTAGTATCTGTCCCTTGGTAGCACGGAGGGGAACAAAAGTTATATTAAATTGCAATAAGATCATTGACCATCTTGCTAGACATCCAGAAAGTGTTGGTCGGGTCATCAGATATTACAACGGATTAACTTTCGAGATCAGGGTAAACATATAAAAAAGCATGTAATGTCTAAACTTTTAAGTGGCAAAAATTAACGCCAGAAAATGCTTCTCAATAGGTGGATATCTTATCTCCGTCGGTATTAGGCGACAACTCAAGTAGTAGAGTGCATTTTCTTTACCCTCCTCATTAACTTGGGCTAAGAGAGCTCCAAGAGAGTCATCTAAGGCCGCAGTATAAAGTATCAATGATTTCCCTGGGAAAGGGGCTGCCAAGACAAGAGGAGTCATTAAATATTGTTTAACGTCCTCAAAGGCCCACTAGCATTTCTCTTCCCAAACAAATTTGGCATCTTTCTTAATTAATTTCGAGAAAGGCTGACACCTACTTGAGAGGTTAGAAATAAAGCGTCTCAGATATGTCAATTTCTCCTAGAAGGAACGTAGTTGTTTCAAAGTTTTAGGAGGAGGAATTTCTAAGATAGCTTTAATTTTCTCCGGATCGATCATGATTCCCTGATGATAGAGACCAAATCCTAGAAATTTTCCAAAGATAACGCCAAAGGCACACTTTAAGGGATTCATTTTAAGGTAATATCATCGTAACCATTCGAAAAAGATCCTGAAATTGCACAAATGGTCTATTTTTTGTTTACTTTTGATGACCAAATCATCCACGTAGCATTCTTCTTGGTTGTAATTTAGGTCATCAAAAATCTGTGTCATTGTGTGCTGATATGTTGCTCCGACATTCCTTAGGCCGAACGACATCACTATCTAGTACAAAATTCTTATCGGTGTTATGAAGGTTGTAAGTGCTGCATCCTCGAAAACCATCTTGATTTGATTGTATCCCAACGATCCGTCCATGAAGGAGAAAATTTTATGTGTTGAAGCGATATCCACCATCATCTCTGGTATGGGTAGTGAAAATTTGTCTTTTGGACATGCCTTGTTCAAATCTCTGAAGTCAATACAAATACGGATCTGTCTGTTTTTCCTCTTAACAGCTACAATGTTAGCCAACCAAGTGGAATACTGCTCTTCTTTCACAAAGTTGGCGTCTATTAATTTCTTCACCTCGGCAATGACTTGTTGCTCTATTTTGAGGCGCATTCTCCTCGGAGCTTGTTTTACTGGGGTTATATTATTGTCCACCCCGAGATTATGGAATACAACTTCTGCAGACAGCCCTGACATTTCATCATAGCTCCATGCTAAACAATCTTTAAATTATGTTAATAGTTTGATCATATTTATGGAAAATTGTTCAGGTTCTCTTAAATATTCTATAAGGATTGTTATGTTCCCTTCTTTAAGGTTCCTCTCGAGCCAGGCCTTAAAGACGAAGCATTTTTCTATAGTGTGCCCAAGCAACCGGTGGTATGGGCAATAACTTGGTTCATTCTTCCTATCCACCTCTTCGGGCTTCTTCAGATCTGGTAGTCTAAAATCTAGCTTCTTCATCAGACTTCTAAATATTTTAGGTATAGCTTCATCTTTGAAAGAATACACTGTTTTATGTCGTTCTGACAGGGACATTTTCTTATCCCCTATTCGAGGTGATCCTTCTTGATGCAGTTGCTAGTTGGATTGACTACTCTATTTCTGAGCATACTGTGACGAAGACTGGTGATGCTCTTCTGCATATATCTTCATCGATTGCTTTCCTTTGTCGACGGTCGCTACTACTCCTGATTTCTTTTCGAACACTGGTCTCTTTAACCTTTTCGTGTGGCTCCATGTGCTTTATTTCCTCTTGAAGACTAATGGCTTTACTAAGTAGCTTTTCAAAGGATTTGATGGTGAGTCCCTTGAGCATGAAAGCTACTGGCCCATGAATGCTCTTGATTAAAATTTCAATCGCTTGATGTTCTTGTAGCTGGGGTTCACATTTCATGCTTAGGTTTCTCCACCTCAAAATATAGTCCACCAAAGTTTCACTAGGCTTTTATTTTTTCATCATGAGCTCTCCAATAAACACATGGTATTGTGCCCCGGCAAATCTTTTCACAAATAGCTGTTACAACTCGGAAAATGTTTTAACTGACCTGTTGGACAAGTCAAAATATCAGTCAAAAGCAATTCCTGACAAGCTGTTGACAAACTGCTGGAAGAGTAGAGCTTCACTATTTCTCGTGTCGCCTTGGATGGCTTGGAAATGTCTCATATGCTATCTGGGATTCCTAGTACCATCAAATATCTTGAAGTTTGGGGCCACAAAACCCATGGGGAAAGGCACGACATCAAATTCCACTGAGTAAGGTCTACCCTTTATAACTAATGCACCACCCTTAGATTCAGTTAAGGCATCCCGCACTTGTTTAACCATTTGCTTGAATTCCTTTTTTGGTATAGCACCTGATGGAGAATCCTTTCTATGTTGCTCGTCTCTCTTTGCTGAAGCAACCTCTCTTCTTTCATCTGTGATGTGTATAATTTCTGGCTGATTGATCTCTGGATAAACCAATTGTGGTGCTTGTGATTTCCCGTGAATAGTGGCCATGGCGGTCATGACTGTGGTCATCTCTTCTATTCTTTTCTCCAGTAGACTAACTTGCTCATCCCTTAAGAGAATAGCGCTACGCAGCTCATCTACACTGTTCTCTTCGGTGTGAGGTTGAGCCTCACATGCAAATGTGGTGGCTCTTGTTTCAATTACATGGACATCCATGAAATCTTCTTCCAAGTAATCATTTAAAGCTAACTCGGAAATCTTGATCCTGAGTTTCTCAACTTTCTCTTCAATTATTGATTCATTGATCACTTTAAGATCTGGAGGACCTTGATGGACATCCTCTACTTCTTCCTTCATCTTGTTGGCTATTGTTGTGACGATGTCAAATATTTCAGTCCCTGGTTTCATTTCCTGTTGTGTCTCACGGCCTCACTGGACTGTACCAGTGCAGTGACCTTGGGTATCCATACCTTTTTCTTTCTTGATGATGATGTCTCAGGACTGAGTGTCTTAGTAGAAACATCGATATGTCGAGGGAAATTATGCTCCCAGTGGTGTAGACCAGCTACAGTGCCAGGTAATTGTCTTGTCTTTACCTTTGGAATTCTAGGAATATCTCCATAATGAGTGACGGGTAAAATTTTCGGACCCAGTCTCGACTTAATCTGTCGACGGCCTGCGGTCCTTGTGGTGGTATAATCAATAGTGACTACTACAGTATCAACTATGTTCCCTGAACGGAACAAAACGAGGATGCGAGTAGGGGGCACTCCAGTTGTCTTGTGGGACTGTATGACGGACTTGACGCCCTTCAAAATTTCCTTCTTTAAACAAGGGGAAATTGCATGTCCCACTCATTTAAGTAACTTGCTAACTTAACATTCTTCTTTGGTAGCTAGCCTATTAAAAACCGCACTAACTCGGGTGATAGGAGTGAACTTCTTTCTCTCCTCACCATGTCCATGAAGTGGTGGTAATGCGGCAGCGATTCTCCGGATACTCTCATATCCATCGGTATCCGTCAGAGGATGGAATATACTCCCTTGTAGGAGTATATAAATTTCTGGTAATCCTTCTTCATCTTGATGAGGCTCCTTCTCAACGGGTGTATTTTCAAGAGCCTAGGCTTTAATAGCTCTCTGAACCCTTCTATTATGGTTCCTTTTTGGGGTTCGGGTCAGTGGTACAGTCCTTGAGCTTGATCTGATTTCAAACACAGGTGGTGGGACAGTTAATCCCTCAGACGGATCCTCAATAATCATTACTTCTTTCCCCTTAGCAGCAGCGGGGCTAGCAAGTTTGGAGGGTGTCGTGAAGGTAGAAGTTTTAGAATTCTTGCCGGCAGAGAAGTCTGGAAGGCAGTTCAGGCTGAATTCTGAATACGGTACATGTATTTTCAATGCGGAAATCTTCATCACTACAAACGGGGCTTTCCCGAGGATGACCTCGACATCTTCAAATCCGGCTCTAAATTTGATGGTAGAACCGAGGTTACGGGCTTTGTGGCTCGTTCGCAGGTTGCAGGAAAAGGTTAGCGTTGGGTTGGCCATTGTAGCAGGCTTGAAAATAGAAAGTTTCAGGGTTAGCTATATGGCCAAAAACCTCATAATTTTTTAGTGCAAGCACTAAAAGTAGAGGTTGACTGTAGACCGGGTGGGTCGTAATTTATGGGTATTTAAAAATTTTGTTTAAGAAAAATCAAGAGGTGTAAAATGTAAGTAATATAAGAAAATATTTTAAAGTGCGTGCAGCACAACACGATTTGATTTAATTTACAAGATAGCAAATCTAATTTGGAAGGGAGATGTGAAGTATTTTAGGACCTAGCGCGAGACCCATTTAATGACATACAATGCCCAGGTGCAACTAGCCCACCGACACGCCTATTGGGGGTTAGACCCCACATGAAAATTTAAAGGGTCATTAATGGCCTTCTGAACCTCTTTGTTCAAAGATGTTTGAACAGATAGTCCTGAAGTCCGAGGAGTTAGCCGTACTTCCCCAAGACAGAAATGGGTAAAGTATGCCAATAGAAGAAGGGTAATTTGGTCCAAGAGGGACATGGACATATTACTAATGTGTGAAGATAATATTTCTTGATTTGTATGGAGAGAAAACTTTGTCCCTACTGAAGTCGCTAGAAGCTGTCAGCGTTACTTTTGGTTAGAAGAGTTGCCCATAAGAAGTTGTCGGTCACCGAAATCGAAATCTCGTCGCCCGCTTCGAAAGGATGTTTCAATTTTCATATATATTTAGTTTTAGGAAAATATGAAATCAAACTGACCCCATATTTTTCATAGTTTAAATGAAATAGCAGTGTACCTCATATCCTGTATCTATCACGAAAGATAAAAACAAGACTTGAGGATGATGCTCGATCAAATAAGCTACGGGATATATGACATTCGTTTGGTCTGTGAAACATTTGTATTTGCCGACAAGTTCCTCTATTTAATATAAAGAATTAAATAAGGTTTATATTAAGTTGGTTTCGGACATGCTTCCTATAAAGGAAAGCCCCTATAATTAATTACATCTTAAATGACTAAAGTCACCTAAGAAGACTCTCGATAAAAATCAAGAAATATTATCTTCAAGGAGTTTCAAAGGGCAAGAATTTTCAATGAGATAGGACGTAGAAGTGTGAAAGGGGATTGGTTCAAATTTTGAACATTTTTGTTGTGGAGTCCAAAAGAGAAAGAACTAATGGATGTCATGGATCCAGAGGAGAACCCCGGTGACTTCCCAAGCTATCCTAATGTTTGGCTTCATTTCTGAGGAGAAATATTTAGGTGTTTCATCCTGTCAATTTTATTAGTTAGGGCTTACATTTGTGTGAAACTATCACACAAATAGCATGGAAGATGTGAGGGTTTAGGTCGTGACGAACGACGACCTTGGAATCTTAAGACGAGTTAAAGCTTATATTATATAGCAGGGTTGTACAAAGGCCTAAAGATAATGTGAGGATTTACGTTGCATAAGCAAGCAACCTTGAAGTCCTATGGCTTTGTCATTTATATCTAAGGAAGGAATATTGGTTTAGCTGGGGAAGACCGGTTTTGTTGTTGAAGATGGTCGTGCTACCCACCATGCTAGTTCCAAGCTCCTTGCTGTGACGAGTTTGAGTTTTCTAGTATGTTAAGTTATGATGTCAAATCAGGTGGCCCTATGGTTGAAGTTCTTTAAATTTTATGGGGGCATGTTAAAGTTGATTAGAGCGACACCGGTTAGGATCCTACTGTTCCCTTGTTCTGGCACCACTATTTTCTATTGGATTCACTTACTCCAAATGAACTTACTAAACACAACTTAATGAGTTCTATAATTTCATTTAGCCAATGAGAAGCCTCGTTAGCAACCGTAGGTTACCTCCTCTTAGGAATTCCCGATCATCCGATAGAGATATCTTAATTTAGTTGCAATTGTAGTTTTGTGTGATGTTTGTTATTAAATTTTGAGTTATTTTTTATTTTAAATGTTCTGGCGGTGAATTTTATCTTGGTTGATTTTAGTTTTAGTTTTAGTTTTGGTTTTTTGGTTATCCTGATAGTTTTAGTTTTCATAAAGGGTGACATTGTTGTTTAACATGCAAATTTACAGGTATAAAACTACAATATGAAGGTACATAGAAGATAACGCTAAAAAATGTAAAAGCGTACCTGACGAGTCTCTCGTTCCACCACCTGAAACTCAAAAGGCATGTTAAGGTAGTTTATATGAAATGGGGTAAAATTTTGACGACCTACCTAACCCTAGGTCATATATTGGTGGGTCCTTAGGAGTTTAATTAAGGATCATTTTGTCAAGCAAAATATATTAAGTTTAGTAGATCTCTGCGGTAACCAACAGATTTAGAGAAAGAAGCAGGTCCGTGCTACTCTCTCGCCGTCTGGTGGAAAATCCCGACTTCTTTTAGACTTATTATGTTGCTTAATAATTCATCTTTTAAATACCCTTAGTGCTCGGAGAGCATTGATGTCTCAATTATCATACGGTAATTATCATTTGTAATTTACTTTTAAATATTATGTGGGTGAAGACCCTTACAGAGGCAAGTTAGTGTTCTTGGAACATTTAGCCAAACTTTTGTTCTAATTGGGCTTGTAGTGTTTGAAAGATGTTTTAATTTTAATTGTGTTTATTTTTCTAATCCTCATTTAATCAGTCTTGATTTAACTTAGATTACTACTAATCCCTTAAGACTTAGGTGAGTGTCTTAATTAGTTTTGAAAAGGTTAAGCTTTAGGTGATAATGATTCATTATTTGAATTTCATTTGAAAATCAAATAGGGGTATTAAATTGATTAATTATTGACTTCAAAAGTCATACCCCTAAGTCCTAGGTTCATTTTATTTTAATAAACTTCCAAATTTTAATAATCTAGAAATTTGTTAACTTATATTTTAAATTAAGAAAGTGAGGTTGGTTTCTACTAATTAACCCCTTGTGTTTCAAACATACAAATAAACTGATTAAGATCAGGTGTTGCCCATTTCCCTCCTTGAATTAAGCTTAAATGTTAAATAAGGCTAAATTTCCAAAATTACACATTTGGCCCTAAGGCTCTAACACTTCATAATTCATCAAATTTAATCCAAATGACTTATCCTACCTCATTCATGGGTCAATTAAGACATCCGAGGACAAAATGTGATTTTTAAAAATTTAATTTATTTTATATAATTATTTTCATGCAAAAATAGGTTTATTCAAAGAAAATTCCTAACTTGACTAATGTAAATCCTAATCCCTTAAAATTTTTCCTGGAGGTAGAGCTAGACTAGAGAAGACTTTAGACCAAATTTCATGATTTTTGAATATTATTTGAATTTTAAGAATTATTTTAAGTTCTGTGTATTTATTAAATATAAAATATTTTAAATGGGTAAAATTAAGTTTTGTATTTTTGAAAAAACTTCCTGAGGCCAGAGAACCCAGAGGAGAAAATTTAATATTTTTCTGAGTTTTATTTGATTTATTGGAATTATTTTTAGTGAAAATCCATTTTAGCCTTCAAAAATTATTTTTAAGCTTTAAAATTCAGTATCTTTATTGAAAATTAGAAAAAAAAAAAGTTATCCTAATTGTTCCTAAGTGCTTAGGAAGAAATTTAGATTATTTTCAAGAATTTTATTATTTTTGTGATTTTTAATTATTTAAATATTTAAAAATAAGGTAAAAAAACAAGTTTTTATTTTAAATATCATTTTATCTTTATAAAATACCCCTGATCACAAAGAACTCAAAAAACAAGTTTTTGTAAATTTTTTAGTTACATTTTGATTTTTTTAAAATCATTTAAGTGCTAAAATGATATTTATCTTTAAAAATTAACTTAAGTTACCAAATGAACTCAAAATGCTTTGAAATTTTTATGGTGAGTTCTCTGGATACTAAACAATAGTGGAGATAAAAAATTAAGTCATTTTATTGTTCATATTTTTTTAAAATTAATTTTTTTGTGTTTTAGGGTTGGTGAAGATTAAGTGTATTTTTAATGATTTAACTCATGAAATTATTTCCAATGGGTCCTTTGGTCATAGTGAACCTTCCAAAGTTTTCTTGGAATTTACTGAGCAACATGCTAATTATCATGATTAATTTATGCAAATAATAGACATAAACTTGAAAAATATAGATCTCTCTCTAAAGACCTCCTCTGACTTTGAAAAAATCAAAGGAATTTCCCTAAGATAGAGGCAACAACATGCTAAAAGTGCAAGCCATGGTGTATTACTACATGCATGAAGAATCAAAACATCCAAATTAGTTTTTAATTAATTAAAAATAAAATAAGCATCAAATGGACTCCAAATCATTTCCACATTGTTCTCCTCTGTTCACTAAGCAAGAAGGTATTTTTATTTTATTTTTACGATTTTTCTACACCAAGATATGAATTTTTAAAGCTAGTGTTATTTATTTAAATAAGAAAATCCTTATTTTTCTATTTAAACGTGTGGCGCTGACTGTATCCTAGGCAGCTCCGAAGGCAAACATGGTGCGCTCTGGTTGGATGTCGTCATCTACATAGCCGCTGACTCGACCCGCGGTTCGTATAGGAAAACGTTGTTCGGCTTAATCTCCTCCGTTCAACCTATACATGCGCGATCAGACGGTTCCCCTTCATCGTCCCCAATTGAGTGATCCCGTGACCGTCCACACTAAAACCCTAAGATCTAAGCCTAGACTCAACCAAATCACCTCGGGTTTGATCCTATCGACCCGTCTAAGTTAGACGAACATGTCCATACGGTAGTTATGAAATTAAATTAAGCCTAATCAAATGTAGAATCCAAATAAGCTTGGGAGGAAGAGAGACTCAATACCTTGGCTCTGAGAAGGGAAGCTTCAATCAGAGAGTCTAGACATGTTTGTTGTGGTCCAAAGAAGCTAGGGATTAAGCCTCTTACTATGGTGAAATACCTAGGCCCAAATTTGATCAAGATCGATTTCAGGTGTTGATCAAAGTCTATAATAGGGGCTCTATCGAAGGGGGATTTGATGGGACATTAGCTTCTTTCAACGTTGTGAAGGTGTGGGTGAGTTTAATATGAGTTTGGTTGAGTTTAGTGGTGTGGAGATCTTTGTCCTATCTCCGACAAGGTTTTGAGCTGAAAAATTGGGCTCCGACAAGGGTATTCAAGGCAATGTGGTGGTCGGGTTGCACTGGTGAGGTCTCAAAGAGGCTTTGAGATCAATTTAGGGAATTCTCTTAGAGGAATTTTAGACTCTCTCCCCATGTCCGTGGAGGGTATAATTTTATAAAAATGGCCTTAGAATTGCTGCCATGGCCAATTGGGGGGTGAAATGTTCTACCTAAGTGGAGGGCAGAGAGGCTCTAAGCTTCAATTTGGATGAGGTGGCCTATAGGTTTGAATTGGGTTTAATCCCATGGGGGTAGCTCTTGGTTTGGCCATTTTTCAGCCACTAGGCCGGCTGGCCGACCAGGTGGAGTTGGCTAGGAGCTCAGGGAACCCAGGTGAATATGTCACAGCTATTTAATGATTTTAGGCTTTATTTTGGCAAAAATATCCAAGGCTTAAGCAAATATGACATTAAATCCCTTGATTTAGGGGAATTTGAGTCCATGACTTAGCTTAGGTGGTTTCATGTGGTTTAGGCTGGTCACTAGGGTCCAATTCATGGCTGTGGAGTCATTAATTTGATGACTTTAAGATAGTTAGGCCACCTTTAATGCATGGGTTCAATGTGGGTCCAAGTGATCAAAACTTGGGTTTGGGCTAGGCTAGCCATGTCAATTGAACCAATTAATTGATCAAAATTTTATAGATGATCGTTATGAAGATCTTTGGTGAAATGTTGAAGTGATTTTGAGTTCAATTGGTGAGTTAATTTGAGAAATTTTTGAAATTTGGTCAATTTAAGCATGTTGGGCTAGACATGGGTCTAGGCTAGGTTAGCCTTGCGCTAAGTCCAAATTGAATGGTCCACATTATCAAGGGAGATGTTGTGAAGATTTTTTGTGAAGACATAGAGTGGAAATTTTGGGGTTAAGGCCCTCAATTTGGTGAAGTTTGAGAACATGACTAATTTGAGGCAAAATTGGGCATTTTTGGACTTAAGTTGAAATTAAAAGAAATTGGGGTTTTAACAAGGCCAATTGAAGGTCAAATTTGATGTGTAAGAATTTTATGATGATTTTTCAACACAAATTGTGGCAAATGGTGTAGGCCATGGGTGCATTTAGGTGGAACCAAGTCATAGAGCCAAAATTGGGTTTTTGGTTCAGCTTAAAATAAGGCTCAAAGCATGGACCAATTGGGCTTGAATTTGGTCTAGCTTGGTCACATCAAGAAATAATTTGAGTTTAGAATTGAAATTGGGGGAAATTGAGACCAATTGGATAGACATTTGAGGTAATTTGGGGAAAATATGGGCCTTTAAAGGGCAATTTGGGGGTTTTGGTCAAAAGTGGTCAAATTGACCAAATTGGGTCATGTGATAGTTTTGAAAAATGAAATTAGGAATATTTGGAAAGATTTGGAAATTTTTGGGATTTTTTGGAATTTTTGGAACTTTGGGCTAAGGAGGGGGCATTTTGGTAATTTGGTCAATTTTGGTGATTTTGGGTAGTTTGGTGTTTTTTAAGGTGTTTGAAATGATCTTTTTTAACCGACTTGGTTATTTTGGGTAAATTTAGGAATTTTGGCCAAATTTGGGGTCCCGAGGATATCTAGGTAATTTGGGGGAATTTAGGGGCAAAAGGCTAGGTTGGGTATCTTGATAGAGTTGAGGTACCAACCAATATTAATAAGCCATGTACCAGTAGAAACCTCATTTTGGGTCCTCTATGTAGTGGTCGTAGCCAAACCCTAGCCTAGGGCTAATGGGTTTAGGGGACCACCTACATGAGTCTCCCAAAAGTATCATGGGGCCAAAGTCAGGAAATTCTGGGTTTAGGGTAGTGAGTGATTGTGAGTGCAAGTATGTGCCTTAAGCCCTAGTCCAACACCCAAGGTCAACCCTAAGGTCCAACAGTCCTAAGGGTGACTCTCCTTGAGCTCCCCCATAATGACCCCACCTACTAAGTGCTAGAAGTTAGGATCAATATGTGGAACTTCAAGTTGAGTAGAGAAGATGGTAGAATTTCTAATGGTGAGCGTTCCATGTCTAGTTTTCTAAGAATAGTCAATAGGAAAGTCCTATGGCTAGACTTTAGGCTACTAAAGAGGAAAAACTAAACCTCAACCAAAAGTGAGGTCAACAAATGTTTGTGGTTTTTCTTCATATTTCCTTAGTTCTTTTCTCTTGGAATTTTCCAATTTTTTCTCTTATGCTCTACAATTTTCATTGTTGCAGCTATGCAATTTTTATTATTTTCCTTGTGTAGCTACATCATTTTGGTATCAAAGCAATCATTTATTGGGTTTGCTCAGCATGAACAGGTTCCACTATTGTCCAAACATTTTGAATCCCTCTAGTCAGCCGCAGAAGTCTGATTTTTGGCTTCTTGATATCACTTCTTGCACAGAAGTGGCAGACATAAAGTTCTCCCTAATTTGCTTCTTGATCCCATTGTTGTACATGCATTCATTGTAGTTCTTTCTGCTCTCAAACAAACAAGGGGCCTTGAAGAAATATTGCAAGACCGATCAATAATTAATTGCTGAAGACTTACAACGTGAAATTCGGTGACTACAGAGCAACTTGTGATCTTGGAGAAAAGAAACTCTGAAGATACAGCTATGGAACCCGACATGGCTTAAATGGAGAAGAAGAAAACATTTTCTAAAGTACACTAAAAGGTTGTCGATTTTGAACTAAAGATTTACATTCCGAATTTTGAAGGTCGATTAGAACCGGATGAATTTATTAATCAATTATATACAGTGCAGAGAATTGTTGATTTCAAAGAAGTTCCCTAAGAACAAATTGTGAAGCTTGTAGCCATTAAATTTAGAAAGAACGCCTCCCTTTGGTGGGAAAACATGAAGAGAATGCAACAAAAGGGAGGGTAGATCCAAGATTATCAATTTGAACAAGATGAAGAAAGAATTATAATATAAATTTCTGTTGGAACAGTATAACAAGAGGTCTTCATTTTGCTACACCATCTTCATCAAAAAGAACGATTGGTAGAAGAATATGTTGTTTAATTCGAACAACTAGGGATAAATGTATTCCTATTGAACCCAAAGAACACAAAATTACATATTTCTTGAGTGGTTCAAATTCATCCTTTTTGGACACTCTAGGATGTGAATAGTTTGGCCTTGAAGGTAGATAAAAATAAAAAATTAGGTAGGAAGGCTCCTATAAAATTTCCTATCACTGGTTTGGGAGGTTCAGCAAACAAGTCCAGATCACACTGTCGGTTGACGAACGTAAGGATAAAAACAACAGCAAAAATACAAATTAACCAAGTGGGGCTGCTACAACAACCCTAGAAGAAAATCCTCTCTTCTCCAAAGTCTTCCTCTCATTCTCACGCCACACTCATGTCTTAGACTCCTCTCCTTTTTAATTAAGGGTTGCCCCCTTTCAAAAAGAATTCTAAATTTCCTCCCAAATTCTCTACAAAAAGTTACACCTTTCGAATCCCAAAAGACGGGATCATTCATTCAAGAGGCACATCCCTTCATTAAAGAGCCTTCCAAAGTGTTTATATGCATTGAATCACTCCAAGGGATGTTTAAATCATTTAGAGCCATCAAAATCCGCTCAAAATTTATCCTGAACCACCTTAATTTTTTTTATATCGTCTTGTCAGCGCTATTTTGGTTGTGGAGTTGCCCATGGGAAGCTGTCGATCGCCAGAATCGGAATCCTGTCACCCGCTTCGGAATGACATTTTAATATATATATATATATATATATATATATATATATATATATATATATATATATATATATATATATATATATATATATATATATATATATACATAAGTTTTATAAAAATATGAAATCAAACCGACCCCATATTTTTCATTGTTTAAATGAAAGAGCATTGTACCTCAAACTCTGTATCTATCCTGAAAGATAATTATAAGACTTGAGGGTGAGGCTCAATCAGATAAACTATGAAATATATGACATCCATTTGGTATGTGAAACCATTTTATTTGCCAACAAGTTTCCTAATTTAATATGAAGACTTAAATAGGGTTTATATTAAGATGGGTTCAGAAAAGCTTCCTATAAGGGCAAACTCCTATAGTTAATTACATCTTAGATAACAAAATCACCTAAGAAAAATCTAGATAAAAATCAGGAAATATTATCTTCAAAGAGTTCAAAAGGATGAGACTTTTCAACGAGATCGGAAAAAGAGGTGTGAAAGGAGAATGGCTCAAATATGGAACTTTTATGGTAGAATCTAAAGGAAGATAGACCAGGGGATGTCATAGATCAGGAGGAGAACCTTGGTGACTTCCCAAGCTATCATATGGTTTGGCTTCGATTTTGAGGAGATATATTTAAGTGTTTTGTCCTGCAAGTTGTATTTGTGTTAGGACTTTCATTTATTTGAAACGATCACACAAATGACCTGGAAGATTTGAGGAATTAGGTCGTGACGAACGACAGCCTTGGAATCATACACGAGTTAAGGTTTAGATTGTACAGCAGGGATATACAAAGGCCTAAAGAAAAGGTTGAGGATTTATGTTGCATAAGCAAACAACCTCGAAATCCTATGACTTTTTTTTAATTCTAAGGAAAGATATGTTGTTGTAGCTCCTCTTGCTGTTGAAGATGGTCGTGCTGCCTGTAATGCTAGCTCCAAGCTCATCGTCATGACGATTTTAGGTTTTCTAATGTGTCAAGTTATAATTTTAAATCAAATGTCCCTATGGTTATTGTCGTTAAAATATTATGGGGCATATTAAATTTGGTTAGAGTGGCACTGGTTAGGATCATACGATTCCTTCGTTCTGGTACTACTATTTTCTATCGGATTCACTTAGTCCAGGTGAATTTACAAAACTCAACTTAATGAGTTTCATATTGTCATTTAGACCGTGGGAAGTCTAGTTAGCAACCGTAGGTTACCTCCTTTGAGGGATTCTCGATCATCTGATAAAGATGTCTTAATTTAGTTGTAATTGTTGTTTTGTGATGTTTGTGATTAAATTTTGAGTTGTTTTATATTTTGAATGTTGTGGCGGTAAATTTTATCTTGGTTGATTTTAGTTTTAGTTTTGGTTTTGTGGCTACCCTAGCAGTTTTGGTTTCCATGCAGAGTGACATCATTGTTTAATATGCAAGCTCAAAACAAGAAGTATAGAAAGATAGATGCAATAATTTAAAAGCGTACCTATCAATTCTTCTCATTCCTTCACCTGAAAGGTCAGTAGTCGCAAGGCATGTATATATAATTTGGCAATGAATTTCAATTTCAGGAGTAGATGAAACCCCAAGTTATTACTTTATTGAATCTCAAAAGATCCTAGTAGATGATTGTAGAACAAAAATATGATAAGTCCAACTTGCCCTTCAAAATGTCCAATAGATTTCAAAGTGCTCGAGGTAAGCCCCCAGGTCCTTTTGAATATCTGAAGTATTCTGAGTTCATTTTAGACTTATCATATTGTTCCATTGATCATCTAAGGTTTAAGTCTGACTACCCCATTGCTCAGTGAAACCTAGCAATTCAATTACCCCGAGGATAGGATACTCGATTAATCAATTGATGTTTCATTTAAGAATTATGTGAGTAGGTGCTCCTAAGGAAGTTTAGGTCATTTAAAGATTATGGTGCCTATAATTAAGGTCAGGCTTGTACTGTTTAAATATGTTAATCACTAATCAAGTTATCTTCTAAATCCAGTCAATTGATAAACATCGAGCCTAGGTCACTACCAAACCCTTAACAATCATAATAGGTGAAATGGTGATTATCAAGATTTTGATTTAAGTGGCATATGTTCCTATCAAATAGTCAAATCATCCTCAACTTTGGGCTTAAGAAAAGTAAATTTTCAACTTTTCAACTTAAGCCCATCACTTAAGAATCAACTGTTCTTAATTGACTTCCAAGTCAAGAAGATTAGGAGAATTATGATTTTATTGATATTTTGCAAGGGTGGTGAGTGGGTTTCTACCTTTTAATCCTATTATATTTCAATCATCCAAACATGTTAATTAAGATCAAAATTACCCGTTTTCCCTTGGTTAATCCTAAATTTTGATTAAGGCACCAAAATCTAAAATGATTACTTCGCCCTTGGGGCGCTTCACCCCATAACTCATTAACCACGACTCAAATGACTTTGAGGGTTTAGAGTGTCATATCCATAAGGTAATTATAATGTTAGAGGAGAACATGTGGACCTCTCAAAATTTTAATTTAATTTAGATAATTATTTAATTTTAGAAGATATGATTTTCAAAGGTTAGTTTATTTAATTATCCAAAAATAAACTTTGTATTTATGGAAAAAATTATTAGAGGTCCCCTAAAGATAGAGAAACACTTGGGCAAAATTTCATGATTTTTTTAATTAATTTTTTATAATTATTATTTAATTTTTAATCTATTTCAATGATTAAATTAAATAGAATATAATGTTTTAATTACAATAAATCATGTTTATATTTTTAAAAGACTTCTCTAAATTCATAAAGCTTAGATAATCAAATCTTGTATTTTTGTGATCTTTAATTTATTTATTATAATTATTTTAATGAGAAATATGAAAAATTCATTTTTAAGTTTTTAAAATTGTTATTTTAACATAGTAAAATTAGGAAAAACATCCTAATGAATTCGAAGTGATCAGCAGATATTTACACACACATTGAACTATTTTTTTTATTTTTGAAAATTTTGATTATTTTAATTATTTTTAATTTAAAATATATTATAAAAATGAAATATTTTCACAAAAATAGGTTTTATTTTTATAAAGTGCCCTTGATCGCAAGGAACTCGAAAAACCAACTTTCATAATTTTTTTAAGCATATATAATTTAATATAATTATTTTTATACAAAAATACAAGGTTTTCTTAAAAATCCATTATAGTGCTTAAACTAACTCAAATAATTTTGATATTTTATAGTGAGTAAAAATGATTTTTATGGACAGCGGAGAAGTGATTTTAGCAATTTTTGATAAGTGTTTAATTTACATAAATTAATATAAATTATATGCATTTAATTAAGCATTGAAATGTACAAGATGATTCAAAATATCACAATATTTTTCCTAGACTTCTCTGACCATAGAAAACCTACTAAAATTATTCCCATAGTTTCCAAGTGATATTTTGATTTATATAATTAAAATAGCCAAAATGGTCACCTTAGCTTGAAAATTAGGGCTAAAAGCGTAGGAATGTCCTCTGACCTTGAAAAAATCAGAAGACATAGCCTCTGTCATGAGGAACAAACCCTCAAAATTTCAAGCCATGGTAAGCAATGTTTAGTCATGGAGAATTGAAATGCCACAAAGAGTATTTAATTCATTAGAAATCAAGGAATAAGAAAATAATTTTCATTTTTAGTCCACGTTATTCTCTTCTATTCACTGAGCAAGAGAGTATTTTTATTTTATTTTTATGATTTTTCTAGAGAAAGATATGGATTTTTGAAGTTTAGGCATTTAAAATAATTCAGAATATCCATATTTTTCTACTTATCCTACGCGGCGCTAACTCAACCTACGGCGGCTCCGAACACACGCAGTGCGCTCCCATTCATTGCACTTTCCACCTAGGCATGCCACGTGGCCCGCAGTTCACGTACCAACAGTTTGTCCAACTTGATTTCCTCTATTGATGAAATAAACGCGCGATCGGACGTCTCTCCGTTATTGCCACCAAGCGACCTAACCCATGAGTCGTTCACACTAAAACCTTAAGATCTATGCCTAGACTCAACCAAATCAATGGGGACTTCTCCTAAACCTTCATCAACTCAAGATGAGCATATCTATATGGCTTATACGGTATGAAATTCAATAAAGATGTATGGAGAATCGAAACAAGCTCAATTTAGGGTTAGAGTTCAATACCTTTGTCTGAGATGGGAGGCCTCAATCAGATGGTTGTGGTAACTTCGATTGGTCCCAACGAACCTCCAAATGAAGTCCCAAGCCTTGGTGAATTGTCTAGGTATGATTTCAATCAACCTTGATTTCAGGTGTTGATCTAGAGCTAGGTTAAAGGCTATTTGAGAGGGGGCTTTTATAGGGAATCAACTTCTTTCACTGTGGGGAATGGTGTGAGCATAATTAATTGAAGTTTGGTGCACTGTGGTGGAGTGGAGAGATTTGTCCTAATTTTAGGGGAAATTTCAATGGAGAAATTGGCTCTAAGGGCTGGCAATCAGTGGCTGAGAGCAAGGGGATTGCACATGGGATGGTTTGGAGAAGCTTTGGTGAGATTTTGGCAGAGCCATGGCTGCCTGATGGAGCTGAAGGCCAATTAGTGGGTGCAAAATGGTGTTTAGGTGGAGGGCAGAAGAGCTCCAAAGAGAAATTCGGATGAGCTAGCCTCTAGGGTTGAAATTGGGTTTGATTTAGGGGTGGTGGCTCTCGATTTTGGAATTTTCTGGTGAGTAGGGTGGTTGGCTAGAGTAGAGGAGGTGTTCAAGTGGTAAGGTGAGCTAATGGGAGGGTTAATTATGATCAACCTTCAATTGTTTGTCATGATGGAGAAGATTTCTTGGTTAAGGCCCAAAAATGGGATGAAATCCCTTAGGGACCCATTGGTCCATAGCTCACTTGGGTGGGTTTAGGGTGGTTTAGCCTAGTCAATAGAGTGTGTTTAGTGGAAGTGGTGTCATTAATTTGGTGTCTTGGGCATGGCTAAGTCAATTTTGGTGTATGGGTTCAATTTGGGAATGGTTAGAAGTTGGGTTTGGATTAGGCTAGCCATGACATTGAGCTCACTTGATTGATCAACATTGTGTAGATGATTATCATGAATATTTTTATTGAAGGATTGAAGTAATTTTGGAGTTGAATTGAAAGCTCAATTTGAAGGATTTTGGGATTTTGGTCAGCTTGAGCATGTTGGACTAGACTTAGGTTTAGGTTGAGCTAAGCTTGGAATCTGGCTCACTTGAATGGTCCAAATGATCAAGGAAGATGTTATGAAGATTTTTCATGAAGGAATGGAGTAAAAATTTCGGGGTTAAAGCTTTCAATTTGGTGGATTTTGTAGAGATGGCCAATTTAGGGCAAATTTGGGGATTTGGGATTTAGGTTAAAATTGAGTGAAGTTGAGGCTTGATCAAGGCCAACTGAAGGTTTAATTTGATGTGTAGGATTATTGTGAAGAGTTTAGGATCCAAATTGGGGCAAATTTAGTAGGCTATGGAGTTCAATTTAGTGGGTTTTGATTTGGATCAAAATTGAGCTCAAAGCATGGGCCGATTAGGCTTAGATATGTTTTGAATTGATCATATGAAAGATGAATTTGAATTTAGAATTGAAATTTGGGAGGATTGGAGCAAAATTGCTGGGTATTTGAGGTGAATTTGGAGAAATTGGGCCTTTAAAGGCAATTTGGGGCTTTTGGACAAAATAGTCAAATTGGTCAAATTGGGTTCAATTGAAGGATCCAAATTGGTTTTGAAGACATTTGAAGTGATTTTGGATGTTTTGGTAAACTTTGGGGTGCCAAGGGTATTTTGGTAATTTGGGTATTTTGAAATGGTTTGAAATGATTTTTGGACAAATTTGAGTATCTTGGGTGAATTTTAGAATTTTGGCCAAATTTGGGGCTTCATGGGCATTTGGGTAATTTGGGAGGATTTAGGGGCAAAAGGCTAAGTTGGATATTTTTTGGTAGAATTTGAGTGTCAACCTGTATGTATGAGCTATGGACCAATGAAATCCTCATTTGGGTCCTCTATGTACTAGTCTTAGCTAAATCCTAGCCTAGGGTCAGTGGGTAGGGGACCATCTACATGAGTCTCCCAAAACATCAAGGGATCAAATTCAACAATTTTGGGTTTAGGGTTGCAAGTGGATATATGTGGTGGTGAGTCTAAGTGAGTGAACTAGCTTCAGACCAACACCCATGGTCAGCCCAAAGGTCAAGCAATCCTATGGGAACTCTCCTGGAGATCCTCCATATTGGCCCCATCTACTAAGTACTAGAGGAGTTTAAAGTTTCTAATGGTGAGGGTTCCTTTTCTAGTTCTATAAAAATAGTCATCAGGAAAATCTCATGGCTAGACCATATGCTACTAAAGAGGAAAAACTAAACATCAACCAAAAGTGAGTTCAACACGTCTCTTGCGCCTCAGGCGCCAGTTCTTTGGATTTTGGCGCCTCAGGCACCACCCTGCAACAGTTCCACTGTTTTGCTCTATTCCGTTTCGCCTCATTTCAGTTGTGTTTTGCTCCTAACAGATATACCTACAAAATAAGTATGAAAACAATCTTTTTCTTTAAATTGTAATTTTATACAAAAACATGTGAGAAATGTAAAGTATATTAAGCATAGAGAGACATATCGAAATGTGTCAAGTCAGAATTTTCTTTCTTGCTCATTTTTACTCCAAATTGCACAATTTTTTCTTCATTTCTTGTACTTGAAACCAAAAATATGCAAAATACCTTCCTTTAAAGTGAAATATTATTCAAAATCACTACAATTGAGCTTAAAATATATATGAAAAAGTAGGTAATTTTTGGCGTTTCATTAACCTTATTGATCCCACGAAAGTCAACTATATCATTTTCTTCAAAACTTGGATTCTTAATGACTCCAATATATTTAAGGATCACTAAGTTTAAATCTTAGCTCAATATAATTCCTCCTTTAAGTTTAAAGGTAATAGTAAACATGAACATATTTTTTGTTTTATTTGGATTTGTTGACCTCAGTTTTGGCCACCTTAGAACTTAGGACCACCTAGACTTGCTCATGGCAATGTTTGGTTAGTTATTGGGTGGCTCTCATAGGGTTTGGCTTGATTAAAAGGAATTTAAAATATTAAAGTTAATTTAACATAATTTCAATACAAAACTAATCATAAATCATCAAATTTAAGCTAACATTATCTAATCTAAAAAAGTCATAAGTCCAAAAATCATAAACTAAATATAATCAAAACCTAAACTAAATGAAATGGAATAAACTAAACTATAAACCAAAACTAAACAACAGACCTAAATTAAACTAAAACTTAGTTTAAGTCTTACTTTTAATTAACTTAAAGTCAACATAAACCTAAAACCTAATCCAAATCTTTAAAAAAAAAATCAAAATCAAGTAACCAAAAAACTACATAACTATATAGCTTAAAATAAACAAAGCTAAATCATCTAACCCAACTGAACTTAATCCAATTCATAAACTAAAGTCAATTTAATTTATCTAAAAATAGTTTAAAGCTAATCAAAACCAGGCTAAATCAAAGCAAACAAAGCCTATGGTCAATCAAAAGTTTGAGATAAACCCAAAACAAATTTAAACTAAATCTAAACTTATATATTGGTTATCACCTAAAGAATAATATAATCTAAACTACAACATAATTAAATCTAAATTCAACCTAAGAAATACCAAATAAAAACCAATACCTAACATAAATCAAACTTAAACTTAAGATGAGCTAGATAAAAATTATATACAATCAAGTCTAATTCAAAGTAATCTAAAGCCAAAAACACATCAAATCTAAGATGAAATCAAACTAAGCTTATTTAAATCAAACTCAAACTAAAAACCCAATCTACAACTAAGTGAAAGTAAATCAACCAAAACAATTATGAAGCTAAAACTAAACTATGCATTAAACAGAGCCATGGATAAACCCATCTAAGCTCATGATGCTTGAGCTCCTTTTGGTTGTGGGTTTGGTCCAGCCTGTAGGAATATGTTAACTTCCAATAGATGCATTTGATTAATAATGTCTGAGGTTAATTAGGCTAGCTCCGATCAAATAAAGACGACATTTGAAAATTTAAGACCTTCCCAATGGAGCATTACATGAGGTGGCTATTTCTTTTTTTATTTTCAATGATTGTAATTTCTTAAGAATCACGCTCGAGTTTGGGAAGAAAAGAGAGTAAAGTGAAGAATATTAATTAGATACAATTGAGAAAATATTTTAAGGTAAATATTTGAATAATACTTTTATATTTTAAACTAGTCGATCATATAATTATAAGCGACAATGGATGCTCGAAGACCTCACTAAATTGTAAATTCTAAAGTCTTACTTTGATGGTCTCTCTTGTAAACTATTACTTTGATTCCTACTATTATCATGATGTCTATGGAGCCCGCATGCTTTTTCCAACAACAAAATAATGGGGGCATTGACCACCAAATGAAATGACAATAAAATAGTACACTATTCTGTATATGATAAATCATAAAATATTTGTATTTTAAATATGATAATTGTATACTATCAATGTAGCTCTTGGGCAGAAATTGGGACGCCATTCTAAATACCTATCACCCTAAACTCTTAGCAAGCGCCTGCCAAAAGTGAAATTTTTGTTTTCGGAATAAAAGAGTTGCGGTCCTTCATAGCTATGCAAACGGACAAGCTCCATGAACAATTTAACTCGTTTAATTTACTTAATTATATCTATTTATTTAAATCATAAGTGAAATTGAAATAAAATTTTAAAAAACTTTTATATAGCCGATCAAGCTTTAAAATTGATTATTTCAAACATTTAAGAATATGAGTTGATTTATTTGCTATTTAGAAAAAATGAGTAACAGCTGAATAAATGAAATGACTAGCCTCTGACTCATATCGCGGACTTTCTTCCACTATAAATATATAACGTACATTAATGCAGAACATAAATACAAGAAAACTTTAGGAAATTTAACCACAAAGCATCCAATTCTTATGTATTTACTTATCTCACTTAAACTTTAATCTCTGTATCCAAAACATCCCACCAATTTAAAACTTGTAATCCATACTTTCATACGTCTTTTCAAAAATAAGAAAAGATGCTTAAGGTGTAAAAATGAAAATTTGAGTGAGATAAATCAATTGATTAAGAAAATGTGCTATATATGTAAATTTTCCTAAAATATTGAACTTGCAAACAGTTATATCATTTATTTAATTTTTTTATTAACATATAAATTTCAAGTTGAAAAAAAAAATATATTAGAATAAGTTATGTGGCAACCTTGGTTAATAACTACGAGTACATTTGAATTGCAAGGTCAAATAGTTAATCTTGCATATGTTTAATCAAGCTAAATATAAAAAGAAATTAAAACTCGGATGACATTTAAGCTCAACTTAAAAATTTATCTTGGCTCATAACAGCCCTACAGGAAAACTAATGAAATCAACTCTCTCAACATCAAAGACAATGATTAATGCGATAAAAGTGTTGCCATTCGATAACAAATGAGATCCTAATGTAACCACACAAAATAAAAAATAAAAAATAAAAAAAATAATGATCCTATGGTCCCCTGTATTTAAACCAATAAAAAACAGTGGCCATAAAACAAAGTTACAAAGCAATGGAAAAATGATAAAATGATTTTTTAAATAAAACAAACAACTAAACGAGGCATAAATTGGCAGACAGATCTGTTAAATTCGGGTCTGTAAAAAAAAACATAATAATTTTCAAATAATCAGAGGCCTTAATATAAAATCTAGAAGGTATATGGATAAAAACAAAAAAAAAAACTTCTCAATTTTATTAAGAGAACAAGAGCACCAGTGCCGTGTACCATAGTTTATTCAACACAAATAGACAGAAATATAGCCACAACAATCAAGACTGAGAAGAAACAGGACAGAACCAAACTCTCAAGAGAGACCAAGTACTTTACCAGTTGTGATGTCGAAATCGATGTCAAAAAAGCATGGCCTTGTTGGAAGCCCTGGCATTGTGCTCATTGTTCCAACAAGTGGGTAGATGAAGCCCGCTCCATTGCTAGCTCTAACATCGCGAATGGGAAGCACAAAACCCTCTGGTGCGCCTTTTTTAGCAGGGATGTGGGAGAATGAATACTGGGTTTTAGCCATACATATGGGAAGATCTGAGAACCCTTGCTTAGTATACACCTCAATTTGCTTTTCAGCCTGTTCATATAGTCATCAAGTCGTGCTCTCAGGACATTAAATACAAGTCAACTTAGTAAGATGTGCTAATATTAAGGTAATTATCATTTAATTTCACCAAGGGTTTTATTAAATATCAAAAAAGATAAATGAACTTATATCTTTTACTTCATATACATACATACATACATACTTTATTGCCTCACACCATCTAAGAAAGAGCTTGTACGAAGAAAGGAAAAGTGAAATGGAGAAGATGGTAGATGAAAATGGAGATGAGATGAGGAAATTTCATTGCTTCTATTTTTTTCTCTCCTTACAACCTCTTGGATGGCCTTCTGTATGTATAGGTTTGAGTTGACTCCACTTATGGATGGTTACATAAGTGGCTATACAGAAAGAAGTGCATAAATTAAAAAAGATATAGTACGTAAATCTAGTGAAGTCATTAGGTTAATAAAGACATTATGCCTCGCTGAATTAACTTATCAGAAGGATTTGCTGAATTGGATCATGCGTATTGTTTGACGAATAGGGTAAGTAATATTTATTATTTTGCCTAAGCAAACTAACTGAACTTTGCTAGATGGCTTTGTTAAGATGTATATGCCGAGTTGTCTTGTCAAATTGATCAAAGTGAGCTGTTGATTTGTGTTTTTTACTAATATATTTAGACTATTTAGATTGGATCACGTGTTTCAGGTTGTTTCATACTTTAAAATTGGACTCAAGCCTTTTATAGCTATACATGAGATGAAGTTATTAATGCCTCTAGTCTGCCCTAAACAGGGATGTGTAGTCGACTTTGATAACCTATGGAGAGGGTGGGCAGCAATATAATGTCAAGTTCAACTTCATTATAGTTGATTCCCCAGTGACATAACATCATGTTTCAGAAACAACTCAACAACTTCAAGGTGGGGATAAATCTTCTAACTGATAAGCAATCCTAAGCATGCTACCTTAAAGCAATCAGGCTTGTCAAAGAAACATTGAAACTCGATGTCCATTTAGAATAACTTGCATGAGATATTCAAGATAGTAGAAAAAATCATCATCACAAACAATGACTTTGAATCATCCCCTTCTTGTGAACAACTCATTTGAACATTTAGATCAAATTCTTGATCGTCTCTGATCAAGCATGCTGTATTAGCTTGGTCCACATCCAAAACATTAGTAGTTGACATCAAAATCACCAACTACCGCTTGAACATTGGCAATAGGCCAAACCGATCAAGTTAAAAAATCACCAAGTCACAATGACATTTCAAGGAGCCTATCTACAGTAAGGTCAAAAAACTACAAGATGTCATTGTTAATGTCATTATGGTCCAGACAGAAAATTGGAAAATGAGGATTTGGTTCAACTGCAGAAATCAAAACCAAACATGTCCTGAGAACAATAATTCACTCCTGTAATGAGACACTTTGGTTGAATCAATAGTTGACTATCATAAGCATTCTTGATAACTTTTCAAGATATAATTAAGCTACATCATGTTGATCATGAAAATATTGCATTCATTAAAAGCAATGGGTTGTTCTGCTACAATGTCATGTTGTGCGGATACAAGAATTTTTTAGTGACTTACCAAAAACATGATTGAAAGCATTTTCAAAATTTAGAAAGGCAAAAATATTGAAGCCTACTTCAAAGACTCGTCATTCAAAGCAAAATTTTGGCATAACATATAATAGATCTATAAGAGACATTGGCTGCACTTAAAAAATATAATATATACCAAAATCTCATGAAATGCATCTTGAGAGTCAAATCAAGGAAATTTTTGGGCTTTCAACTCATCCCTAAAAGCATTACAATGAAACCAAGCAAAGTTGAAGAGATACTGGAAATGTCGCCAGCAAGAATGGCCAAAGAGCTGCATAAACTTTTAGGGAAGACTACAGGCATTAATAACTTCATCTCATGTATAGCTATAAAAAGCTCCAGTGCAATGTTAAAGCATAAAACAACCTGAAACACGTGATCCAATCAAAATAGTCCAAATATATTAGTAAACAGCACAAATTAGCAGTTCAACTCGATCAATTTGACAAGACAACTCGACATATACATCTTAACAAAGCCATCTAGCAAAGTTCAGTTAGTTTGATTAGGCAAAATAATAAATATTGGCTTAGCCTATTCGTCAAACAATACACATGATCCAATACAGCAAACCCTTCTGATAAGTTAATTCAGCAAAGCATAATGTCTTTATCAACTCACACGACAACCTAATGACTTCACTAGATATGACACAATATACAAATAGTTACATACTGTATTTTTTTTTAATTTATGCACTTCTTTCGGTATAGCCACTTATGTAACCATCCATAAGCGTAGTCAACCCAAACCAATAAATACAGAAAGCCATCCAAGAGGCTGAAAGAGAAAAAAAAATAGAAGCAATAAAGTTTCCCTATCTCATCTCCATTTTCATCAACCATCTTCTCAATTTTGATTTACCCTTCTTCGTATAAGTTCTTTCTTAAATGGTGTGAGGCCACTAAAAATTTAGGATTTAACATCCTTTTAGGTGCAGTGAGAGTGAATCATACTATAAAGTAGAAATAGAGCTGTGCACGTGAAAGAAACTTAGAGTTATAAAAATTCAATAAACATGAAGTGCACTCAAAAAGTGTGTAACGCAATAAATGAATGAAAGTAGTAAATGACATTGAGAATTTGGAAAGAATAAGAGCATGTGCATAGAGTTGCAACAAGAATTTAAATGCCTTGTCGTTCTTTTAAATTGATGGTTTGAAGAGGTGCAATACTGGCAGCAACAGCAAGGAGAGCTCTGCTATCTTATGCCAGCTTCTCCTTCGAATCACGGGAAGGAGAGAAGGGGAGAAAAAAAGAGGAAGAAACCATTAGAGTACATTTTCAAGAGAAATCATGGAACCAAATGGAGAAATTTGAAATTTCATCTCTACAATATTATAAAGGGAGATCAGATCCTGCTAATCATGTTGCATCAATTATTTATTTGTTGAAGATCACCAATGCAATTAAGTGTCAGTTATTTTTTAAAGCGGAAAGAATTGGCTCTTCGTTAGTTCAGTAATCTGCCAAACTAATTTATCGCTTTTTATAAAGAGTTCAAGCACATTTTTATTGAGCAATTCGCTAGTGATCAAAATTCACAGAAGAGTTCTTAAGCATTGCTGAGAACTTCTCAGAGGACATAGGAAGTTTTGTCACTAGATTCTAGCAATAAATCATGGAGGTCAAAGATTAAAGCCAACAATTACTCATGTTGCATTAGCTTAAAGCCCGTGAGATAATTCATTATGTTGTGCTCTTGGGCTGCAGCTCAAGAACTTGGCAGGATAATTGGAGTTGACAAGTAATCAATCAACTGAGTAGTACAACTCTTTGTGGAGCACATCAGGCATGACGTAAAGAAAGCTAAATTTGCATCCAAGAAGAAATCCTCTTATGTTTTTGTCAGGAGAATAGAACTCAACCTGATCAAAAAAGATTGCCAAAAAAATTTGTAATTTGATGAAATTACATTTTTGTTAATATGTGATTTACGTGCACCAGTGTCAAGTAGAATTGTACATTTGTTATCAGGAGTAATAAAATATCCGGATAATAATAGTTCATTATTATAATATTCTTTTGGTCATGAAATGGTAGATTTTGTTCTTATTAAATTTTTAGGGTGATTGATTTCCAGTGATCATCTTGATTGGATACATAATGTATTTAAATTGTCAGTATAATCTAATTGTGGATATCTTCTACTCCGTAAACTTGAATTTTCAGCAAAGTCGAGTAAAAGATTTGAAGTGGGTGGGGTTATTTTTAGCTCATCTATTTCATTAGGTTGAAGTAAATGTCCTATATGGATTGATTTATTTCTTCAAAAACTTCTCTATTTCTTCAGGTTGAATCCAAAATGCTCTGATACCATTTTATTTCGAAATTTTTCGTCACTCGTTTGACAATTATAATCATTAATATTAAATTTTATTTTTTCTAAGCTTTCTTGTATATTTCTTAATTATGTTTCTATATTTATTAAATCTTTCTTTTAGAATTCATTTTTTAATAAGATCTTCTTCCTCAATTTGTTTGCAGATTATATTAAACAAGAGAGTTCATCACGCTTCCTTCTTAATTATGATAAAAATATTATATTAAGTTATTCCTATTCTATCGTTTGATCCATACACCCATGGTTCATATTATGTTCTTATTCGTGGTTTTCTAAATAAGATAAAAGCTCAACAATATCATATAGATCCATACAGACCAGAACTCCACATGATTACTTCAGAGATGCAGAACACAACTTTACTTTCGTTTCCTACGCTAAGCGTAACCAGAATAGAAATATACAACCAAACATAATATTATTATCATTCATAAGAAAAGAAAAATAAAAGATAACACATGGTTAAAATAAAAACTAACAGACATCTTGAGGAAGATGTCCGTAATTTAGCCGCAGTGGCTAGCACACATTAATTTACACCAAAAAGAAAAGAGGAATAGAAAAGTAGTGTGGAAGGCTCTGCCTCCAAATAGAGAGAAGTATTTAATATATAGAGCGTTCAGTTGCTCTGAGTCGTCATGGCTGACGATTTTTTCTCTAATAATTGAGCTGTTTGACGTCACTGTTTACATCATTTCAAATAATTCACCACTTCAATTTTTCGTCATTTTTCTAGTGAGTGGGTCCCATATTTTTGCTATCTCTCAATCATTCTTGAATAATTGAGAGATTTAATAATTTCGGAGAATCTTTTCACAAGCTTTTGACTTCTAACTTCTCACATATTTCTTGTGTTGTATCCTTTTTTTAGCAATTTATGCACTTATATAATCTTTCTTTCTGTTAAACCTTCTGACGGAATAATTCTTTCAATGTTTTACTTGCACTGATATTATTTTTAATGAAAATTGAATGTCATTTTTTATACATAGCTTTATGTATTTTTCGAGTAGGTTGCTTACAGTGACTGTAAATAAATAAATTTTCAGAGCAATGATAAACTCATATATTAGATATATCAATTATTTTAGTCTCAATTCATATTTAATATAATTCTTCAGCTTTATTTCTCTGGAATTGAGTTCCAGTAGATTTATATTTAGGAACATATGATTTGCTACTAATTCTTATTTTAATTAGAGACATAATTCCTTCTTTTTCTTCAGGATAAGTTTGAAATATTTTCATAAACATATTCCAATGTTTAATTACGGAATGAAAAATTTCTACTGCATCAGATATTTATTTTGGTAGTACTTTGAGAAGATTTTCATCTTCTAAATAAATCATTTTTATCATTTCACATTTATATAATTTAGAAATAATTTTATAGTTAGAATTTCAATATATATATAAGTAACTTGATAATTTCCAATTATATGAAAATATATCTGAGAATTAATTCTCTCGTTATATAGAGAAAATTGTTGTCCTTCATTTGATATTTATGTAAAATTCTTTTTAGAACTTATTTCTTTATTTTGTAATATTTTTGAATAAGATGGTTCATAATTAGAAGAAGTTGAAGTTTCTCAATTAATTTTTAATTTATTTAGAACATTTATCTCTTCAGATATTAATTCTTCTTTTATATTTTTTAGATTAGAGAAATCTCAAATTTTTCTTAATTCACACACAGGTATTAATTCATCTTCTTTGATTTCTCCCTTGAGAAAATTTCTAATTTTTATAGATTCTTTTATAATTCATTCACCATATGATATTTCATATTCGAGCTTTCATATCTGTAAATCCAATACTTCGAGATAGCTTGATATGTTGGATTAGACTTTATATCTTCTTCAAGGTTTGAATCATATAATTCCATATTTTCTTCTTGTGACAGATCTACTTCCTGCATAATTCACGAGATAAGATATCAACTAAAGCATTTTTACTTCCTTCTATGTATTCTAATTCAAAAGAATAAGCAGAAAATCAGTTTTGTCATCTAATTAATCTTTTGTTTGGTAAAGAATTTATAATTTTTCCTTTAATAAAAGATACAGTAGTCTTGTTATCAGTTCTGATTAAGGTCTCATTAAAAAATATTTCAAATTTTTTAATAGCTTTTTTAATTGCTAAAAGTTCTTTTTCGTTAATATGATAATTTTGTTTAATGGGAGTGTACGTACCTGAGCCATATTTGCAGAGAAGTTTTTTCTCATTTCTTCGTGCTTTAAGAACAGCTCCCCATGCAATCTCAGAATTATCAGCCCCTATAATTAAATAATCTTCGAGTATTGGTAGATGAAGTTTTGGTAGGTTTTTACGTAAATTTTTTATTTCTTGTAAAATTTTTTGATCTTTTTCATCCCAATTTCATGCCATATTTTTTCTTAATTTTTTCTGAATTTGAGCTTTTAATTCTGCAAAGTTTTTTATAAAAGCTTCCGCATAATTAATGCATCCTAAAAATTGTTGCAAATCTTTTAGATTGTTTATATTTTTAAAATAATCTATTTAATTAGAATATGATCTTGTAATTCTATGGCTCCTTTATCTATAATTAATCCTAAAAATTCTATAGTGTTTGTGATAAAAACAGTTTTTTTCTTAATGTTATTTCATGCTTTTTAGCTTTCTGAGATAACAAAGTTAAATGCATTAGGTGTTGAGTAATGTTTTCACTAAATATTAATATATCATTTACATAAATTAAACAAAAATAAGAGAATTCAGAGAATATATTATCCATTTTTCTTTGAAATATTTGTGTGGCATTTTTAAGACCAAATAGCATAACATTTCATTGATAATGTCCATGCGCTTACTAAATGCTGTAAATTCTTTGCTATTTTGATGCATCATAATTTACAAAAAAACCAGATTTGCGATCCACTTTTGAGAACCATTTGACAGTTTTAATATAGTTTATTAGTACTTCTTTGTTATGTAAGAAGTATCCATCGAACTTTGTATTTTCATTGAATTTTTTATAATTTATTAACATTCGAGTTTTTCCTCTGAGTTGCTCGGCATGATTTCTAACTAAAAAAGCAGGACTACTATGAAGATTTTTACTTGGTTTTATTAATTTCATTTTTAAAAGTTCTTGTATTTGAGTTTGAAATCATGTCTTCTGAAGTGTATTTCATTGGTTTTACACAATAATGAGATTAGGTAATTGGTTCTATAATGGCTACAGGTTCATCTTTTCCCCAAAATTCTAGAGAGAAAGATTGATTAAATAAAGATGACGCAAATTCTCGAAGTTTTATTAATTCAGGATTTGTTATTTTATATATTTTTTAATCAGGATTGAATAAATGAGGACATTTCGCTTGTATATCTTTATCTAATGGATAATCACCACGCTGGCTGCGAAAGATAGGAGATGTTATATGCATTATTGGATAATGTAATAATGGCATTGTAATTAGTTATTTGAGGGTGTTATTAAGGTGATTTTTTCGTGAGTTTGTATAAATGATGAGAAGGTTCTGAATAAATTATTTTCTAGAATTAAATCAGGGCCTTCATCTATTAGACACCATAATATTATAATTTTTATAATTACGGAGTCTATTAGAAGTAATTAGTTTTCCCAAAATTCATTAATGGTTCTTAGACCATTGAAAGTTTCTAATAGAATATTTTTTTGTGTTTGTATGTGTGATGGAATCATTAGTTTTTTGCATACGGTTATATCGCTACCAGTATCACATAAGGCGTGAATTGGAATAAGTTCATATGTAGGAATATATAATTCTACATTAATATAGCTATAAAATTTCATTAATTATTTGTATAATGTTATTATTTATTTCAACCTTTTCGTAGTTAAATGTAATAGTATGTTGTAAAAAATCCATTTCTATGAGTATTTTTGTTGAGTTTTTATCATCGAGTAAAAATAAATGTTAAAAATCTATTCTTTGATTATTAATATCCCAAAATCCGAAGTGTATGTTAGATTCGTGCGTATAAATATATTCTTGTCCTACATAATCTTCATAAATGTAAGAATTTTGTTTTAAAATATGTAAATTTGATGGAATTAGATTTTTGTTAATAGATGATTTATGTGCACCACTGTCAAGTAGAATTGTACATTTGTTATCAGGAGTAATAAAATATCCGGATAATAATAATTTATTATTATATTCTTTTGGTCGTGAAATGGTAGATTTTATTCTATTAAATTTTTAGGGTGATTGATTTCCAGTGATCTTCTTGGTTGGATACATAATGTATTACAATTGTCAATAAAATCTAATTGTGGATATCTTCTACTCCTTAAACTTGAATTTTCAGCAAAGTCGAGTAAAAGATTTGAAGTGGGTGGGGTTATTTTTAACTCATATATTTCTTCAGGTTGAAATGTCCTATATGAGAGAATAGTGGGTCTAAATGCATGGGATCTTTATGGGATTTAAAAGCTATAGTATTATGTTGATTACTATATGCATAAGCAATTTGATATTTAATGTTGTATACAGCGCTTCCTTCTCTTAGCTTTATTTTATCAAGTTTATGACGTAGTGTCAATGATCTGTCTAAGTGTTTATCATTAATATTTATAGCATAATTAGGATGTAGATTAAACAAAAGTGTTTGATAACATAAATTACATTGTATTACTCCTAATAAAGCGTTTTTTTTAAAATGAATAATTATGTCATCATAAATTCATATTGTGATAGGACTTATCTATTCCTTTTCTAAAATAAAATTTTATTAATATTTGAATTCCTTCAAAGAAAATGTGTTTATATTTTTCAGGATTCTTTATATTTTGCAAATCTTGTTGTTTTATTTGTTGATTATATAAAGGAATTCGTGTTCTTCCTTCAGTAGTAATTATATCTATAGGATGCTCACCCTGTCTAATACTGTAATGAATACTTCTTTTCCAAATAAATATTGGCATTTCAAAGCAATCCTTAGTTTCTAGAGATAATTTTCTTTTTGTTATTTTATTGTAGGTTTCTTCAGATAATATGATATGTCTTTCATATTCAATATTATTATCATTAATTATATCAGATTCATGATTTTCTGACATTAATCAGAATACAGGTATTCATCTATTTCCTGGTCAGAAAAAATAATGTCTATAAGATTTTCTTCAGTGTCGGATAATTTGTATAGTTCTTCGTCATTGTCTATTCCTCATAGAGCAAAAATAAGTTGGAGATTGGATTGATTTATTATTGAAATAGATTTTACATTACTTAATTTATTTTTCTGAGGGCAATTATTTGCATGATGACCTTGTTTACATATCCAACATTTATTATTTTTAATTTGTTTGTTTTTTGTATTATTTTCTTTTCTCCTAAAAGTTCTTTTATTAGGATTATAATATTTTTTATTTGTTTTTCTGAAGAATTTTTTCTTTTTCTTTTTTGCAGAGCACTCACAGGCGTTATGTAATGAACATCCCCATTGTTGAGGAATTAAGTCAGATTTTTCACAACATATAGATTGCTTATATTGTTTATTTTTCTTATGTAAATCAACTTGCTGACAAGCTTCAGCTAATTTTCTAAAGTAAAATGTATTCGACTTCCTAACTGTGTATCATTAGGATACGTTTTGAATTCTTGACTCCATAAAATATTATATGGTTTTGATAACTTGTAGAAATACATATCTAAATATGCTTCTTTTTTTTTATATAATATATCATAGAAAATTTTTTGATAGTCACAACTATATTCATTTAAGTAGAGATATTGCATATATTCAAAAATTTTAATTTGTGTTTGACTTCTTAGGACGCCTTTTTTCGTCTTTATTCGTCTGAGAATGTTAATACTTTAGATCCTAGGAATTCTCCTTTTAAAAACTTTGCATATTCATTAGGCCAACTTCCACGATTATTTGGGTCACATGTTTGTCTTATAGTAGTTTTTTTTGTTCAGAAGATAATCCCGAAAACCATTTTTTACTTATTCTTGTTAATATGTTTTCTATATAATTATACACATCTCTTTTTAAGTTATAATTATATATTGCTAAATTATTTTCAATTACCCATTTGCCTATCACTTTGTTTGTATTTTTACAGCAATTAATGTTTAAATAAACTCCTTGATCACTAATAGGTTCTTGTATATTATCAAGCATTTTTTTATTATTTTTGGATTTGTTAGTAGATCTCGGATTTGATATTCTTTTAATACTAACATTGGGAGGTAATTGGTTAAAATAAGATGTAGTATTTGTGTTAATTGGATTAGAACTAGTGCTGACTTCATTTGAGATTGGAGTATCTACAGAGGGATAGTTTATTGGATTATTCATAAATTGATATTCCGTCAAAGTATTAATTAAGTCTTTAATTTCATTTTCAGAAGAAGGTTCTTCAATATTGATCACTTTGTTTAAGCGAATAGAACCTGGAAAATTTCCTTGCATATTTGTCCAGCCTAGAATTTCAGGATTAGAATAAAAATTTTCTAAATTACAACATTCAGCTAGGATGGCAGTTGTTGTTATATTGCTATTCAAAATTTGTTGATTTTGTATTATTCTTATTCCTAACTCGTGAATATTAGAAGTGTTTTCATTATGAGCTAGTTTTTTGTATATGTTTTGAATTAGAATTTTAAATAATTTAAATTTTTCCAATTGATTTTGATTTAGTTCCATAAATTAACAAGGTGTTCATTAGTTATGATTTCAGAATATAATCTTAATTCTAATTGCAGTTTTAAAATCATATAGCTTATAACAATCCATTCATTGCAATTTCCTAGAGGAGATTTAATATGAAACATTTGTTCTTTCTTAAAGACTTCTAGTTGATTATTTTTAATATTTATCTGTAATATATCACAAATACGATTAAATTCTTTCTCAAGATATGATTAATTTATCATTATTCAACATCTAACTTATTTCCTCTTTCATCTATAAAATCGTTAAATAATAATTTTCTTTTAAACTCTTTTTTTTTTCTTTAATCTGGATTTCATAAGAAAAATCTAAATCACAAGAATTTTTTTTTTTACATAAACATATTTTATGTTTAGGGCAATTATATCTAACTTCTTGTTTTTTACGAAGTGCATAATATTTTTTTATATTCCTGATTTATTTCTTCAAAAACTTCTCGATAATTTGAAGATGTCCCAGTTTGAGCATTAGGAATATAAAAAATATTATCAAAGTCTGAAGCTCAAACTGGTATCAAAGTCTGATGCTCAAACTGGGACATCTTCAAATTATCGAAAATTTTTGAAGAAATAAATCAGGAATATAAAAAATATTATGCACTTCGTAAAGAACAAAAAATTAGATATAATTCCCCTAAACATAAAATATATTTATGTAAAAAAAAAAATCTTGTAATTTAGATTTTTCTTATGAAACTCAGATTAAAAAAGAAAAAAAGTTAAAAAAAAATTTATTATTTAACCATTTTATAGATGATAGAGGAAATAAGTTAGATGTTGAATAATGATAAATAAATCATATCTTGAGAACAAATTTAATCGTTCTTTGTGATTTATTACAGATAAATATTAAAAATAATCAACTAGATGTCTTTAGGAAAGAACAAATGTTTCATATTAAATCTCCTCTAGGAAATTGCAATGAAAGGATTGTTATAAGCTATATGATTTTAAAACGGCAATTAGAATTAGGATTATATTCTGAAATCATAACTAATGAACAACTCGTTAATTTATGGAACCAAATCAAAATCAATTGAAAAAATTAAATTATTTAAAAATCTAATTCAAAACTGATACAAAAACCTAGCTCATAATTAAAACACTTCTAATATTCACGAGTTATGAATAAGAAAAAAACAAAATTAACAAAGTTTGAATAGCAATATAGCAACGGCTGTCATCCTAGCTGAATGTTGTAATTTAGAAAAATTTTATTTTAATCCTAAAATTCTAAGATGGACAAATATGCAAAAAAAATATTCAAGGTTCTATTTGATTAAACGAAGTTATCAATGTTGAAGAACCAACTTCTTCTGAAAATGAAATTAAATACTTAATTAATACTTTGACGGAATATTAATTTATGAATAATCCAATAAATTATCCCTCTGTAGATACTCCAATCTCAAATGAAGTCACCATTAGTTCTAATCCAATTAACACAAATACTATATCTCATTTTAACCAATTACCTCTCATTGTTAGTATTAAAAGAATACCAAGTCCAAGATCTACTAACAAATCCAAAAATGATAAAAAACTACTTGATAATATACCAGAACCTATTGTTGGTCATGGAGTTTATTTAAACATTGATTGTTGTAAAAATACAAATAGTTTAGCAATATATAATTATAACTTAAACATAGAAGACTTGTATAATTATATAGAAAACACATTAACAGGAATAAGTAAAAAATGGTTTTCAGGAAACTAAGGATTGCTTTGAAATGCTAATATTTATTTGGAGAAGAAGTATTCATTACAGTATTAGACAGGGTGAGCATCTTATAGATATAATTAATATTGAAGGAAGAACATGAATCCTTTTATATAATCAAAAAATAAAACAGCAAGATTTGCAAAATATAAAGAATCCTGGAAAATATAAACACATTTTCATTGGAGGAATTCAAATATTAATAAAAGCTTATTTTAGAAAAGAAATGGATAGTCCTATCACAATATGGATATATGATGACAAAATTATCCATTCTAAAAAAGACGTTTTATTAGGAGTAATATAAGGTAATTTATGTTATCAAACACTTATGTTTAATCTACATCCTAAATATGCTATAAATATTAATGATAAACAATTAGACAGATCATTAACACTACGTCATAAGCTTGATAAAATAAAGCTAAGAGAAGGAAGCGTTGTATACAACATTACATATCAAATTGCTTATGCATATAGTAATCAACATAATACTATAGTTTTTAAACCCCATAAAGATCTCATACATTTAGACTCATTATTCTCTCATATAGGACATTTAATTCAACTTGAAGAAATAGATAAGCTAAAAATAACCCCACCCACTTTAAATCTTTTACTCGACTTTGCTGAAAATTCAAGTTTAGGGAGTAGAAGATATTCACAATTAGATTATATTGACAATTGGAATGCATTATGTATCTAACCAAGAAGATCATTGGAAATCAATCACCCTAAAAATTTAATAAGAACAAAATCTACCATTTCACGACCAAAAGAATATAATAATAAACTATTATTATCTGGATATTTTATTACTTCTGATAACAAATGTACAATACTACTTGACACTGGTGCACATAAATCACATATTAACAAAAATCTAATTCCATCAAATTTACATATTTTAAAACAAAATTCTTACATTTATGAAGATTATGTAGGACAAGAATATATTTGTACGCACGAATCTAACATACTCTTTGGATTTTGGGATATTAATAGATTTTCAACATTTATTCTTACTCGATGATAAAAACTCAACAAAAATACTAATAGATATGAATTTTTTACAACAACATACTATTACATTCAACTACCAAAAGGTTGAAATAAATAATAACATTATACAAATAATTAATGAAATTTCATAATTATATTAATGTAGAATCATATATTCCCACATATGAACTTATTTCAATTCACGTCTTATGTGATACTAGTAGCGATATAACCGTATGCAAAAAACTAATGATTTCATCACACATACAAACACATAAAGAAAATATTCTATTAGAAACTTTCAATGGTCTAAGAATAATTAATGAGTTTTGGGAAAATTAAGTACTTCTAATAGGCTCCTCAATAATAAAAATTACAAAATTTTGGTGTCTAACAGATGAAGGCCTTGATTTAATTCTAGAAAATGATTTCTTCAAAACCTTCTCATCATTTATACAAACTCACGAAAAAATCACCCTAATAACACCCTCAAATAACGAATTACAATGTCATTATTACATTATCCAATAATACATATAACACCTCCTATCTTTCGCAGCCAGCGTGGTGATTATCCATTAGATAAAGATATATAAGTGAAATATCCTCATTTATTCAATCCTGATTCAAAAATATATAAAAAAAACAAATAATGAATTAATAAAACTTCGAGAATTTGCGTCATCTTTATTCAATCAATACTTCTCAGAAAATCCTCTAGAATTTTGGAGAAAAAATGAACCTGTCTCTAGAACTTTGGGGAAAAGATGAACCTGTAGCCATTATAGAACCAATTAATCCTAGTCTCATTATTCGTGTAAAACCAATGAAATATACTACAGAAGACAAAAATGATTTTCAAACTAAAATACAATAACTTCTAAAAATGAAATTAATAGAACCAAGTAAAAGTCCTCATAGTAGTCATGTTTTTTTAGTTAGAAATTATGTCGAGCAACTAAGAGGAAAAGCTCGAATAGTAATAAATTATAAAAAACTCAATGAAAATTCAAAGTTCAATGGATACTTCTTACCTAACAAAGAAGTACTAATAAATTATATTAAAATTGTCAAATGGTTCTCAAAATTGGATTGCAAATCTGAATTTTGGCAAATTATGATGCATCAAAATAGCAAAGAATTAACAGCATTTAGTATGCTGCATGGACATTATCAATGGAATGTTATGTCATTTGGTCTTAAAAATGCCACACAAATATTTCAAAGTAGAATGGATAATATATTCCCTGAATTCTTTCATTTCTGTTTAATTTATGTAGATGATATACTAATATTTAGTAATAACATTACTCACCTAAAACATTTAACTTTGTTATCTCAGAAAGCTAAAAAACATGGAATAACATTAAGTAAGAAAAAAGTTATTTTTATCACAAACACTATAGAATTTTTATGATTAATTATAGATAAATGAGTCATAGAATTACAACATCATATTCTAACAAAAATTGATTATTTTAAATATATAAACAATAAAAAAGATTTGCAACAATTTTTAGGATGCATTAATTATGCGAAAGCTTTTATTAAAAACTTACAGGATTAAGAGCTCCACTTCAGAAAAAATTAAGAAAAAACATGGCATGGAATTGCGATGAAAAAGATCAAAAAATTTTATAAGAAATAAAAAATTTATGTTAAAACCTACCAAAACTTCATCTATCAATACCCGGAGATTATTTAATTATAAAAATTGATAGTTCTGATATTGCATGGGGAGCTGTTCTTAAAGCACGAAGAAATGAGAAAAGACTTCTCTGCAAATATGGCTCAGGTACGTACATTCCCACTGAACAGAATTATCATATAAACAAAAAAAAACTTTTAGTAAAAAATTTGAAATATTTCTTAATGAGACCTTAATCAGAACTGATAACAAGACTGTTGTATCTTGTATTAATGGAAAAATTATAGATTATTTACCAAACAAAAGATTAATTAGATGGCAAAGCTGCTTTTCTGCTTATTCTTTCGAATTAGAATATAAAGAAAGAAGTAAAAATGTTTTAGCTGATATCTTATCTCATGAATTAAGCAAGAAGTAGATCTGTCACAAGACGAAAATATGGAATTATATGATTCAAACCTTGAAGAAGATATAAAATCTAATCCAGACATATTAAGTTATCTCAAAGTATTGGAATTACAGATATGGAAGCTCGAATGTGAAAAATCCTATGGTGAAAGAATTATGAAAAAATCTATAAAAATTAGAGATTATCTCAATGGAAAATTCAAAAAAGATGAACTAATACATGTGTGTGAATTAAGAAAAATCAGAGATTTCTCTAATCTCAAAAATATATAAGAATAATCAATATCTTAAGGGATAAAAGTTTTAAATAAATTAAAAATTAATAGAGAACATCAACTTATTCTAATTATGAACCATCTTATTCAAAAATATTACAAAATAAAGATATGTCCTAAAAAGAATTTTACAGAAATATCAAATGAATGACAACAATTTCCTCTATATAACGAGAGAATTAAATCTCAGATATATTTTCTTACAATTAGAAATTATCAACTTACTCATATACATGAAAATTCTGACTATAAAATTATATCTAAATTATATAAATCTGAAATGATAAGAATGATTTATTTAGAAGATAAAAATCTTCTCAAAGTACTACCAAAACAAATATCTGATGCAAAAGAAATTTTTCATTCCGTAATTAAGCATTGTAATATATTTATGAAAATATTTCAAACTTTTCTTGAAGAAAAAGAAAGAATTATTTCTCTAATTCAAATAAGAATTAGTAGTGAACCATATGTTCCCGAATATAAACCTATTGAATTCAATTCCAGAGAAATAAAGCTGAAGAATATATCAAATATGGATTGAGACTAAAAAGATTGATATATCTAATATATGTGTTTTTCATTGTTCTGAAAATTTATTAATTTACAGTCACTGTAAACAACCAACTCGAAAAATACATGAAGCTATGTATAAAAAATAGCATTCAATTTTGCTTAAAAATAATATCAGTCCAAGTAAAACAGTGAAAGAATTATTGTCAGAAGGTTTAACAGAAAGAAAGATTACAAAAAATGAATAAATTGCCAGAAAACGGATACAATACAAGAAATACAGGAAAAACTATAAGCCAAAAGCTTGTGAAAAGATTCTCCGAAATTATTAAATCTCTCAATTATTCAAGAAGAATTGACAGATAACAAAAATATGGGACTCACTCACTAGAAAAATAAAGAAAAGTTGAAGTGAATTATTTGAAATGATGTAAGCAGTGACGTCAAACTGCTCAATTATTAGAGAAAAAATTGTCAGTCATGACGACTCAGAGCAATTGAAAGCTCTATATATTAAAGGCTTCTCTCCATTTGGAGGCAGAGCCTTCTGCACTACTTTTTTATTCCTCTCTTTTCTTTCTGGTGTAAATTAATGTGTTAGCCACTGCGGCTAAATTACGGACTTCTTCCTCAAGATGTCTGTAAGTTTTTATTTTAAGCATGTACGATCATTTATTTTTCTTTTTTTATTAATGATAATAATATTATGTTTTTTTGTATATTCCTATTCTGGTTACGCTTAGCGTAGGAAACAAAACTAAAGTTGTGTTCTGAATCTCTGATGTAATCACGTAGAGTTGCGGTCTGTATGGATCTATATGATCTTGTTGAGCTTTTATCTTCTTTAGAAAATCATGAAGAACATGATATGAACCGGAGGTGTATGGATCAAAGGCTAGAATAGGAATAAATAACTTAATATAATATTTTTTTCATAATTAAGAAGGAAGCGTAATGGACCCTCTTGATTAATATAATCTGCAAACAAATTGAGGAAGATCTTATTAAAAAATGAATTCTAAAAAGAAAGATTTGATAAATATAGAAACAGAATTAAGAAATATACAAGAAAGCTTAAGAAAAATAAAATTAAATATTAATGATTATAATCGCCAAACAAGTGACGAAAAATCTCGAAATAAAATGTTATCAGAGTTATATTTCTTGACAGTCACAACTATATTCATTTAAGTAGCAGATATTGCATATATTTAAAGATGTTAATTTGTGTTTGGCTTCTTGGGACGTCTTTTTTCGTCTTTATTCCTCTGAGAATGTTAATACTTTATATCCTAGGAATTCTCCCTTTAAATACTTTGCATATTCATTATGCCAACTTACAGGATTATTTGGGTCGCATGTTTGTCTTATAGTATTTTTTTGTTCAGAAGATAATCCCGAAAACCATTTTTTATTTATTGTTAATGTGTTTCTATATAATTACACATGTCTTCTCCTTTTAAGTTATAATTATATATTGTTAATCTGATACCATTTTATTTCGAGATTTTTCGTCACTTGTTTGACGATTATAATCATTAATATTTTATTTTATTTTTCCTAAACTTTCTTGTACATTTCTTAATTTTGTTTCAATATTTATCAAATTTTTCTTTTTAGAATTCATCTTTTGATAAGATCTTCCTCAATTTGTTTGCAGATTATATTAAGCAAGAGGGTCCATTGCGCTTCCTTCTTAATTATGATAAAAATATTATATTAAGTTATTTATTCTTATTCTAGCGTTTGATCCATACACCTCCAGTTCATATCATGTTCTTCATGATTTTCTAAAGAAGATAAAAGCTCAACAAGATCATATAGATCCATACAGACCACGACTCTACATGAATAATTCAGAGATACAAAACAACTTTAGTTTCATTTTCTACGCTAAGCGTAACCAGAATAGAAATATACAACAAAATATAATATTATTATCATTCATAAGAAAATAAAAACAAAAATCATACAAGCTTAAAATAAAAACTTACAGAATACTTGAGGAAGCAGTCTGTAATTTAGCCGCAGTGGCTAGCACACATTAATTTACACCAGAAAGAAAAGAGAGGAATAAAAAAGTAGTGTGGAAGGCTCTGTCTCCAAACAGAGAGAAGCCTTTAATATTTAGAGCTTTCAGTTGCTCTGAGTCGTCATGGCTGACGATTTTTTCTCTAATAATTGAGCAGTTTGACGTCACTGTTACATCATTTCAAATAATTCACCACTTCAGCTTTTCTTTATTTTTCTAGTGAGTGGGTCTCATATTTTCGCTATCTGTCAATCCTTGAATAATTGAGAGATTTAATAATTTTATAGAATCTTTTCACAGGCTTTTAGCTTAATAGCTTCTCCCGTATTTCGTGTATTGTCTCTTTTTTGGCAATTTATGCAATTATGTAATCTTTCTTTCTGTTGAAGCTTCTGGCAGAATAATTTTTTCACTGTTTTACTTGCACTGATATTATTTTTAATTAAAATTGAATGCTATTTTTTATACATAGCTTCATGTATTTTTCGAGTATGTTACTTGCAGTGACTGTAAATAAATAAATTTTCAGAGCAATGATAAACCCATATATTAGATATATAAATCTTTTTAGTCTTAATCCATATTTGATATAATTTTTTAGCTTTATTTCTCTGGAATTGTGTTCTAGTATGTTTACATTTGGGAACATATGGTTCGCTACAAATTCCGATTTGAATTAGAGATGTAATTCCTTCTTTTTCTTCAGGAAAAGTTTGAAATATTTTCATAAATATATTACAATGCTAAATTACGGAATGAAAATTTTCTACTACATCAGATATTTTTTTTGGTAGTACTTTGAGAAGATTTTCATCTTCTAAATAAATCATTCTTATCATTCCACATTTATATAAATCAGATTTAATTTTATAATAAGAATTTTCATATATATAAGTAATTTGATAATTTATAATTGTATGAAAATATATCAGAGAATTAATTCTCTCGTTATATAGAGAAAATTATTGTCATTCATTTGATATTTCTGTAAAATTCTTTTTAGGACTTATATCTTTATTTTGTAATATTTTCTAATGAGATGGTTCATAATTAGAATAAGTTAATGCTTCTCTATTAATTTTTAATTTATTTAGAACATTTATCTCTTCAGACATTGATTCTTCTTTTATACTTTTGAGATTAGAGAAATCTCTAACTTTTATTAATTTACACGCAGGTATTAATTCATCTTTTTTGATTTCTCCCTTGAGATAATCTCTAATTTTTATAGATTATTTTATAATTATTTCACCGTAGAATATTTCACATTCGAGCTTCCATATCTATAATTCCAATACTTCGAGATAGTTTGATATGTCTGGATTAGACTTTATATCTTCTTCAAGGTTTGAATCATATAATTCCATATTTTCGTCTTGTGACAGATCTATTTCCCACATAATTCAAAAGATAAGATATTAGTTAAAGTATTTTTACTTCCTTCTATCTATTCTAATTCAAAAGAATAGGAAGAAAACCAGCTTCGTCATCTAATTAATCTTTTTGTTCGGTAAAGAATCTATAATTTTTTCTTTAATAAAAGATATAGTAGTCTTGTTATCAGTTCTGATTAAGAATGTCTCATTAAGAAATATTTCAAATTTTTTAATAGCCTTTTTGATTACTAAAAGTTCTTTTTCGTTAATATGATAATTTTGTTCAATGGGAGTGTACGTACCTGAGCCATATTTGCAGAGAAGTTCTTTCTCATTTCTTTGTGCTTTAAGAACAGCTCTCCATGTAATCTCAGAACTATCAGTTTTTATAATTAAATAATCTTCGGGTATTGACAGATGAAGTTTTGGTAGCTTTTACATAAATTTTTTATTTCTTGTAAAATTTTTTGATCTTTTTCATCCCAATTCCATGTCATATTTTTTCTTAATTTTTTCTGAAGTGAAGCTCTTAATTCTACTCAGTTTTTTATGAAAGCTTCCACGTAATTAATGCATCTTAAAAATCGTTGCAAATCTTTTTTATTGTTTATATTTTTAAAATAATCTATTTTTGTTAGAATATGATCTTGTGATTTTATGGCTCATTTATCTATAATTAATCCTAAAAATTCTATAATGTTTGTGATAAAAAGAGTTTTTTTCTTAATATTATTCCATGATTTTTAGCTTTCTGAGATAATAGAGTTAAATGTTTTAGGTGTTGAGTGATGTTTTCACTAAATATTAATATCATCTACATAAATTAAATAGAGATGAGAGAATTCAGAGAATATATTATCTATTCTTCTTTGAAATATTTGTGGGGCATTTTTAAGACCAAATGGCATAACACTCCATTGATAATGTCCATGCGACGTACTAAATAATGTAAATTCTTTGTTATTTTGATGCATCATAATTTGTCAAAAATTAGAATTGCAATCCAATTTTAAGAACCATTTGACAGTTTTAATATGGTTTATTAGTATTTCTTTGTTAGTTAAGAAATATTCATCGAACTTTGTATTTTCATTCATTTTTTTATAATTTATTACCATTCGAGTTTTTCCTCTGAGTTGCTCGGCATGATTTCTAACTAAAAAGGTAGACTACTATGATGACTTTTACTTGGTTCTATTAATTTCATTTTTAGAAGTTCTTGTATTTGAGTTTGAAATTCATTTTTGTCTTCTGTAGTGTACTTCATTACTTTTACACAAATAATGAGATTAGGGTTAATTGGTTCTATAATGGCTACAGGTTCATCTTTTCCCCAAAATTCTAGAGGATTTTCGTAGAAAGATTGATTGAATAAAGATGACGGAAATTCTCGAAGTTTTATTAATTCAGGACTTGTTATTTTATATATTTTTGAATCAAGATTGAATAAATGAGAACATTTTGCCTGTATATCTTTATCTAATTCCTTGTCCTTTACGAAGTGCATAATATTTTTTATATTCCTGATTTATTTCTTCAAAAACTTCTCGATAATTTAAAAAATGTCCCAGTTTGAGCATCAGGCTCTGATACTATTTTATTTCGAGATTTTTCGTCACTCGTTTGACGATTATAATCATTAATATTTAATTTTATTTTTTCTAAGCTTTCTTGTATATTTCTTAATTCTATTTCAATATTTATCAAATCTTTCTTTTTAGAATTCATTTTTTAATAAGATCTTCTTCCTCAATTTGTTTGCAAATTATATTAAGCAAAATGGTCCATTATGCTTCCTTCTTAATTATGATTAATCAAGTTGAGAGGCAATTTTGCTTTTAGAAAAGACTAGCAAGTAGTTGAAAAGAAAAGAGATCACTACCTCCAGGCCACAAGGTACCAACAATGATACAGTTGACGGTCTCTATGGCCAAGATTGTTGAGGCTTCCCAGAATAAAGAGTTTTTCAAAAATTTTGTGCCAACGTAGATGGGAGGTAGAGTTTTTCAAAAATTTTGTGCCAACGTAGATGGGAGGTCATTTGCATGACCCGGTAAAATATTATTATGCATACCATAGGATCATAGACATGATACAAAAAAATGTCACCATCTAAGGAATCTAATTAAAGATCTGATAAAACGTGGAATGTTAAATGATTTTGTCACACAAGAACACAAGAAAATAGAGGAAAGCACAAACAGAAAGTGTTTAGAACAAACCTGTTCTATAACAAGCCACTCATCGCCGGAGTAGTTCCTAAAATTCCAAGAGATGGACCAAAGGCTTCTCGCCAGTCTAGCCTCTAACGACTTAGATGGGGAGAGGTAAGCTTCACAAATTCCTTTAGATCATCAATATTAAGCCAGCCGCCGATGTATTTTACATATGAAGATTTACCAGCCAAAGGAAACCCTTGAAATGATGTTCTTGTAGTTACAGCCTTGATTGCCGATTTTCAAATTGGAAGTACCATAATTGATGCAGAGAGTTCAATAAGTGTTTTATTTAGAACTGTACTTGAAAAGATAAATTTAAGTAACTTACACATTTTCCAGACTTCAAGCTGCTCTTTGGATTCTTTGGGGAGCAAAAAAAATATGTGATGCCATTCTTTACCAGTAACATGGGGAGAAGAAGAAAGCAATTCACAATTATGGGAGATTTCAGGATAGCAACCACTTCCAATTGATTTTTTGTCGACCTACTTTGAGCACCTTCAAAGCAGTTCTGTCGACATATCTTGTGACAGCTAAATTCCCAGGAAGTGTTCGAGTGATCACAATACAAGGAGATTTAGTTCAACTTAGAGCATGCTACTTGAAGGCTAGGGGCAAAGTCTAGGAGGGTATTTTGCAACATAATGTTCTAAACGAAAGAATATTAAAGGCAATGCAAGTCATCAATGAAGTCAATGTATTAAAAAGTACCACTAACACGACTTTTTGGCTTAGTTCCAATTTTGAAGCCAAATTAAATGAAGATATGATTATTAATCACAGGGAGTATCAGATGTATTCGTTTGGGCTATAGATGAAATGTCAAGGGTCGATATTGATATTGCTCGTCACCAAATTAATATTCATCCTAGAGCCAGGCCAATAAAACAGAAGATGAAACATGTTGTGACTTCATTAGTAGAACATATTCGTCAGAAAGTATAGAAGCTACTGAAGGCTGAATATATCAGCCACGTTCAGTGGCCAGAGTAGCTTGAAAATGTTGTAATGGCGTCCAAATCAAATAAAAAATGAGACTGTGTATTAAATTTAACACTCAAAATTCATTATGTTGAAAAGACAGTTATCCTCTACAGCGAATTGATTTTGGTCGATTGCGAGTTTTCCTTGATGCTTTTTCAAGATATTATCTGTTAAAAATACATCCTGTTGGTAGTGAAAAAGTTATTTTTACTAAAGACAGCATATATTGATTTAATGTAATGTCTTTTGGGCATGGGCATGAGAATATTGGAGTCATATATCACAGGACTATGGATGTAAATTTACAAACTAAAAAGATAAATATATATATATTGAAGTTTATAATGATGGTCTTTTAATGAAAGTGTAAGCAACATATATATCACAGGACTATGATCATGTAAGCAACATATTGAATATATGAAAGAAACTTTTAACACTCTGAGAAATTTCAATATGAAATTAAATAAAGTTAGAAATATACATTTGAAGCTGGTTCAGGGAATCGTATTGGTTATTTGCTTACACCAAAAAGAATTATTATAGATTCAGAAAGATTATAACCTATATTAGAGATGCCTTCATTGAGAAATATAAAAAAATTGCAAATATTGACAAAAGAGAATTGCCGACTTAACCTGATTTATATCAAAGTCTGGAGATCAATGATCAACTTTCTTTAAAATTATGGGAAGTGTGAAATAATTTGTTTGGTCTGAGAAATGTGAACAAGCAATATCCTCTCAATTACTTCAGTCCCAAGGACGGAGGGTTCTTCATACATTATGGTGTGAGGAAAAAGGATGTTAATTAGGTACTCGTCTGAGAAAAAAATAGGAAGCAATTTCCAATCTATCATGTTAGAAAAATTTTGAGAGGCAAAACTTAGCTATCCTATTATAAAAATACTCGTTTTGACTTTATTTGTATTAGCTCCAAAAGTAAGAACTTATTTCCATGCATATTATGTCAAAGTTAGTATTGATCATCCTTAACAATATGTGCTTACAAAATGTGATCATTCTGGGAGATTACTTAAGTGGGCCATCAAATTCAACGAACTTAATATTTCCATTCTGAGATTTTATTCTTTTATTATACTCAGATATGTTTTGATATAACTAATGATCAGGTTGAGTGCCAAGCACTTATTGTTGATTGACGACTTGCTCAAAGAATAATGGTGAAACATATGTTTGTTAAATCATATACTCAACTGGTAGTTGCATTATAAATTTGAAGCTTAAAAAGATATTATGCAGAAATATTTATTCAAAATAAAAAGTATGATTGGAAAGTTCATCCTCAGGAATGAAAATTATTTGTCCATCTATTATCTAAAATAGGAAATCCTAAAAGGAGAGAACTCAAAGGTTAATTCGTCCATTAATTGAAGAGCTTGAAGACATGAAAGAAAATATTAAATAGAAGAAAGGCTGGATAGATTTGTTTAAAGAGTATTTGAAAATCAGTATCATTCCATTAGGTGAAAGATTCAAAGAGATTTAAAATCAAATGTGTTTGTATGTGTTAATAGATGATAAGTTATTTATTAGATATGTTACAAGTTCATCCTCAGGAATGAAAATTATTTGTCCATCTATTATCTAAAATAGGAAATCCTAAAAGGAGAGAACTCAAAGGTTAATTCGTCCATTAATTGAAGAGCTTGAAGACATGAAAGAAAATATTAAATAGAAGAAAGGCCCGACAGATTTGTTTAAAGAGTATTTGAAAATCAGTATCATTCCATTAGGTGAAAGATCCAAAGAGATTTAAAATCAAATGTGTTTGTATGTGTTAATAGATGATAAGTTATTTATTAGATATGTTACAAGTCTCTATCTCCGATGCATGAAAAAAGAAGTCACTGACATATTAAAGAAAGTTCAATGTGAAATACATTTCGGAGGTAAAACACTGGTGAACAGAATTTTATGAAAAGATACAATTGGCTTATTCTTTAAAAAAAATGCAAAAGAAATTTCAAATAAACATGAGCAATGTCAAAGATTTGCTCCAATTCAACTACAGCATTTCACAGACTATAGTCAACAGTTAGTCAATGGGATTTTGTAATTCGGGGTATGCATTTCTTTATCCAATTTCTTCTGCGAAAGGATCAATAACGTGGTTAAGATTGATTATTTCTCGAAATAGATTTAGGCAAAAACATTAGCGAGGATCGTCGATGAAGTAGTGCTCATTTTTACCTTGACTAATATTATTTGTAAATACGAACTGCTAATGGTGATCATTATTGATAATGATAGCTTGTAGATAATAAAGCTAGGAATTTGTGTAAGAGCTAAGGAATACACTTGAAATTCACCCAAATGTATCATTCAAAAACAAAAAGGGAAATTGAAGCAACAAACAAGTTGACACTAAATTTACTTAAAAAAAGTAAGAAAGAAAAAATTATCGGGTCAAGTTGTTGCCATTAGTTCTTTGAGCACAAGATCTTCGTCTTGAGAATTCAAGCACTACAATCATTCAACTCATAGCAAGGCTCCATCAAAAGAAAAAAAATGTGAATTATAAGATTCTAGAATTTTGAATTTCAATCAATATTTATTTGTAGTCTTAGAGAGTTGAAAGATCTCAAAGCTTGAACTCATATGTCTCCTCTAAACTCTCAAGGTCAAATCATGATTTTTCTATTTTCGCACAGCTATGGATAGGAAAAGCATACTTCCATATAACTCCTTATTTAAAATCATTGCAGTTTCCACCTTTCTTCACTCAACTTCACAACCTTCTATACAACAACAACAACAACAACAAAGCCTTAATCCCACAACCTTCTATAATCATACCAAAAATAATTTTTGTTAAAGAAGCACTCTAACTCCTCATTATTTATAGGTTCAAAATCCTTAGATTCATTCCCGTACTTGGCAGATAATTTTTTGGCGTTTTTCACTAGAAAGAGACATATCTAACAATATTCTACATGCTTGCACATAATTGTCATATACAAATCACTAGCCGGCATGTCCTTCGGCCGCATGTGGAGCCAACCAAAAAAAACAATAAAGCTTAGATCATACAATATTAAATCCAACTTCCCCTTGGCTTGAGGGACAATGTGCAAGTTAACAATACCTTTAGTAAAACCTTAATTCCAATTGAAAAGAATTTTCCCTCCTCCCTATTGAAGTCTGAAGGCGTTGTACGAGCAGATTACAAGTCCCTTTCTCTTGTCGATCATACCCACCTTTGACCTCTTCTCTGAAGCCAACTTCTTTAGTAAGCAACTTTTTGAGATCAAAATATCCTTTGTTATTAAGTTGACGGGCCAGCTTGTGCAGCTGCCAAAATTTTAATGGAGATACTAACTTCTCAACTCATGCTAACACTTTTGCCATGTAACTGAAGACATAATGATTCTCACTTGCTCTTACTAAAACAAAAGAAGTCATTAAAAAAGTATGGGAATGTGCTACTAAAGCCAAAGAAGTGGGTGATGCTACTGCTTCAGGAGCCATTCCTTTAGTTTCAACTCCTCCTCCACGGCTATAAGTTGAACTTACCACAACTTTGTTCAGTTCCTAACCCCAAGATGAGATTTTCACTTCATCTACATCATCCAATATGGTGCTCAAGACAACACATGCTCCTAATCTTATATCAAAAACAATGGAGATGGCATTAAGGCTACCTAGAGCTACAAAGTAAAAAAATCATAGATGTGATTTAATCAAGTCAACACATAAGTAAGAATTGAATTCAGACTTTAAATTTTAATAAAGCCCTACTTATTGACCAAGGTTCAAAGTGGAGTGTTGAATTGATCATGTCAATAGCGTAGGTTGGTCAGCTCTGCAAATAGTTGGTATTCATCAACAAAGAGAGTTGATGGGGTAAACTTGTCCATTGAGATCTTGGTATGCCTGGTCTTGATTGGTGATCCATTGATTAACTTTTCAAAAAAATATTTAGTTCTTCCAATTCTTCGCTCTAATATTGATTGCTATATATCAATGTACATGGAAAGGAAAGTAATAGCAGCCTCTCTAAACCCCTTAATAACAAAAATGTTTCCGAAAAAAGCTTAGGATCCACCAAATCCTATCTTAATAAAATAAATGACATAATAAACCACATTGACAATGAAACTTAACATCACCTAAGCCAGTATGAGGTTGAAGAAGTTCAAGGCCATGATGACTTCAAGATAGAAAGGAATACAAAGAAGTGAATTAACTGCAATCTTTGGCACACAAATAAGGAAGCCCTCAAAAAGTTATAGCTTTCAAAGAATAAGCTTTGCATTACTCTACTTGGTGTAAGAGAAGCTACGCTCCAACTTTGTGAATGTTCAAGCCAATGACCACAAAACCACCCATCAGTGAAACAAGGGTTCTGAAAAATGTAAAGCAAATGAGGAAGGAGACATAATGTAAGAGAACAAAAATGGTAGAGGGGCAAGGGCATGAAGAATGAGAAGAGCACAAAAATAACATAAAGAAATAAAGATTGGGGCAGGTGGCTCTCAAGTGATGTTTATGCCAAAAACGTTTTGTGATTTTCATTCATATTTCCTTTCTTCTTTCCTCTTGAAATTTTCAGGTTTTTTACTCTAGTGTCTTGCAGTTTTCACTGATGCAGTTGTGCAATATTTTTTTCTTTTCCTCATGCGGCTGCATTATTTTGGTATCAGAGCAGTCATTTAATAGGTTGCTCGGCTGGAACCAGGTTTCGCTGCTGTCTAGACATTTGGATTCCTTTTAGCTAGCCATAGAAGTCTAGCATTTAGCTTCTTGATAGCACTTCTTGCACAGAAGTGATGGACAGCAATCTGTCCGTTGCGGCTCTATCCTGACGTGGCTCACAGGTGGTGTTTATGTCAATAATGTTTTGTGGTTTTCCTTCATATTTCCTTAGTTCTTTTCTCTTGGATTTTCCAATTTTTTTCTCCTATGTTATGCGGTTTTCTTTGTTGCACCATGCAATTTTTATTATTTTCCCTCTGCAGCTACATCATTTTGTTATCAGAGCAATCATTTCTCGGGTTTGCTCGGCTGGAACCAGGTTCCACTGCTGTCGAGACATTTTAATTCCTTCTAGCCAACCGCAGAAGTCTGATGTTTGGCTTCTTGATAGCACTTCTTGCACAGAAGTGGTGGACATAAATCTGTCCCTAATTTGCTTCTTGATCCCATTGTTGTCCATGCATTCGTTGTAATTCTTTCTGCTCTCAAACAAACAAACCGCCTTAAAGAAATATTACAAGACCCAATCAAGAACTGGTTGTTGAAGACTTACAACGAGAAATTCGGTGACTACAGGGAGGCTTGCGATCTTGGAGCAAATAAACTCTGAGGTTAGAGGGTGGAACCCTGCATGGCTTCAATGGAGGAAGAAGAAAATCTTTTCCGAAATACATCATAAGGTTGTTGATTTTGAAATCAAGATTGAAATTCCAAATTTTGAAGGCGACTAGATCCGGATGAATTTATTAATTAGCTATATACATTGCAGAGAATTTTTTATTTCAAAGAAGTTCCCTAAAAACAAATTGTGAAGCTTGTTACCATTAAATTTAGAAAGAACACCATTCTTTGGTGGAGAAACATGAAGAGAACGCAAAAAAGGGAGGGTAGATCCAAGATTGTCAATTTGAACACGATGAAGAAAGAATTATAATGTAAATTTCTTTCAGAACAGTATAACAAGAGGTGTTCATTAGGCTACACCATCTTCATCAACAAGAACAGTCTGTGGAGGAATGTGTTGTTTAATTCGAACACCTAGGGTTGAAATGTAGTCATTTTGAACCCGAAGAACACAAATACACGTCTCTTGAGTGGTCTACGACCTTCTATAGTCAATGTGGTTCAACTCCATCCTTTTTGGATACTCCAGGATGTGAATAGTTTGGCCTTGAAGGTAGAAAAACATCAAAAATTAGGTAGGAAGGCTCCTATACAATTTCCTACCACTAGTTTGACAAGTTCCAGCAAACCCGTCCAGACCACAATGTAAGCCGACGGACGTAAGGATAAAAACAACAGCAAAAATACCAATAAGCCACGTGGGACTGCTACCACAAAGCTGGGAGGAACTCTGTCCAAAAGAAGATGCTTCAAATTCCATGGATTTGGCCACATGGCATCAAACTATCCAAATCGACGCGTCATTTCCTTGGTAGAGGAAGTTGAAGATGGGGAAGAAGTTGCAGAAGAGAAGACAATAATCTGACAAAAGAGCAAGTCATACATGCAGATGAAGAAGAATCACTTGTGATAAGGCATCTTCTAAGCGTTGAAAAATCTTCCAATTAAGAGTGGTACCGAAAACATCTTTAGAACCCGGTGTCGGTTCTGGACAAGGTTATTATCGACGGCGAAAGTAGTAAAAATGTGATTTAAACAACTATGGTGGAGAACCTTGGGGTCGCTACACAACCACATCACCACCCCTACCAACTCATGTGGCCCAATAAGTCGTCTGAAATTAAAGTCACTCGGCAATGCTTGGTGCAATTTTCATTTAGTCGAAAACTTCAGGAGCAGATTTTATGTGACGTAATTTCTATGGCACTTGTCATATATTGCTTGGTTGGTCATGACAACATGACTGCATACGATTCATGATGGATATACAAACACTCATTCATTTATCAAAGAAAGAATTCAAACCACCTGGTGCCAATGAAGGAGGATATTCAAACAAGGGTTGGACTCAACACTTTTACTCCTAATCTTTTGAAAGACCTGAAGGAGGCAACCAAGGGGACATTCATGCAGGATAACCTACACTGGCACGACCTACTGAAGTCCAAGACTTGGAATTTTGTATATAAAGAAAAATTAATAAGATAAAAAAATTTGAAAAAAAGAGCTAAATTAGTATTTAATTCAACTCCATGCACAATTTCTCGTTTCCCCTGCATCATGAAATACATTTGAGCAAGTTTTCGTGTTTTGATTTCATGTTATGATCCAGGTAATATGGGTGTCCTTTTTAGGCGGTTTTGATATTTCAGACATGTAAGCATATTTTATTTTATGAATGGGCAGCATTTGAGCAATTTCAATAGAAATTAAGGCATTTTATGTTTAATTGAGTAACATCATGATCATAATTCATCATCTTTAACATGCAGACTTTCCAAATCGGTTTTCATACCCCAAATACATCAACATTATCTGCTTTGCGAATGGAAGATGTTGAAAATGTTCAACTATGTTTGCCTATCCTAACTCCGATTTATGTGACAGCATATTCGATGTCCAACGTTTACATCCAGTTTGATCAAATTAACTGTGGAAGGAGTCTTTTTCATAATTTGGATGCTTGGTGAATCAGCATAGTCTGCCTTGATAATAGGAGATGTTTGTGCATTTTTCAAGTCGGTTTTTTTGCCATTTCATCGGCATCATGTCAGACAAAGCAAGCTTCTATAGGCAATTTTGATGTTGGGAGCAAATGGTGAAGTCATTTTTTGCAAAATGAATGACGGTCAGTTGAATTTACTGTGTACAAAGTGTCTGAAACCACAATTTATGTGATGCAATAACCCTTGTTCGTTATTCGTTCACCAATGTTGTACTATGCACCAATATGATGAGGGAATAAAAGTAACAAGCTCAAAATCATTCCCAGAATCTTTCCGAGTTTGAAAATTTACTTTCAAGCTTCACAAAATGCACTTTAAATCCCATTTTTTTGTCCCAATATCCAATCTAAAATAAGCTTCAGCTCGTATTACTAGTCATAAATGTGTAAGAAAATGAATTATTACGCAGTAAATGTTAAGTTAGCGAAATTTTTTTATTCCAATTGTCTGCAACATGAATCGCCATTGATACTTGGCTATATGTAACAAAGCAAATCCTCTTAAGAGTTGCACTCCAAAGGTAATTTGCAGCTTCACATTAAGTATTGATGATAGAATACAGGACATAACTAACTATTTACAGGGATCCTAATCCAGCTAAAAGAAATTTGATTTTAATGCAAATCAACTTTTCATCACAATTGTTGGCTCTGTGCCTGCTATTAATCATCTCAAACGGTTTATCACAAGGAAAATTGATACATCCTAATGACTCTAATTTGAAAAGAACTGACATGAATGAATCTACACTAAAAGAACACGACAATAAGTGGATAATAATCCACAGTAGAATTATTGCTTAAAACTGCAGGTCAGTTGACAAGGTACTATACAGCATCAGCCACTGAGGTCGCAAAAGTTGAGAATATTTAAATGTCCTTGAGAAATTTTTCTCCAAATTAAGAAGTACCATGAAAGTGGTAAGAAAATTCATAAATTTAATTATAAACAAATTTGAGACGTGAACATCCTTTATAATAACAAAAAGATGACTGAGAACGTAATTGTGCTCAGCATAGCCCAATTATTAACTTAGATATCAGTCGTATGCCTGATGGAAATGTAGCCATACTTATGCAAGCGCGACCCTTCCATACTCAATAGGGGATCGCTAACAATACCCAGGCTGAACCCAATAGGTGGATGAGAATGTGCATAAATGAATGTGTACCACATACCTCACAGTACATGGTGAACTCCATAGTTGCTCATAATTCTACTTGACAACAAATAATTTATGATATTATATAAACCTAGAAGATGTTGATGGATCTATCGAAAATAGTAAAAGGTGGTACCTGTTCTGAGTACTCAACACCAGCAGCACCATAAGACTTGGCTATGGCCTCAATCTTCTCTTTAATACTCAAGTCAAGAGGATAAAGAAATTTTAGTGGCTGTGTATGACTCTCGCATGCTCTCTGAACTGCAAGCCCAAGGTCAACCTAAAGATTTTCAGAACTATATTGCATCAGAAAAAAGCTGAAACTAGAACCAAACTTCACTGTTGGTCTGTAGCTTATTTAAAAAATAATGGTAGTAGCCTGGAAAAAAAGGAGTCCAATTTACAATTCTCAGTGCAAATACTATAATAAAATAGCACCTTGCAATACAGAAAAATAAATCGGAATCAAAGTTGAGGCATTTTGCAAGGATTATATCAGTTGCTAGCTGTAAAATGTTTTCACAAAAATTCTTATGAATTTCAACCGTTATATCAAGTTTGAAATAGAAGTGGGCAAATACACAACAAAATTTTGTTTAGAATATAAAAGAAAAAAAACATTAGCACATAAACAACAAAAGATAGAGTAGACAAAAATGAAAGTGACTAATATATTCCTAACTGCTCAGACAACATTATTTAGCAGAACAGCAGAAAGCAGAAATGTTTGATTATAATGTGGAAAAATTAAGCTTTTGTTATTAATGAAAGTGTGCTTACTGCTCCTTTTCCACCGTGAGCATGATGGGTGCACACAACTGCATCAAAAGAACCAGCTGCCAAAGCAGCATTTCGCACAGCATTCATCTCTGCATCAGTGTCTGTTTCAAACTTGTTGATTGCAACCACAACATTCACACCATAAAGCTTTGTGTTTGAGATATGTCTAACAAGATTTACACAACCAGCTTCTACAAGAGCCACATTCTCATTTAGGTAAGCATGATCAAGCGGCCTCCCTGCAACGACCTCTGGGCCACCGCCGTGCATTTTCAAAGCTCTAATCGTAGCAACAATAATGGCACACTGAGGCGTTAAACCACTATAACGACATTTTATGTTCATAAACTTTTCAGTGCCAATATCAGAACCAAAACCTGCTTCTGTGATCACAAACCCACCTTTACCAACCAACTTAATGGCAATCTTATCAGCAACAATCGATGAATTACCATGAGCTATATTAGCAAAAGGCCCAGCATGTACAAGAACTGGTGTTCCTTCCAGGGTTTGCATTAGCGTTGGATGAATGGCATCCTTCATCAAAACAGTTAGGGCACCACCAATGCCAAGGTCATCAGCAGTGATTGGCTCACCAGATCTGCTGTTTCCAATAACCATCCTACCAAATCTTTCCCTCATGTCTGAAAGAGAAGTCGTTAAGGCTAACACAGCCATAATCTCACTAGCCACTGATATGTCAAAGCCAGTCTCTCTTACCATTCCCTTCTCTTCGGGCCCTTGTCCAACTGTAATCTTTCTCAAAAAACGGTCATTGATATCCATAACTCTTCTCCAAGTGATAGAATCTGGGTCAATGTCTAGTCTAACAAAACTTTTAACTTCTTCAGACGTAAGATCATCAGGGTTTGTCTTAGAAATCCCAAGTTTCCTTAAACGTCGGAACATGACATTAGCAAAACTCCGCTGGCCTTGTTTGTTGGGTGGGCAAAGCCTATTGAATAGAGCCTTGTCAGACTGTGATGCCTCATGAAAAATTCGTGCATCAATGGCAGCAGCAAGTAGATTGTTTGCAGCGGTAATGGCATGGATATCACCTGTTAGGTGAAGATTGAACTCATCCATGGGAATCACTTGGCTATAACCACCACCTGCAGCACCGCCTTTGATTCCAAAAGTTGGACCTTGAGATGGTTGACGGATGCAAGTGACAACCTACAAGACAAGCTGAACATATAGATGAGATTTGTAAAAAACAATCAAAACTAAGAGAAGAAAAAACCACAGCCATAGGATTGAATGTTTAAATAAAATAACAATTTAATAGCTAAAGTATACAATACTGACCTACAAACAGCCACACGCATACAATGGTAAGAGACACATTGAATTTAATTGACAGTTCTATCTCATAAATTCACTCAAATAATAAAAATAAAACAAAGAACATTAATAGGAAGAAAACCAAAATGTAGATCTCCAATAAGATAAACGTATGTTAAATGAAAACGGAAAAACGAAAGATCTATCAAAATAAATTCACAAGGACATGAATGTTTTATGGTGGAAAAGTAATCTTCTTGAATGCAAGAAAGCAAGAATTTTATCAAATTGCTCAGACTAACAATTACAAAAGAAACACATTTCCAGTTGAATCCCGGAGAGAAAACTGAAAACCAGATAGTCATATCTACTAAAAATATGTTCCCACAAAATTGAAACACATTTGTCATGGAAAAGAATATTCCATAAAGTTTTTGTCTGGGGACTCTGACTCTGAACTCTTGAGCAAAGAAGCACAGCCACTAATCCTCAACCAATAGCAAAATAAACTTAATTGGCAGTAGGGAATAAATCATTAAGGATGAGACAACAGCAGGGATCAAAATTTCACAAACTTCGACATGAGAACTATATCAAAATGATATTTTTGAAGAATAAAATATTCTGCATTGTGAAGAAAAAAGCTTTATTTTGCAATCAATCATTGATCATTCATAAATAACAATTTTCGAACAATGGTGTCAAGGTATAGCCAATGAAGTATTGAGCTATGACATTATCATTAATCTCATTTGAGCACCAACCCGCACATATAACAGAACAATAGATTTAAAAAAAAACAAAGAAGCCAATATTCACCAATAAAAAAAGCTTTCCCTTTTTTACCTTTGACTCAACATACAACAAATAGCAAGACAGCAATGCCAATAATTAAGTTTATGTTAGCTCCACTATTTTCTTATACAGATATAAAAAAGCATTACTTTGCTTTTATGTTTCTTTGTAATTTCTCAATAGTAGAGGACTGACTGTCATTATCAAGGTAATGATGCGGCTCAGATAATTCTTGTATTGACATACAAATAATAATCTGAGCCTTATAGAAAAGGTGAAGAAGGGAAACATAGATTGAGATTGGTTTTTCTTTGGTGTCATGGGAAACTTAATGTGAGAGAAGAATGTCTGGATTCACAACACATACAATCTCAGAGCGTTGAAGTTGCTGAAGGTGGATTTTTTCTCGCTATCTCAACGGTGTCTAGAAATCTGAAATTGTAAACATGACAAATCTTGGCTCTCTTTTTCTTCCTGTTTTCATCATTTTCTCTTAAACTTATGTACTCTACAACTCGGGGTAGAACAGACACTACATAAACACTAACAAACTTGAAAGGCACAGGTACACTTCAAGCTAATCTCTTCAATCAATGTTGAAACTTACTGCATGGAAGTGACTATGTAATCATATATGAAGGGCAGTCCTTTTTTTTTTAAACCACCAATCCACTTCATATCATCTTCCTAATAAAGTGTAGCTTCACAACCAGATGCTTGATATTTTTATGAAAAAATCTAATTCCAAGTCAAATGATTCCTCCTACATTATCACAAAAAACTTCTATTCTCTTTTGATTCAATTGCAGCTCCTAAATCAAACATCTGCAACCATAGACTTGATTGCCTCCGTGACTGTCATATACTCAGCTTCAGTTGTTGAGAGAGCGACAGAATTTTGCTGATTTGCACTGCAACTTAGTGCAGCACCGAAAACAATGAACGCATTAATTGCAAACAATGAAACCAATAAGTGATTTCCTTGTGTCCAAATTCCTGCAAAGTCAGAGTTTACATACCCAGTCACACAACATCGGAACCTTCATTACACTATTTCCTCCAAAAACTACTCACAAATCAACTAATCCTTTCACATTTCTAAAAACCCATTTTAAAGGCTGCCAATGCTCTCCACCTGGATTGGACAAAAATTATCAAAACAAATAGAATAAGCCCGATTAAGTACTGAGCATAACATAACATGGATAATAGCATAAGGTACCACACATATCTCAGACTTGTCGTCTTCACTATGGTGTATTTGATCCACAAAGAGCTTCAAGTGTTGAGCCAATGGAGTGAAAACAAGCTTAAGAGCACACTTGCCAAATGATTCCTCCTTCAATCATCCACAGTGAGATTGAGCACTTGGACGACCAATAAATCTAAATGAACAGAATCAAGAGTGCTTTTAATTAGATGATTTCTAACACAAAACTATAAATGCCTTGCGAAAAACAAATACTTTGTAAATGGTTCACTTCTCTGATCATCACCTCATAATCTTTATTTGCAGAGTTAGTTCAAATCACATTTACTCACACGCCCAAGCCTTCTATGCACAATTCAACCTCATTTTAAAACCATTTCCAAAATATCAGTTTATATTAGTTCCTTTTAGTGAGTAAAGTCTTTTTCTTCTAATAACTTTTATTACTACAATTGCACCTTAAGGTGTTTAAAATCCCAATTTTAGTGTTAATTATACATTTCCGAGAAACAAAATTTCAAAAAAAAATTATATTTCTTTTCAACTCAAGTGCTTACCAGACATCTTATAAAACTCTTTCAATGCTGCTGAACATCCTCGATAAAATGGATCCCACCCTGAAAAGAGACTCTTCCATGCATAAGCATATCTTTGAAGTTGTCATCAACATTTGGAAACAAAATCAAAAGTGACAAACCAATATTTTCTACATTCATCAATATTGTTAGTGGACATTTCATAATGGATTTTGAATTTAACATGGGGGATCCAAGGTGGGGTAGCTAGGAGCACATGCCAGACATGATAGTTAAATTAATTGGCTCAGCTTAACTCCCAAATCTTCTTTTTTTATGAATTAAGATCAAAATATGTTTGGTAGCGCCTATTGATAAGGTTTATTGCCGGATTTATGAAATCTGGTTAAACATAAAAATACGCAATTTCAATGGATTTATGAAAATCGGGATTTAAGATCCAAATTTTCCCTTCGGTTCAGCTTAAATCCAGATTTAATAAATCCAGCGAAAGAATGAATTTAACAGATCTAAGATTTAGGGATTTACTAAATTCTACCAACGCTAAATCCTGCTTGTGGCCAAACACCACCAAAATATGACAAATAAGAGAATGCAGAGAGAGAAATTGCAAACACGCATGCCCGATCCGTATGGAATAATTTTTCATCTGATAGAGACCAAGGAAGGTAATTTGAACTTAAAGACAGTATTTCATCACCAACCTGCAAATAGTGCATTCTGAAATATAAATTTTAAAATAAGACGGCTCTAATTTTACATTGTGCCAACTGAAAGGTTTCTAAACTTGCCTTCTTATCAAGGAAAGCACCTAGAGCTTGGCACAGCCCAACGGTTGTTGTTGATTTCCCCTCGCCGAGGGGCGTCGGAGTGATACCCCCGACTACAACGTAGTAACCATCCTCTGACCTATCAAGCTCGTCGAGGACAGAGAGAAGCACCTGATAGCATGACAAATAAAATCAAGAGAAAAGTATAAGACGCGATAGCTGAGGAAATACTCTTGAGCAATGAGATCACCTTGGCTTTGTATTTTCCGTAGAGATCGTAGTGCTCGGACTTGAGGCCAAGGCTTTCGGCAATCTCCGATACGAGCAGCGGCTGCACCGAGTTAGCTATGTCGATGTCCGCCGGCACCGGCGTGGTCACCTCGAGCCGCCTTATCGTCTTCGAAGAGCCCATTTCAATCTATCGATGGATATCGGCGAAAGAGCAGCCCCTACAAACCGCTGGAGAGGAATAAAGAAGGCTTGGAAAATCTCCGGAGGTGTGAGGCCAAAGGAAAAATTATTGGATAGGGACACCGCCGGCATGCAAAGATGTCCGATCTACAGCTCATGATATATTTACGTGGCCTCCCATTAAATTTTTTATTTTATTTTTTTTTATAAAAAAATTTGATTTCATCTTCACCGTAGATCACCGTTATCTACAATATAGAACACCGCATGCATCTTTGGATGCAGTGTCGGTATGCAATAATTTTTCGAGGGGAAGAGCTGCTTGGGGAGTCCTTTCTGCGAAAAATTACAGTGGAGATTTGAATGTGGTATATGTAACGAATAATTTCTCCTTTCCTACATGAGCACTTAAAAAGTTGGTGCACTGAATGAAAAATGAAAATAAGATCCGCCTATTAATATTATTTTGAATACTTTTTGGGTTATTCATGTGTTATTGGTATGTTATTGATGTTTTATTCATGTCAGATAATATTTTTCACATTTTTAATGTGTTATTGGTGTGTTATTCATGAATAACACCTCAAAACACGCCAATAACATATAAATAACGTGAAAAATATTCAGAATAACGTGAATATTTATATAACACGGTCAAGCCGAGTCGCGCATTTTTAATGTATTATTGGTGTGTTATTCATGTGTTATTGTTGTGTTATTGAAGAAATATTTTCCTTGTTATTCATGTGTTATCTGTATTATTGTTTAAAGAACAATAATATCTCAAAATCAATTCTATAACACATCAATAATAAGGAAAATATTCAGAATAGTGCGAAGGGCATATTCCTATAACACGGTCGGGTCGGGTCGCGAGTTTTTTTTTTTTTTTTTATGGAGGTGGGCCCAGGCTTTCCACGTATCAGCTCTAGATTTGACTCCGCAAGCAACTCTGCATGAGGAGTCTTGATGTACTAAATTTTCATTGTGTTGTCCCGCGACACTGAGTTGCTTTGGAATTTGGTCGTTGGACTGTTGTGAATGGAACCCCACATATTTGGACTGATGTGAATTGGAAGGAAAATATAAAATAAATAAAATATATTTAAAAACACATTTTATCTTTTACAAAACAAATCTCTCGTGAATCATGAAAATGATTTGAAAAAGAGGTAAGTGGAAAAGGAAGAAGAATATGATAAAAAATTATTTTAAAAAATAGTGCAGAACTTTCATAAGGTAACTTTTGTGTGGTAGCTCAAGAACATATGTCCGAAATAAGATCGGATCGAAACAACTTCGAAGTATATCTGCGAAGAAAATGTTATGAGAGCAATTCACAACTACAAAATCAAATGTTTATGTTTATTCTGGGTTAAGAGTAACTCCCAAAGAGTCGTATCTATTTGGTTAATTACATATTAAGGGATGGTCAAGAATACTCTCGAGAATAGAAGTCTTGTCGATGCTCATATGATGACCAGTTGAAGGGTGTGTCAAAACGACACGGTTATATCAAATCGTAACATCTCGCCGCTCCAAAGCCTATAATGAGCTGCGAGGGCAATGAGTGAATCTCTCATATTCCAAAAGGACGCTTATTAATCAACAACTGAGGTTTAATGAGATAACCAGGTAATCAAGAGAATCAACCCATTGCTTCATGGCCATATTAGGTTGTAAGGGTAGAGGGCGAATCGCATTATCCCAAACAGGCAGTGACCTACCAACAAAATGAGGCATGCTAGATGACATCAACAAAATTCTAGTGAAACAGATGGGCTCAATGGGTTTACCGATGAAAAGGTAAAGAAATCCTAATTGGGTGAAGATAGTTGGGTCAAGATACCATGGATATGTCATCTCGGGCTATTGCGACCATAATTCTACCTAGTCATGAAGGTATTCGACACAACCTGACCAGAGATCACATTGTCAGCAATCATGTATTGTGTCGTCCAATAATACCTCGGTAGCCCTAAAGCCATAGTAAAGAAACCTCTAAAACCTCTATGGCCCTCTGTGGGTGGAATTATGGAAATGGGACTTAATCCTGTGGACGTAAGTGGTGGGAGGTATCTTGAAAGGAAAGAGAGGTCCAACTTAGCAACCTGAAAACACTCTCACAAAGTTCTTACACCCGCCTAAGTCAAGGAGCTTCTAACACCTTAAGCATATTCTAAACGACCACATCAGTAGAAATTAATGCTTGGTCAGTGGGGTTAGAGAAGCGCAAGGGCTTCTCCTCGAAACATGCGAAGATGATGCAATTGATTTATAGAATGGTGCTTAAGTGTGAAGGCCCTATTAATTTTATGGCTGGAAAATGTCAATGCCCATTTAAAAACAAGCCCTTAGGCCATGTAGAAAGTAAGTGCAGAGTTTGAAAATTAATTCAATTTTAATCCTAAAATTTGATTAATCTTAATCTTTTAATTATTGAGATTTTTTTAAAAAAATTTATATCCTTAAGCAACCTAAATTTCATTTTTTCAATAGTTTCTCAGACAAACCAGCACTCTAAGAAAGTGCAAAGTAAATCTCACAACATAAAAGTAAAAAAGTTAAGTAAAAGAATATAACAAGCCAAGTGTCACCAGGCTGGCAATGTATGCCAAAAAAGTAAAAAAAAAAAAAAAGGTGGTCATGCTGCGCATGTACATACATAGCCCTAGTTCTATCCATCTTTAAAGATTCAGACTTAAAATATGGGACATAAGTTTCTACTTCTGGTCCTCGACACCTGGTTGCGAACATCAAACACCTTAGAACCCATGCCCATACATTATTATAATACAAAAATTGTCTAAGGACACTATAAATTACATGTATAAGTTTGAAAATAAGACTCGACCTACAAAATCGAGTTATTAGGTTATTTGCATGCATTGCAAGATAGACCATGTCCGGTATGAGTGGGGACTTAATAGCACCAGCACACAAAGCGTTAGAATAAATCATTATGGCCCCCTCCTTGTTGAACGTGGCACCCGCATGAAGATCAACCCTATATAGACTATCAAACATTAGTCACATTCGGTAAACACTCTAGGAAAGATAAAATAATTATTGGTTAGACACAAGCCATAAAAGTTAAGCATATAAAAAGCCTAACTACACCCTAGCTCCAGTCTAGCAAATCATCTATCATAAGGTGTCATAACAACAACATTTAAGTTTGTGTTGTGTGTTCGTGAAGGCAATGGTATGATTTTGATGAGGTCATGACACCGGTCATGTCTTAAAGAACCAAGAAATCTAATGCTCATCCCTGGGAAATGACATTTTAAAAATGACCTCATGGTTTAATTTATATAGTTTTAAAATAAGGCAGATGATACGTAATAGAAAAATATCTTTTTTTTATTTTTAAATAGGACCATTAAATGTGGGTTTGTAATATGTAGGTGAAGTGCTTTAGATTTCTTGAAACCTTAACAAAATCATACCAAGTGTTGATTGTGATGCAATAGATCGTATTGCTCCCTGAGATATGCTAATGAGGAGTGCTCGTTATTTCACGAGGGCCAAGATTGGGTCACTCATCTATTAGAGATGGTCTAGCGATTTAGTCTGATCATACTATGATCATGCAAAAAACAGAGTGACTTAATACAACATGGTTGCTCAAGCCAAGCGTGAGCAAACATGTTTTATATGTTAAGTGATTTTGCATGAGCTGGTGACAACGACTTTATATATGCTTAAAAATACAAGAATTTGATACTGTTGTTAGAAGATTTAAGTCCCCGGCAACGGCGCAAAAAACTTGACAGCGACATTATATATGCTTAAAAATACAAGAATTTGATATTGTTGCTAGAAGATTTAAGTCCCCAACATTCTCGTCATTGGCGGCCTCGATGGCGCTGTTGGCGGCCTTCAAAAATATTTGATTCTGGACTCTCGGAAAAAACCCGTCATCGGCGCCCTAGTTCAAATCTTCATATTTTGGTCCTTTTTACTGCAAATTCGCTCATTTTTGCATCTTTGTGCTCCAATGACCATAATTCAACATACCTGCAACAAAACATAAAAAAACACCCTTCTCTAAAGTGCAATATCATCAATATTAGTATAAAATAGGTATGAAAATCTAAATATATTTTTCTTTGGTCAAAATCCCCCAAACTTAACTATTAATTGTACTCAAGTAATTTTAGTACTACATAAAAGTTATGATCTATTGTAGTAAAGTTTTAATTCAGAAATACTATAAGTTTGATTTAAGTAAATACCATAGTGAGATTTTCAGAAAAAAAAAATTCAAGTAATTAAATTAACTCTGTAGATACAAGACTATCTAGTCATCAAGTTTAAGAGTTCTAGTTTTCTATTCATTTCAAGAATGACTATATATTGTAATATCAACTCACTTAGAATATTCAAATGTTAGGAACTTCATTAGAATACTACTAGTAAAAGATATTAATCCATAAATATAAGTTCAAGAATGTATTTAGGTTTTCCCTTTAGGTAGGTCCAAGTGAAGCCAATTTTTGATTAGGCATCTCCTCAAGCTTCTCCTCACTTATATATTTTTTTCCCTTTTTCATTTGGATTGCTTTCAATCCTATATTTTTTTTCTTTTCTTTTCAGGGATTGTTGTCAATCCTTTCTTTTTCTTTTTCAAATGGGGATTACTATATCTAGATAGTCTTTAATGATTTTGAACATCACATTTCTTCCCTAAATTTGAAACTCAAAACATTCCTTTACTTTATAAGTATTTCATAGCTTTTACATCATTGAGCCCCAATCTTTTCTTCTCAAATGAATTTCTAAGATTCTTAATATTTCAAAATATAGTTTTCTTTACTTTAAATAGTTAACTATAGTCTTATTCTCTTATATTATAAATCTTAATCTACAAAATTAATATTCCTTACAAAAAATATTCCTTTAAATCTACTATAATATTTAAATATCTACAAAATATAGTTATCTGAATTAAATTCACTACAAAAAATCATATTAATAATTTTTGAAAATATTAAAATTTAGATCATCTAATAATTAATCTTTTTCTTCCCTCCCTTAAACTTAAATTTTTCAATATGGAATGATACAGGTGGAAAGAAAATTCTAAATATAAATCATACCTCAGTACTTTAGGCATTTTCATCATTTTGAAATTTTTGCAGTTCCTTCTCAAAATTTTAACTTCAACTGGTCTGTAATATTAGGAGTTTTCTATACATATAAATCATTAGAGAACTTGCTGGGTAATGAAATTTTGAAATAAGTACAAAACTAAACATTATCCAAACATAATATTTCGATAACACATCCACAATACTAAACAAAAAACAATTACAAATATATTAAAATGCAAATAAAAATCACATCACATTACAATTTTACAAAGTACTAATCAACATCTATTATAACTACACGTGCAAATTTCAACTACACACTAAACATTTATAACAATAATTAAAAATTATCCAATTACAACATAAAAATAAAAATGAAAGTACAAACACACAAACATCTATCTCTATTACAAAATTACAAAAATAAAAGTGCATCAATTACTATCATATATTAAAATCTCATACTATATCCTTGTCTCCTGACCTAAGGAAAATATGTTGAGATTTTCATACCTATTTTATACTGTTTTTGATGATATTGCACTTTAAAGAAAGGTAATTCTGATGTTTTGTTGTAGGAATGATGAATTAGGGTCATTGGAGCAAAAAGATGCAAAAATGAGCAAATTTGGAGCGAAAAGGACCAAAATGTGGAAATTCGAACTAGGCCGCCGATGGCGCCCTCGACCCAGTCGACGACGAGTTTTTCCCGAGACTACAGGATAAAATTCTTTAGAAGTCCGCTGACGGCACCCATGAGGCCGCTGACTGCGAGCTCGACGGTTATGCCTACTCAAGCTTTGGATAAGGCCAAATTTTAAAGGGATGTTTAAGCAACTATTGGGAAAGCTCATCCACAACTTTAAGAGAATATTTTGGCTAAAAATTAGAGAGGTACTGGATGTTAGAGAGGTCCTAGAGGTTAGAGAGGTTCCATTAGTGTATAGAATTTCTAATAGTGTGTAACAATTGTGAGGATTTCTTCGAGAGATTGTAAGAGTGGAGGGAAAGTGAGAGATTTCTTCCTCCTTGCTACTTCAAAAAGGAATTTTGTGTGCTGTAAAGAAAGGAAGAGATTCAGAGGAACTTCGAGGAGTGTTCTTGGGGGGAAATTAGAGATAAGTTATTTACTTGTTGTAGTTTGTATGACTTTGATTTTATATATGAATTCCGAGTTTTATTGTGTTTTCTCCATGAGATCTGAGTAGTTTTCTCTATCTTTCTCCTTGTCTTAAGATTTGTGAAATGGTGAAACTATGAAAATGTTTGAGAAATTGTGATGATCTTTTCACTTTGATCTTAATTTACTTTCAATCTGGACAATTGATTTGTTAAAATATGTTGAGTTTTACAACTAAAGTGAAGATTACATCTAAGATTAAGATAGGTCAAAGCCCTTGGAAGTTAGGTGCAAATAAATAGAGAAATAATATTATCGAGAGTAGAATTGGAGATTTTAGAGTGACAGACTAAAATCCCCAATTCGGTCCTATCGTTTGGGTGCTGAAGTGTAGATGTTAGCCCTCAAGTGAGGGGAACGTGGGAGCTCCAAAGTGAGAACCGGTATCCTCCCAGCATAGCCGCTGATTCAGTAAATAAGCGTAGGATTAGTCAACGTTCTTTATGCCTGGACTAAAGGGTAAAGAATACGTATGCTCCTATTTGACATAATATAAATTGAACTAATTCATTTTATCCACTCATTATGATTTCTTGACAAGGAGAAGGATGCTTTCTTATATGTGGAATATCACAATTCAACCCTACTTAATATCAATAGTTATTTAATATTTATTAAAATTACCTATTTATTTTAATTGCCTATTAGTGATAGATAAGCAAATTTAATTTCTTCGTTGTGATTAATGTATTGCTTTTCTAAAATCTTAGTTCGTAACTCTAAACTACTCCTTGTATGATCGATATCTAGGACTCCATTAGAGCCCTATATTACTTGAACGATACGTTTACTTGCGTTGATAAGTGTGACTTTACAAATATTGAATATTATTACATCCATATTTATCTTATATTTCATTGCATATATAAAGTCGTTGTCAATTTTTTGGCGCCGTTGTCAAGGAGTGATTGAGTGAGTGAGTCAAGTCACGATTAGAGTAACAGATAAATTAGGATTATTAGAAAATTTTTACTTGAATTGCAACTTATTTTTATATTTAGTTAATTATATTACTGTGTACTGATTTCAAATTGTATGCGTAAATTTGGACCTGAAAATCTTTTACCCTATGATTCAGAATTAAAACGCACTGTTAGAAGAATTAGAAGATTAAGAAGAGAACCTAGAAATTCTGATACAATGGAAAACAACCTGAACAATCAAGCAATAGAGAATGGACACCAACGTAGACCCCTAAGAGATTATGCAAGTCCTACAGTAGATGAAATTCACTTATCTATCAAAAATCCTGATATAGCTACTAAGTCATTTGAGCTTAAACCTGTTATTATCCAAATGGTACAAACAATCAATTTGGAGGTACACCAAATGAAGATCTGAACTTACACCTCGCTAGTTTTTTAGAACTGTGTGCTACTTTTAAATATGACAGAGTCTCAAACGATGTTGTTCGACTTAGACTTTTTCCTTTTTCATTGAGGGATAAGGCTAAGATGTGGTTAAATTCGTTAGCACCAGGATCTATTAGAATTTGGGGAGAACTTTCACCAAAATTTATATCCAAATATTTCACTCCATCCAAAATTGCTAAACTTAGAAATGACATCACATCGTCATGTCAGATTGATGGAGAGTCAATATATGAAGCTTGAGAGAGATTTAAAGTTCTTCTTAGGAAGTGCCCTCATCATTCATTACCAGATTGTTTGATAATTCAAACTTTTTATAATGGATTAGTGGGATCTCTTAGATTGATTATAGATGTTGTGGCTGGTGGTTCTTTAATGTCAAAACCTTTTGATGAGGCTTATTAATTAATAGAAGAGATGGCAAATAAAAATTTTCAATGGCCCTTTGAGCGGGTAAATCCTAAAAGAGTAGCTAGTATCCATGATTCTGATGCAATATCTATGCTAGCTTCGCAGATTGCTGCAATATCAAAGAAATTAGATCATTATGGGATGAATTATTCTCCAACACCTCCTATGATGGAAGAGAATTCATCTGGGCAATTTGTGGATGTTCAACCTTCATATGAGACCTTAAATGTTATTAATAGACCCAACAACCATTATTCAAATTATTATAACCCATGTTGGAAGAGTCATCCAAATTTTAATTGGAATAACAATTCCGCTACAAATCAACAATGGGCAAACAACTCAGTGAACCCATTAGGAAATTCATCCAACCAAGGAAATGTTAACTATAGACCTTCTTATCCTCCAGGATTTAACAGTAATACTCAAATTAAGGGGAAGAAGTTGTCTATGGAAGAGCTAATATTAAAAGTGGGCCAACAATTGTAGAATCAAGGAAATTAATTACAAATTCAAGGATATTAATTACAAAATCAAGGAACTGCTCTTAAGAATATTGAAAACCAATTAGGGTATATCACTACTGCACTTAGTAACCGAACATTAGGAACTTTTCCTAGTACTGTGGAACCAAATCCTAAAGACCAAGGAAAAGAACAAATCAAAGCGATACAATTATAAAGCGGAAAAGAATTGGAAATAAAGGTGTAAAAAGAAATAGAAACTGAAAAAGAGAAAGTGGATACCAAAAAAGAGAAGGATCGTGAGTACCCAGATTTAGAGTATCTATTTACACCAATGAAAATTACTGTGGAGAAACCTCCTCCACCATTTCCTCAAAGATTGACGCAACACAAACAAAATAAACAATTTTTCAAATTTTTAGAAATTCTTAAGAAATTAACAGTAAATATTCCCTTCGTAGAAGCTTTAGAGCTAATTATGTGAAATTTATGAAAGATATTCTGAGCAAGAAAAGAAAGTTCATAGATAATGAAAATGTTGCACTTAGTGAAGAGTGTAGTGCAATTATTCAAAAAAAGCTTCCTGGAAAATTAAAAGATCCTGGCAGTTTCACTATACCATGTGCTATAGGTGAAAAATTTTATGGAAGAGCTTTATGTGATTTGGGAGCTAGCATTAATCTTATGCCTCTATCAATTTTCAAAAAACTAGGATTAGGAGAAGTCTCGCCTACTTCTGTAACTCTACAATTAGTGGATCGTTCAGTTACATATCCTAAGGGAGTTATAGAAGATGCGTTAATAAAAGTGGATAAATTTATCTTTCCGTTGGATTTCATTATTTTAGATATGAACGAAGATAAAGAAATACCTATCATTTTAGGGAGACCATTTTTAGCTACTGGAAAAGCTATGATAGATGTTCAAAAAGGAGAATTAACTATGAGACTTAATGATCAAGAAGTGACTTTTAACATTGCAAAATCTATGAAATACCCTGCTGTTGAAAGAGATAATGAATGTTTTCGCATGGAAATTATTGAACATCTACTGAACGAACATTTTAAAGAACATTTTGAAGATAAAAAACATTTTGAATGAGAAGAACATTTTGTAGAGAAGGAAAAAATTTAAAAGAATGACGAAGTTTTTCTTGACGGATTAGAAAATGAAGAATTAGATTATGTTCAGGAAAGATTTGAGATGTTGGATTTTACGAAAAATGATGATAATAATCTATTTCCGTCAATTATAAAATCACATGAACTTGAGTTAAAAATACTGCCTAGTCACTTAAAGTATGTATTTTTAGGAGACTCATCTACATTACCTGTTATTATATCTTCAAAATTAAATGATTTGCAAGAGCAAAGACTGTTAGATATATTAAAAAGATATAAGAAAGCTTTTGGTTGGACCTTAGTTGATATTAAGGGAATCGGTCCTTCAATCTGTATGCATAGAATTATATTAGATGAACAATATAAACAAGAAGTTGATCCACAAAGGAGATTAAATCTGATGATGAAAAAAGTAGTTAAGAAGGAAATTTTGAAATGGTTAGACACTGGAATTATATATCTTATTTCAAATAGTGTGTGGGTAAGTCCTATTCATTGTGTTTCGAAGAAAGGAGGAGTGACTATTGAAATAAAAGAAAATAATGAATTAATACCTATCAGACAAGTTACTAGGTGGCATAATTGCATTGATTATAGAAAATTAAACACTGCCACCAGGAAAGATCACTTCCCTTTACCCTTTTTAGATCAAATAGTGGATAGACTTGTTCGACACAAATATTTTTGTTTTTTAGATGGATGTACCGGCTACCATCAAATTCCTATTGCTTTTGAGGATCAAGAAAAGACAACATTTACTAGTCCTTTTGGAACTTTTGCATTTTGAAGAATGCCTTTCGGATTATGTAATACACATGCAACATTCAGAGATGTATGATGTCCATATTTAGTAAGTTAATTGATGATGGATTGGAAGTATTTATGGATGATTTCTCTGTATTTGGAACATCATTTGACGCATGCTTAAATTATCTTAAAAAAATTTTAGAGTTGTGCGAAAGAAATAATTTGGTTCTAAATTGGGAGAAATGTCAATTTATGGTTGTAGGAGAAATTGTGTTAGGGCATAAAATTTCGGAAGATGGTATGAAAGCAGACCCTGCAAAAATTCAAGTTATATCTAAACTAGCGCCTCCTACTAATGTAAGAGAGGTTAGGAGTTTTCTTGGACATGTTGGATTTTACAGGTGTTTTATAAAAGATTTTTCAAAAATTACTAAAACTCTATGCCAACTTTTAGAAAAGGATAAGAAATTTGAATTTACTGAACGTTGTTTAAATGCCTTTGAGTTATTAAAGGAAAAATTAATCACAGCCCCTATTATAGTTTCACCTAACTGGGAGAAATCATTTGAACTAATGTGTGATGTTAGTGATTATGTTATTGGAGCTGTTCTTGGACAAAGGTATGAAAAGATTTTTAAAGTTATATACTACGCTAGTAAAACTCTTAATGATGCACAAATTAATTATATTGTTACCGAAAAAGAGTTACTAACAATCGTGTATGCTTTAGATAAATTCAGATCTTATTTATTTAGAGCTGAATGTGTTGTGCTTAGAGATCACTTTGCTATTAAATATCTGATGCAAAAGAAAGATGTTAAACCAAGGTTGATTAGATGGATACTTTTGATGTAAGAATTTGATCTTGTGGTTATTGATAGAAAGGTAACTAATAATCAAATTGCTGATCATTTGTCAAGACTAGAAAATCAAGAATCATCCAACACTGATAATGAAATTACAGACAGTTTTCTTGATGAACAACTTTATAATATTAATGAGTGGAAAATACCATGGTATGCTGATATTGTTAATTATATTGTAAGTGATATTCTGCCACCTATGATGACACTACAACAACAAAGGAAATTCATTCATGATGCAAAAGCATATTTTTGGGATGAGCCTTATTTATATAAACAATGTAAGGATCTTATTATGAGGAGATGTGTACCTTATGAAGAAATTGAGCTGATCATTCAGAAATGTCATTATTATGAATTTAGAGGACATTTTGGGAATGATAAAACTGCTTAAAAAATTTTACAAGCTAGATT